>PVJD01001246.1:0-286717 GCA_004026545.1 Mormoops blainvillei | reverse complement strand
TGATCAACAGCATGTTAATTAGTGTAAGGCTAAAACAAAAGTTACTGCTTTATTTTTCCTTAATTTTCCCCTTTTCTTTCTTTTATTCATTCCTTTCTTCCCTTTTCTTTTATCTTCTCTTTTTTCATTTTTCCATTTCACTTTTCTCCTCTTTCCACTATTTCCACTGATTCATATTCTCTCCTCCTTCTCCAACCCCATCACACACTCTTTTTCGCCAGTGAATTTAGGATGTTTGATAGCTCTCTTGAACTCTCCCACCCTGCTTAATTTCTAATGTAAAAAGATTAGCACCCTAGAGCAAGGAACATAAGGGAAAGAATAAAGAAATGGGACCTCATCAAATTGAAAAACTTCTGCATGGCTAAAGAAAACATCAGCAAAATGAAAAGGGAACTGACCGTATGGGAAAATATATTTGCCAATAATACATCAGACAAGAGTCTGATCTCCAAAATATATAAAGAACTCACATGACTCCAGTCTAGGAAAACAAACAACCCATTTAAGAAATGGGCAAAGGACCTGAACAGACACTTCTCCAAGGAGGATGTACACAGGCCCCAGAGACATATGAAAAGATGCTCAGCATTACTAGTCATCAGACAGATGCAAATTAAAACCAAAATGAGATACCTCTTCACACTGGTGAGAATGGGCATCATAACCAAATAAACAAACAAGAAGTGCTGGTGAGGATGTGTAGAAAATGGAACCATAGTGCACTGTTGGTGGGAATTCAGACTGGTGCAGCAACTGTGGAAACCAGTATGGAATTACCTCAGAAAACTAACCCAGCAATTCCACTGCTGGGACTATACCCTGAAAATCCAGAAACACCAATTCAAAAGAACCTATGCACCCCTATGTTCATAGCAGCACAATTTACAATAGCCAAGTGTTGGAAGCAACCTAGATGCCCATCAGTAAATAAGTGGATCAAAAATCTGTGGTACATTTACACAGTGGAATACTATGCAGCAGAAAGGAAGAAGGAGGTCCTATCATTTGCAACAGCACAGATGGATCTGGAGAGCATTATACTAAGTGAAATAAGCCAGGTGGTAAAAGACAAATACCGTATGATTTCACCTATACCTGGAAACTAATCAACAGAACAAACAAGCAAGTAAAATGTAACCAGAGACATTGAAGTGAAGAACAAACTAACAGTGAACAGACAAGAGTGGGGAGGGGAAAACGAGGGGCAGCAGGGGAAGGGTGGTCAAGTTACATATAAGGGGGACTCCTGGACAAAGTCTAGGGAGGGTGTGGTCTATTGGTGGGGGAAAATGGACAGAATGGTTCTTGAACAACATTCAAAAAAAGATCCCTTTCCCCAATTTCTCTACATGACATTGTTGCCAAGAACATAATTATGTTTGATATGAAGGTTCTTAGTTTTATGTCCACTCCTAGCTTTTTAGTCTACTGAGCACTTATATAAGGGTGACTATAATCATTATTATCTTCTTTTTTATTGTTTTTTGTTTTATGGCCTCTGTTTTTGTTTTCATTTTATTTTGTTTATTTTGTTGAGCATGTTGTGGATTTCTCAAAAGCTCGAATATAATTTTTCATATGCAAGATCATGCTATTGCATTTGAACTTCATTCAGAGCAAGATAATTGAGCATTTCCTTAAGTTTTAACTCTTTTTATATGTTCTCCTTAGCATAATGATTATTTCACAGTAATATTATAGTCCTTTTCTTACTTTAATTAATGTCACATCTCAATTCTAAGTGCTTGTTTTCAGCCCCAGGGCACTAATTTCATATCTTGTTTCTCAAATTAGCTGACTGTAAACTCGGATTTCTGGTGGTTATCATAGTATCCAGCTATTTTGTGTCCCTATCAATAAGAAGAAATCAGTGGTTTAATGAAGGATTTTCTGCTAATCTCTTAGGCATTTGAATTTAAAAACTGTAGTATTGCATCATGGCCTTAAGTTGCATATTAAGCAATAACTGTTCTGCAGCTACTGTACAGGGTCTGGCACAAATAACGCCTCTTTTATTACAAAATCTATTATTACAAAATCATAAGCATGTAATTCTGTAACATAACAATATCACACTCAAGCAAACCATTGAACATTTTAGGTGAAATGTTAAAATTAAAGCTATAAATTATCACACCCACATTGTTGCTCTACCAACCACACTCAAGCAGGTGTTACTTCTGCTGGACCCTGTATTTTTGTTATTGCTAAAATCATTCATAATGTATAAGATAGGAGATAATGTACAAAACCAAATCATATGTGGTTTAAAATAACTGCTCATTTTAATATAACCCTATTTAATAAACCAATATAGAAAGTAATGCAAGTTTCTTAACCACCTTAGAGAAAGTAGAGACAAATGTATTTGGAACAACAATAAAGAAAATTTTTTTATAAACTCAATTTTTTCTTTGTTAATAACATTTAAGAACAAAAACACATTCTTTACAAACATTAACACTACAGCTAAACTTTTAGAAAAAAAGTAATTCCAAATGCAGCTTACAAATATAGAAATTAGTATTTTTATATTTATTCTACTGAAAAATTTGACTCTCAAAGGATAATTAGATAACTGCATATTAAAATATACTCTTTTGTTTGTGTTCAAATATAACATTTGTGCTTTGATTTAAATTTTTTGCATAATCCCATTGTGATCTTAATCTGCAATGGTCCCTAAGCACCAGTTTTTCTCCATTACCTCAGTGTTTGATTGGTTGCCGAGTTAGTAGTGATAATTATATTGAAGCCTCTTTGTTATTTTGATAATTACCATAATGTGCTGCCTTTAGTTAGAAAGTTTTCTCTGTTATATTTGTTCCTTGTATACTAAAGAGGGTGAGAGACACGTTCTTAAGGTTCATTATTTTATTAGGGGTAATAATAATGCACTTTTTGGATATATAGATTTTGTTGATATGAACAGTATTATCCATGATTTGTAAGGATAATGAATGACACAGATAAGTTCAAGAATTATCAGAATTCTGCAAAAGTGAAAAGCAGGAAAAGAAAATATCACTTGACTGTTGGCAGTCATTATGCCATGATTAAAAATGCATTTGATTATCAGTGAATAAAAAAATAACATTAATTTGGGGATGCAAAATGCATTGCTATAGTGATTTCCTCTGTGTGTGCATGTGTCCCTAACATGTTCTTAAGGTGATTTTGGATTATGAGGTCAAGGTAGCTGGCAGGTAGGCGATGTATTTACGGGCAGTGAAACCTCTTTATTCAGAACCCTTGAAATAAAAGGTGCCTTGTGTTTAATAGGATGGGGAGAACCCACCTTGGTCCAACATGGAAAGGGTACCAAAATGGCCTTTTTAAAGGCAATGAAAATTTTAAAGAAAATTGCTATTTATTTGTATGCTGGGAAGGACTTTACTAAGCTTTTCTTTTTTTAATATTTTTTGTTGGATTTCTCTGTAGTTCACTGATATTTCATATGATCATTATTTATAATATTGTTTTTTAATATTTCATATTACTCTCAAATACATAGAAGTTTCTTTTTATAAAAACGTGAATGATTTCACTCTGAAAATGTTAATTTAAACAGCTTTCGATTAGTGCAATGGACATCACAATTCTTCCTCCTTTTTTGCTTTAAGCTATTTATTAAGAATTTTTCTTTTAATTTTACTTAAGGTAGTGCTATACTCTTCCAAGTACATTAATTGATGTCAAGGAGAGAGTAGATGAAGTTAATAGTCCTACTTGATATTTGCTCTTTGATATAAACTTCAAAGAATGGAAGAAATGTGACATTTAGCTGCATGTCATAGCTAAAAATTTGACTAACTTTAACTTGGGATTTAATTATTAATAGTAGAGTTACCAGAGTTTATTTATTCTGCTATATTTATTAAGCAATTAAGTTGTGTCCAGATATGATCAAGGATACAGAGTAATCATGATCCGTCCTTTAAGTCCAGAGTTCTTAGTTAAAGATAATAGGATCCAATCCAGCCAGTTTAAACAGAAAAGGTTTTATCATAGATTATAGCTTGCTCCCTGAAGTGTTGGGAACGCTGATGGGAAAGGCTATATATAGGCTGGGCCTGGAGGAAGCCCTGCCAGAATCATGCTGTTCGAGTGGCTACCCGATGGATCTGCTGCTTCTGCCCTGAGTGGGGATGTGATAAACCAGGAAGCTACTGCCGCAGCTGCAGGCTTCAAGTCCGCATTGCTTCAGAAGAAATGATGAGACAGACTGAAGAGAAAAGGACAATTCATTGAACTGAATCCAAGAGTTATACTTGTTTCCAAAAACAGCGGTGAAATGGCAAACATGAGCTTTAAAGACCGTGCATTTTGGTGACCCTTTGGCACTCTTGGGCTTTAGAAGGAACTAAATCAATTAATATCATTGATGGAGGTATAGTGATGCTTAGAAGGTCAGAAGTAAGATACCAGAAGCAGCCAGCACTGTTAGGCTAGAAAAAGAAGCTAGAGTCAACCTTTTATTGAGAGGAATTCTTTCCTGTGATTGTCCATTAAAATTTAATACCAATTTAAGGCATAAGAATACATTTTATTATTCATTAACTTCTTAACAGAACCTGATAAGGTGATTACATGAAATTACAAATAGTGCAATGTGAAAAAAAATGACCCAGTTACTCTATATAATATATAATGACAGAGTTTCATAAGACATGCCATCTAGAGCCCTAAATTTAGTAACAGGTCAAAAAAAAAGATAGTTTTGAATAGTTTTCCCCAGGATGCCTTTTTTGCCCCTTGTATTTGTTGTGAATTTCCACAGTCATGTTATGCAAAAAGCTATTCCAATAATTACTGGTACAAAACAGCAACTGTTTATTAGTTTTCACCATTTTGTATATTGGTTGACTGGTCCTTTTGATCTGAACTCTCATTGGCTAATCTTAGCTGAGTTTGTTCAGGTATTTGCATTCGGTTGGTAGGGTTAATTGGACACCTGCTAGATCTTACTGGGTCTGTTCTGTTCTCCTTCTCATGGTCTCACACCTTCCAGCAAGACAACCTTGTGTTCTCAAGTCACAGGTAGGAGTTCAAGAGTTTTTGAAAGTGTGCCAGATCTGTTGAGCTCTGGGATCAGAGCTGACACATGGTGACTTCAGCTACACTCTAGTAACCCAGGCAAGTTATTAAAGACTATATCGTAATTAAAAGATAGACTCAATGAGCTACAACTTTTGATAGGATATGTTGCAAAGCTACATTTCAAACCATTTACTGCATTCTTCTAAACACTTTTGAGAAGCAAATCAAGTCAGGTTATTGTCCTCAATGAATTTTTCTCAATTTCTCCATTATTGAAATATCAACTCAGTGTCAAATAAACACATCTTGAAGCAGCATCTGTATTACCCTTGACAATAAAGTTACACAATTATAAGTAAATTTAAAAATGTTTATTGAACACATATTATTTGAAAACTCTACTATGAATAGTACAAAATTGAGAAACAAAAACAATAGTTCAGGTTCCAGTCTTGCATGTGCGAAGCTTGGAAATTGTCACTCCACCCTAACAAGGAAAAAGCTGAACAAACTGAAAAAAAAACAAACAGTTCTTAGATCCATGAGGAACATGAAATCATAGGATATACCGCTGCCCCCCAAATTGGAGAGACCAACAGGCAAACACAGAAAAACAGGACTTACCTGCACAGGCCAAAACCTCCTTGGAAAGGAGTGTCTGCGTATTAAACCTGAATTGTAATCAAAGGATTGCTGGAAGCTCGATGTTGACAAACCTGAGAGACAGCATCTCCAGGTGAAGCCAGTCATCAGGGAGGCTCCACACTTTTGAGAGTTTTACTTCCTGGGAGTTCTGCCAGTTCTTCCCATGGTCTCACAGTGAATATCAGAGAAAAATATCCTTTTGCTCCCAGCAGAGGGAGAGCAAAAGGGACCATTTTGATGTAAGCCACAGTATTTTGTATTTCTTAACAAGGCCTGCTCTCAGGAGAAACTTTAAACCAGGGGTGTCCAACCCTCAGCCCGTGGGCTGCACACAGTCCAGGATGGCTATAAATGTGCCCCAACATAAAATCGTAAATTTACTTAAAACAATATGAGATTTCTTTTTGTTTCCATTATGTTTCAGTGTTTAATGTATGCCCCAAGACAACTCTTCTTCTTCCAGTATGGCCCAGATATGCCAAAAGTTTGGACAAACCTCACCTGCTGGAGGTTTTATCAGAGGCTAACTGACGTGAAGTAAGGGAAATAATCCAGCCCCAGTTCCCTGTATCCTCTCACTTGGGAGAAAGAACATACCCATTTTGGCCATCACTTTCCACCTAAGGGAGGGAGTGCTCAGAAACACACATGACATTTATAATCTACAGGCACAAGATCACTGAAAGACCATGATCTAACTACCGTGATCTAGGATGAAAAATGGCTCTCCCCCCAAAACACACACACACACACACACACACACACACACACACACCCTTTACCTTAACATTACTAAAATCCTATGTACAGCAGTTCCTTTGAGCCAGTACATCATTTCTGGTCATTAAGAAAAGATTATAAGACATACTAAGAGTTAAAAAAAAATTAGAGTAAGGATTAGAAATGGACTCCGTGGAGATTTAAAACAAATTGATTAATATGCTGAAGGCTTTAAAGTATAAAATAGATGGCCTGCAAGAACATAGGGGCAATGTCAGCAGAGAGATAGAAACCCTAAGAAGGAAATCCCCAAAATACTAAAGATAACACTGTAACAGAGATGAAGAAAGCCTTTGATGGGTGTGTTAGTTGTCTGGACATTGCTGAAGAGAGAATGTCAGAGCTTGAGGATATCCATATAGGAGCTTCTGAAACTGAAAAGGAAGAGAAAAACAACTGGAAAAAAGAACAGGGAATTCAAGAACTGGGGAACAACTACCGAAAGTGTAACATTCAGATATTGGCAATATCAGAAGAAGAATAGAGAAAGGGCTGGAAGAAATGTATGAAACAATGACTGAAATTTCCCCCAAATGAATATCAGATACCAAGCCACTGAACCAGGAAGCTCATAGTACACCAAGTAAGAAAAACACCAGGAAAACTACACCTAAGCAATTCAAACTACCAAAAAAAAAAAAAATCAGAGATCAAGGAAAAAAATCTTCAAAGAATCCAAGGGAAAAAACACCTTACCTTTAGAGGAATAAATGTAATATTTACATTAAACTTCTATTCAGAAGCTATGCAAACAAGAAGATGGTGAAATGCGATGTTTAAAGTGTAAAGAGAAAAAAGAAACAAAGACACCAATGCAGAATTCTATACCTTGAAAAATCACCCTTCAAATGTGAAGAGGAAATAAAAGACTTTCTGAGATGAATAAAAATTGAGGGAATTCATTGCTAGTAGACCTGCCATATAAGAAATGTTAAAGGAAATTCTTTAAGAAAGGCAAAATGATATAGGTAAAAAACTGTATCTACATAAAGAAAGGAAGAGTATTGGACCAGGAATAAGTGAAGTTAAACTTAAGAGCATTTCTATTTTTTATTGAGCTAACATATCAGTTTGTTCAAAATAATAACAGCAATGTATTTGAATATGTATAACCATATAGAAGCATATGAAAGATGTTCAACCTTATATATCGCTAGGGAATTGCAAATTAAGACAACAGTGAGATGCCACCACTCACCTATCAGAATGGCAAAAATCCAAAAGACTGAAAATACTAGATCTGGCAAACATGTGGAACAACATGAACTCTCATCCACTGCTAGTGAGAATGTGAAATGGATCAGCTACTTTGGACGGCCGTTTGGCTATTCCTTATAAAATTAAACATGCTGTTACCCAATGATTCAATAGTTGTGCTCTTTGGTATTTATGCAAAAAGTTGAAAATTTATTTTCACACAGAAAACTACACACAGATGTTTATAACAGCTTCATTCATAATTGCCATTACTTGAAAGCAAAATGACCTCAGTCAGTAAATGAATAATTAAATTGGGGTACATCCAGTTAATGGAATATTGTTCAGCACTGAAAAGAAATGCACCAGCAGACCATGAAAAACCATAGAGGAAACTTTAATGCATATTACTAGGGAAAGATGGCAATCTGTGTGTTTCCAACTATATCACATTCAGGAAAAGGAAAAACTTTGGAGACAGGAAAAGATCAGTAGTTGCCAGGGGTCAGGAAGGAGGGGAGGATGAGCAGGTGGAGCACAGAGAACATTTAGGGCAGTGAAACTGTTCAGTGTGATACCTTAAGAACCAGGAGGAGATCTTATGCTCAGGAAAACTTTGAAACTTAAATAAAATCTACTGTGTTGATTTCACTCATATGTGGACTCGAATGAACAAACTGAACCAGCAAGGAAAACAGGGACAGACTCATAGATGGAGAGCAGGACAACGGCTAGTCGGGGCAGGTGAGGGAGTGGAGGGATTGAGCAAAGGGGAAAAAGTACTCATGGGCACGGACAACAGTGTGGTGATTGCTGGGGGAGGGAGGTATAAGGAGGCTAAATGGTAATGGAAAAATAATAAAAATTAAATTAAACAAAAAGATTCTGATCCATGAACCAAACCTAAGTAATTTAAATATTGAGTCATACCGTAATAATTTAAAATACATTTTATACTTCTCTAGTCTCCCTTTCCTTAGGATATGATAACACTCTTCAATTATATGAGTTTCCACTCTAATTCTTTGGCCACTTCTAATACAGTTAGGAATAAAGCTTGGCCCTCCTTCTCTTATAAGTGGTCACAGTGGGTCATTCATGTCACCATTCTTTCCACCTGAAATGGAGTGGAAATGTAAAACTAGAGGCTGAAGCCATGAAGAAGCCTTCTTGTACCAGCTTCCTTCAGACCAGGTTGCTAAGCAAGGTTCATAGCAGAAATCTGGAGCACACAATTAGCTTATGGCCAAAGGCCTTTGACAGTCAGAGCCAAATGACAAGGTAGCCCCAGGGTCCTTTGGGCATTCTCCCACACCACTCCACAAGCAGATACCTGGAGTGTGCTTTTGGGCGTCTGCACCCTACATGTACTGAAACACCAGGTTGCGGTGGTGCCAGACCACCAAGACTTTGCCACTCCTCTAATCCGCCCCAATTCCTGCATTCGTTTTGTTAGAATATGTTGGTGAGCTCACTAATAAGCGCAGATGTTACCGAGAATTAAATTATATAGCACTAGCTGGGTGGGTCAGTTGCTTGGAGTGTCACCCTGTACACCAAAGGGTTGTGGTTCCATCCCCGGTTGGGGCGAGTATGGGAGGCAACCAATCAGTGCATCTCTCTCTCTCTCTCTCTCTCTCTCTCTCTCTCTCTCTCTCTCTCTCGTATTCTTAGGATTAAAAAAAAATTATATAAACAACAAATATATAAGTTCTATTAAAAGCAATGATAGTAAATACTCAAAATTCATTACTTTCTAATTGTTACATATTTATGCTCTCTGTGGTCCTTATATACCTCTTGTATACCTGTGATGGAAATACTATATAATGCTATGTTACTCCACCTCTCTTTTAAATACCCCATTCAGCAACGTCACCTTGGTGGCTATTGAAGCACTTTTGGGTGGGGCCTACCATGAAGTTATTTACAAATGAAAACTCACTAGTCTTCCACATAGACCCTCCCTTCAACTGTGTTATATCCTGATGTTGATTTAGTTCATCCAATTGCTTCTTGGAAACCTGTTTTGAAATTTCTCAGTGGAGATAATAATACACACACACACACACACACACACACACACACAGGTCAATGTACTTCAGTCAAAGGAGAAACCACATTTTCTTTGTGAACCACTTGAACTCCAAGTGGCATGAATTCAACACAGCACAATAGTCTCTAAAATGAACTGAATGAACTTTATATTTCATTCATTTTCAGATTCAATGGAATGAAACGATAGAAAGGAACTTAAGAAAATACCTCTTTTCTGTCTTCAGGATTTCAAATTTACTCAACAAAAATTCTCTGCAAAAATTTCACATTAGCATTTATTCTGTTTGTGCCAGAGAATCACTAAGTCTCTCCTAATGTTTTAAAATTTATGTAACATGCTTTCAAAAATTGACTCCATTCATTCTTCTTAATAGGAGTATTCTATTAGTCTAACGTATGAAGGATGTTTTTCTTAGCAAAACATAATGAAATGATTGTTTTTGACAGAGTTTATGAGGGAACTTTTACTCTGATAAGTCCTATGAAAAGATGAGGCCAGATTTAAGTTCCATTTCTCTGACCACTATGGAATGTTAAAAATATTTAAAGAGAAATATTTTCTTTGAATTAATATAACTTAGTGAAAAATATTTTTTAATTAGTATGGTACTCTTCTCAGATTATATAAAATGTAAACTATATCCAAAAGACTTGTTTATTCATTAGGGCTAAACATACATACACACATGCACACACATATGCATATACTTTAACTGAAAGAGGTTATTTTCTGTGTTCTTTGGTCTATGTGTTCGTTTTCCCATCACAGTAAGATAATGACAAAAATGCCACCGACAATTGAATATCTGTGATATTAACCCCATAAGCATGGTTGTGTATGGCTTGTGCTATATGTTTGTGCTATGGTGGTACATTTATATAATTTGTAGAAAATCATATATTTGTGGAAGTGCACAATATGGTCTTATAATGAAAGTGAAATTTCAATGGCAGCTTCTGTGGAAAGAAGTGCTCGTTTTGAGGTAAAAAGAAATGTAGAGGGTGAGACAAAAGTAGGTTTACAGTTGTTTATGGAAAATAGTGCAATAATTAGTAAATAATAGTACAAGAATAAACCCTGTTTTGTGTACTCACAATTATAAACCTACTTTTGCACCACTCTAAATATATAGCTTTATAAAAATAAATGCTTCATAACAGAAATGTTAGTATTAAATAACATATCCATTTGTGTTTACTAGTAATATTGAAAAAAAGCAAAATATATTTTTATACCCCTGTTTTTCTTTTTTAACGGGCATATTTGTGCGTTATAAAAAGTCCTTGGCATTTTTTCAGGTTAAAAGGAACACTTTCAAGCCAAGTGAATTAGTTACTCAGCAGGGCAGTACCGCTGCTTTCTAGGAAAACAATGGATGCTAAAATTTCACGTAAATTTTACTCTTTCAAGTATTTCTATTATTAGAACTTCCAAAAATAAATAAAAAAATCTTTATTTTATTATATAGTTTTCATTAAAATTAATTGGTATGTCACCAGTATATAAATATATCAATTTTACACTATTTATGTTATTTTTTATATTTACAAATAGTTTTCAGGTTTTTAAAACAAATTATTATATAAATAATAAATTTGGCAAGGTGTAAGATTAATACTTGAACATATATTTAGAAGTAAATATCAGGAAAGAGATACCTTCAATTTGAAGTAGAAGGCTAAAATGAAATATTCATAAGTATGGTATGGTGAAGTAATTGCTTATCTATTTATACACACTTAAATTTTTATATCTATATATAAACATTTAAAAAATTATTATATTTTTTCAGTACCATTTATCCCCCTTATACACCCCTCTTGCCCATAGTCACCACTTTGTTGTTCATGGTCGTGAGTCCTTTATATTTTTACAAGTTTTCTTCTACTATATGTATGGTTTTATCCTTTTACATTTAAATCTCTGACCATTTTGGTATTTATCTTCATGTATGATTTGATGAACAGATCCGATTTTATCACTTTTCCATATGGTCTAACACCATTTATATAAAAATACATGCTTCTTCACTTTTCTAATATATTTTTCTATTTTCACCCCTTTTTAAATTAAAAAAAAATTTTAACCTACTTGTACACCCAAAATACATTTTAGAATATGTGAAATGTTTGGTAACTTGTAGGTCTTTTCTCTCTTTGTGCATTTTGTTTTTCTGCAGAATGTTTTTTACTATTAATTCCCTATACTAGTTTTTTTAAATAACTTTTTATTGTTATTCTATTATAGTTGTCTGAATTTCCCCCCTTTTCCCCTCTACCCATCCCACCCCCTGCGGTCAGTTCCCACACTGTTGCCCATGTCCCTGGGTCATTCATACGTGTTCCTTGTTTAGTCCCTTTCCCTTCTTGTTTGATTTTGAAATAAAATTTTCAATCACATTTGCATGATTTAAAAATAATAAAATTTGATTTTATTGGAATTGTCATAAATGCTTACATTATCTTATTGAGAAGTCACATCTTTATGATATGGGGCCTTCCTACCCAAGGATATAATACTTATTTTCTAGTTATCTATGTCTACTTTTATGGATTTCTGTTGTCATTTTCAGTATTTCAAAGCAAAATTGTTTTATTATATACCAGTATTACACAAAGAAAACAAAAAAATCAAAATAAAAAATTTGAAAAAGGCATTTAAAGTAACATTTTAAAATGATGTATTGGCAAATTAGGTCAAGATCTGTGCACTGAAAACCAAAGGACCTTATGGAGAGGAATGAGGTAAGATCCAAGCGTGTGAAGACACACAACACGGCCATGGGTAGGAAGACTCAACAGTATCAGAGTAGCAGTTCTTTCCAAATTGATGGGTACTTTTCATTTAATACCAATATTTTATTATTATACACATATATATCATGTATTTTCTTTAAATTTAGGATTTCCATTCGTGACACATCTTTGAATTTCTTTTGCCCTATTATCATACAGCACAAGGAAAATCATATTCCTTGAAGCTGAAACACCCTCACTCCCAAATGATTAGCACATGCCTCCACCATTGCTTCTTCCCTCTTTCTACATTCACAAGTTTAACTATAGAAAAAAGAAGCAAAACTAGGAAATCTAAGGTGCCTTATTTAATTAAATGTTTAATCAATAGATGGAAGATAAGGATTTATAGAGGAACATAGACAGAAATCATGCCAACATTAGTGGAATTTCTCTTTGAAAAGTCGGAGATCCATATGTCTATGAAAGAAACCAATGCATGAAAAATTTAAAGAAAGATTACAAAGGATCGAAAAACTTTGTTGCCACCAATATGAATATTGAATATTTTTCAAGCACTATTACTTTTTAGGAGAACAAATTCCTAGTAGAGAATTAAAGTTGGTAACCAATGCATTTGATACATCAAAGTATCATTTCTCTGCCAACTTTTTCATGTTCCTTATCATAGGAAAAAAAAAACAAAACTTTTGATAATGGTGAAACAAAAGCCCAGTGGAAGGCTTTGAAGTTTATACTAATAAAAATTGCAAATTATTTTTCACAAAAGAACACGATATAACAGCAAAATTTTAAATTGCATTTATTTGCTTTTATTTGTAATATTTTTACCATCTTGACCATTATTTACATGTTTTAAAATTGAATAGTTAAAATATGAAGTGTATCTTAATAAGTTACTGAAATTTATATGTGTAATCAAAGAAGACAATCTTCATGATTTTTTTTCCATGTAACTGCGATGTGTCTTATACAGAATTTAATATTGATGAAAACTACTAGGTACTCATGACAGATGAGCATACACAGTGGTTTTGGTATGTAATATAATTTAGTCTTTTGAGCAGTAATTCTCTAATAGTTTAGGGTGGCATGTAAATAAATCTGCATTGTATAAACAAGATGAAGTCAAAATAAAAGAAGGTAAGAGGATTATTGCAACAGGGAAATACAGATGATAAAAAATAGAGTTTTTATCAAAAATTATAGCCATGAGAATCTGTAAATTAAAGATTTATCCATAAGAGGTTTATGATCTCTAACATGCTTGAAACAATTCAAGACACTGAGAATAAAAAGATGAATAAATAAGATTCTCTTTTTAACGTGGGGATTTCACTGTGGCCTGCAGGCTTTTACTCCTAGATGGCAGTGCACTTAAGGAGCTTGGTACAATAGTGAAGGATGTGATTAAATTTGCCTGAGGTGGACAGGAATGCCAGCCAGGCTTCACAGGGATTTAGCTGTAGAGAGCCAAGAAGGCAACCTTTAAATAGCCCTTGTGCCTAAAATCTTTTGCAACAGAGAAGCTCATTTTTTTTATAGCTTTGAAAAGCAACTATGGATAAAGTGAAAATATTAATTGAATAATATCTATCACTATATACTGTGATAAAAGGTAAAGTATAAAAATGTGCAATAACATATTCATAATCTTTTCTGAATAAATATTTTAAGTGTTATATTTCATACAAATATATTTTAGGAAGACTGTTATTTCTAGAGGTAATTTCACAACCTTACTTTACACTTTAGCTTATATTCAGGATTTTTTTTTTGACCTATGAAATATTATAAAGGGTTAATTGTCTTTCTGACATGTATTTAATCTGATTCTTCTGAGCATGTTTAAGTCTTCTGCGGTGATCTTAAGTACCCTACATGGACTGAAATTGCTTAAATATTAGGACTACAGAAAAGAAGACTTCCCCTATCTTAAATATTCTTGAACAGGAAGTGATGTACATCATGGTTTGACAAGAAAGCATGTTACCAAATGGCTTTTACTGAGAGAGTCTTCACAGATAGTGTCACCTTTTTGTGACTTCTTTCTCATCAGAGACTTTCTGGAAAAACTCATTTCTCCAGTAAGGAGAAGATACTTCGAAAATGGAAATTTTTAAACAAGTTCAAAAGAAGGACACTCTACAACATTTAACATTAAAAATCTTTTCTTTTGGAATATTTAAACGTAGAGAATTCTGGTCTGCAGATTTCTTTGTAGGAAGCTTTTTTATTAACTGCAGTGAGTAGTATTCACATTTGCTTAACTTGTCATAGTTATTAATAATTCCGAAAATTTCCTAGACTTACCCGTATATGGTATATGTTCAAATCTTTAGAAATAAGTAGACTCTTGAATTTATTTACTAATTTGCAAATAAGTATTAAAACAGAAATAAAAAATGATTCTAAAGCTGTATTTCTCATAAATATTTACTATATTTATTTTACTCTTAATGCATACATAGCTGTCTTCTTTTTTTTCAACTAGGTGTTCAGCTATTTCAGCAACATTTTTCGAAAGCCTGACCTTCCAGATTTTTTATCACAGGACCTTTGTAGAAACCAACTGCGGGTCTATTTCTGGACTCTATTGTGTTCCATTAATCTCTGTTTCTGTTACTATTCCAACGCCTAGCTGTCTTGATTTCTATAGCTTTATATAAATTATTGAAATAGGTAATGTACATTGTCTTTGTCCTTTTTCAAAATTCTTGTGACTATTCTAGGTCATTTCTATTTAAATTTAGAAACTTCTTGACAGTTTCTTCAAAAAAACAACAGAATTTTGGAGGAATTCATTTGCTAAATATTAATTTGGAAGGAATATCTTAGTAATATCGATCCATATTATCAAAGGTTATGGAATATTTCTCAGTTTATTTGGATCTTTTTAATTTCAGGTGTTTTTCTACTCTTAAACGTTCAGGTGTCACATATATTTTGTTATCTCAAGTTTAATGTAATTATAGAAGGTATTGTTATTACAGCAAAGGTATAATTCTTTGCTGATATATAGAAATACAATTAGTTTTTGCCTATTTGATCTGTCTTCTGCAAACATATTTACTTGTTAACTCATATTTTTATGTATGTTCAATTAAAAAATCTGTGAATTAGATAGCTTTACCAATAGCATTCCCTTTGTTCATTTATTTATTTGCCTCTTCAACTGCTTGGGAACTCCACCACAAGTAGAAGAGTTGTGAACAGACATCCTTGTTTTGTTCCTGATACTATCTAGTTCACTCAGGAGAAATCACTCAGATGTTTTTCCATCGTACATGCTCTGTGTAGGTGATGTATAGTTGTTCTTCATCAGACTGAGGAAGTTTTCTTATATTCCTAATCTGGTAAAATGTGTTATAATTAATGGATGTTGAATTTTGT
Organism: Mormoops blainvillei; assembly: GCA_004026545.1. Lineage (NCBI taxonomy): Eukaryota > Metazoa > Chordata > Mammalia > Chiroptera > Mormoopidae > Mormoops > Mormoops blainvillei. The sequence continues at coordinate 270,844 of PVJD01001246.1, read as the reverse complement.
AAAATGCTTTTTTGGAATCTATACAGAGTATCATACAGTTTTTTAAATTTTGTTTTATAATATGGCAACTTACATTGCTTGATGTCCGTTGATGGGATACTTTCAACTTGGTCATGATATATTACCTGTTTGGTATGTTGTTGGATTTGATTTGTTAATATTTTCTTTCCATTGTCATGTCTACATCCACAGCTGCACTAGCATCCGTCTTTAATATCTCTTTCTATATTTGGTATAGGAGTAATGCTGTCTCTTTAAATTAGTTGGAAAGTATTCACTGTTTTCTGAGTTTATATAAATTTGATGTTATTTTTTCTTAAAGATTGATAAAGTTCATCAGGGTATTCATTTTATTTTTTTTTATAGGAAGTTTTACAAAATATAGTTTTTTAATTTCTTTAATAGCTCATTTATAATTGATATTATTCTTGTGCCAATTTTGGTAGATTTTGACTTTCAAAGAAGCTAGGGTTATTAAAGTTTATATTATTATTTTCTAATGTTATTTAAGTGAAAAATTTTAAAATATTTTTACACCTAAAAAACTTTGATGCATTTAATTAACTTAAATATTTTCCATTTTTAATGTATAGGTTATTTAGAAGTGGTTACTTAATTTTTAAATATTTGAATATTGCTAAATATTCTTTATTTTTTCCTAGTTCTAGTTCCTTTTATTTAGAGAATGTACTTTGGATGATTTAGCTATATTAAACTTATTAAAAGAACAAACTGACAGTAACCAGAGCAGAGGAGGGAGGGGCATAACAGGGGAAAGAAGGGGAAGGGTCATCAAGGAACATGTATAAAGGACCCAGGGACAAAGACAACAAGGGGTAGTATTGAGGGTGGGAGGTGGGGGTGGGTTGTGTGGGGGAGAGTGGTGGGAAAATGGGGACAACTGTACTTGAACAACAATAAAAAATTAAAAATTAAAAACATTTTCTTCTTAATCTCTTGAAAAGAATAATAAAATTGCTCTTAATTCTTTCAGAAAAGAAAAGAAGAAAGAAATAAAGGTTGTTTTATGGCCCAGCTTATTATCTATCTTGGAAAACATTCATAGAATACTTGGAAAGAATATGTATTCAACAGTGATTCGTTATAGAGCACCATTAATGTGTATATTTAGTATAACACAGGTCAACTGTGTTAATAGTGTCATTCACATATTCTAAATTCTTTCCTGTTTTTTCCTGCTTGTTTAAGTGTGTACATGTTATTTTTCCCCACATTTATATTTTTAAATATGGATTTTCACTGTTTTCTGGTTTCTGTTGTCCCTGATGCAATATCAGCATTCTCATATTTATTTCTTTGCTCTTAAAGTAATTTTTTCTTAAGATGCTCTTAATATATTTATCATTGATTTTCACCAATATTGTTATGATGTACCTCATTTTGATTTTGAATGTTTATTCCAATTAGAGTTTGCTGAGCTTTTTGAATTAGGGATTTGTGGTTTTTTATAAAATTCAGAACATTTCCACTATCTCTTCAAATATTTTGTGCTGCCTTTTCTGGGACTCTAACCTCATGAATGCTGGACTTCTTGGCGGTCCTTCCTCCCTCCCTTCCTTCCTTCCTTTCTCCCTTCTTCTTTTCCCCCTCCCTTCCTCCCTTTCTTTCCTCTGTAATTCCGTTTGAATGATCTCTGTTGCCATGTTTTTAAGTTTGTTAATCTTTTTTTACCCCTGAAGTTTCTAATATGTTAAATGCATCCAATGAATATTTGGTTTCAGGTATTTTACTTAAACTCTAGAGGTCCTTTTGATTTTTTTCTGATTCCATTGTTCTCTTTAATGTAATTTGTATTTTCCTTTAAAGCCTTGAGCATGTCAACTAATTCCATTTTATTTCTCATTTGCATGTATTTCTGTTGATACATTTTTCTTCTGATTATGGGTCAAGTTCCCATGATTTTGTATTAGTCTTCTCTTTTGTTGTTGTTGTTGTATATCGGTCATTGTGAATACCACATTGTTGAGTTTCTGGATGTTAGTGTTTTTCCCTAAAAAGAATATTGTTTTGCTGGGATGAAAATCAATGTGTTTGAGGATTAAATTGATCTGTTCAAGCTCTATGTTAAGGTATTTAATGGCAGAGTTTAAGGAAGCAGTAATCTAGAAATAGTATAGCTCAACTTTAAAGTCTTGATATTTATAAGATTTCTACTGAATGCTCCAGTTATTCAGGAAATTACTCTGCCTTATTCAGACTTGGAAATCTCTCAACCTGTGAGATGTGGTGGTTTTGAGCATTCCTCTGCAGTTATTCTTTCTCTCTGAAAGGTTATCTTAGTGTTAAATAAAAGATTTAAGGGGACACTTATGCAGATTTTTACCCGTGTACTCGCCTATTCACTCATACTCTGACACAAATTTTAGTTAATTTACCTCCTTTGAACTTGACTATTTGTCTCCAAGTTCATAGAAATCATTGCACCCTCTCCTCACCCTGTACCGGTGTCTGGTAAATACCTCCAGACAGAAAGGCAAGGTGATCTTAGGTCTCATCTAATTTTCCCATTTCTCAAGTTTTAATCTTCTGTCCTATTATGAAAATCTTTTAACTTTTAAAAAAAATTTAAGATGTTTAAATGAGAGAGCTGATCTTGAATTAATTACAACGTGATGACCAGCAATGGAAAGCCTACTATCTCTTTTTTTTTCCTTTAAATAGTATATTCTTTATTGGAAGCCTTTACAAAACCTTACTCTTTTACTCTGTAACATAATATCCTTATCATTTTACATGAAACAGTCAGATCTGAGTTTATACTTTTCTCCCCCAAGGGAGCTTTCTGAGATCTGCATAGTCACATGTCCTCATTATTGCTGCAACAGTACTCTGCTTTCTGCATCAGTGCATTTACTGTACTATGCAATGTTTATTTGCCATTGACTTGTTTATACACATCACTGGAGAGTAGTCTCCAAAGTACTGCCCTGGCCATGTGACTCAGCTGGTTAGAGTGTCACCCCGTGCACCAAAACACTGAGGGTTTGATTCTTGGTTGGGGTACGTACCTAGGTTGCTGGTTCTATCCCCAATCGGGGCACGTGCAGGTGGCAACTAATCGATGTTTCTGACAACCATGTCTACCTATCTGCCTATCTGTCTCTTTCTCTCTCTTTCTCTTACATCAATGAACATATCTTTGGGTGAAGAGTTATAAAAAGTATGAAATATTTCATCCCATAAATCTTAACAATTAAATTCAAGTTTGGAGAAGAGAGAAATCAATTTTTAGGTGGGGAAGAAAAAGTGTGACCTCACTAAGAAATGACTGGGCGTAAGTGATTTGGAGTGGGAAGGAGCTACATTATTGGCATGGGAGACCGTATGAAAAAGGCACAGAAATTTGAAAATGACTAAGTGAATATAAATTTAACTTGGGCAAAATCTGAAGGAATTTGAATACAGTGATCATTGAAAAATTACATCCAACCCATCAAAAGCTTTTCAGCAAGAGACGGATGGGTTCACATACTCCTGGTGGTAGCACAGGGGCAAAGGAAGCCAACCCGATGGAGGCTGAGTACGAGGTCAACCCTGATGCCCAGTGAATGTCAGAGATTGAGGGAGGGGGAGTGTTCAAACTGCATTCTTAGTTTTATTTTTCCTGCCTGAATATCTTGTTATACTTTTAACTGAGATGATATATCATGAGTAAAAAGTTGATAGGAAGAGATTGTAACATTTTTAGAATGCATACTTGGAGATACCTGCCCTAAGTTCAGTTAGATATGTATGTTGGGCATTGGGATTTCGGTTCTTCAGATAATCAAATGTATAGGACATGGAAGAACAAACTAGATAATACCACAAAGAAGCCATTAGTCAATTTCATGTGAGGAAATTGTATGGATAAAATGATCTATTTTTCTAGCATGTTAATTATAGGACAAAAAAAGGAGATTTTTATTTAATAAAAAGTTTGTGCACTTCAACAACAATGCTAAGTGTGGATATGGTTTGAAAATGACTTGTAAAAACTAACTGTGAAAGATAATTTCAGGGAAATTAAATGTTGATGACACAGTATGTGATATTAAAGAAACAGTATTTAACTAATTAGGTATAAGGATGGTGTAGCAATTCCATTAAAAACAGAGATCAGTGTTCGTGAGAGATACATAATGAATTTATAAAGCAAATGCAATAATATATGAGATTTGCTTTAAAATACTGTACCAAAAGTCAATAAAGGAAAGAGATACAACAAAAGTGGACAATGTGTTTATTATCCTCAAAGCCACATTTTGTACCTTTGTGTCTGGCAATTTCTATGATGTTAGAAAATGAAGTGTGCCATTTAAAAAAGTTATAGATTGGAGATGTGCATTATATAAGGGCACATAAGTGTATGTGTATATGATACTTTCAGTTTGTATAAAATTGCTAAAGAATGGAACACAGAATCAGGAAACCCAGAGCAGATATTTTGCAGCTAACAGCACATAAGGTGGTTGGAAAAAGATCCACTGGAGAGCCCTGCAAACATGTGGGCAAACGTAGCGGTGATGTTAGTGGTGAGGCTTTCACTGTGATAATGAAAGTAAACATCATGAGGAAAGAAATCACGAGAGAGGCACCATTGTTTTGGTAAAATGCAGATTGTTGACAACTGGTTCAAAATTGTGGGGAATAGAGGGAATCAAATTCAACTTTGAAATCAGGGTTTTCTTTTCTGGACTAAAAGGAAAGATGGGTAGTGTTGGCCATCAACTTGAAATAGCAAAGATAGCAAAAGGAATGTAGCCTTTGGAGGACATATAATAGATGCCATCTTATTGTAAATTAATTCTTAAAGAAAAGGCACTTCAGAAAATGTCATGTGAGCCCTCATGAAAGTAACACCCCATTATCTCTTCACACACCCTGATTTTTTAGACTTTTAATACCACTATTGAAATGTTTTGATTTGATTATAGTTAAAAATTATATTCATTTCAATTCTGACACATTAATAGCAACTCATTAAAATGTTAAAATTATTTATATGTGCTGATGTCTTTCTTGTTGATTTTTTGTACTTTATCTTTTTTTTTCAACTTAGTACAAGACAAACTAAAATTTAGTCTGATCTTGTGTTTTAACTAGTTAACCAAGATAATTCATCACATTACCAGGATGACTATCATACTACATTTTGCTCTCCTTTTTTTTTAATTTTTCATCTTCTGGTTAAATAAATGATTTATAACTGATATGAAATCTGAGCATTTACTTTGGCTTTAATATTTGGCATGAACTCCTTTTTCGGAAGTCCTTTAAATCAATAAAATTGTAATAAAAATTATAAAAATATGTAAAATATTCCCAGCAATTTCAGACCACTGAAACATGAGTCTTGTGATTACAACTCAAGTCACTTTGATATCTTCCCCTATTAAATCAGATATTGATTCTATCCTGTAAAACCATCGGGACATTTATTTTTTTCATAATAAGATTTTTAAAATTATTTTAAAACCAACTGAAGATGTATGAAATAACTAAAAACACCTCTTAAATTTCGTTCAGGAACACTTAATAATTAGGCTAGTTTAATTTGGCATGTGGAGCCACTGCCATACACCTTCATTTCCATGTGTCTTAAAGGTCCCTCTTGCTTTAGTCAGGTCCTCATTAGTGAGGCTGTAGTAGGCAGTACACTCTGCCTCCTGCCAGTGGTTCAGCATTTGAAAAATTTCAGAGACCACCCGTACTTATATTCAATCTCCATTAATCTTTCAGATACTCATGAATGAATGTTAAAATGAAAATGTAATTGCTATCATGACATGCTTGTTCTGTAATATTTATGTCTCTTATTATGAAGAATAAACCATTTTTTCTGTTTAACAACAGAAACAAAACAACATATGGTAAATTCTCAATTAGTAGTGCTTAAATTCCAAAGCAAATTTATTCTGGACACATGAAAGCACCTTTGATGAGACAGTGTGTAATATATTCAAGAATGACAATATTTTGATGTGAAATCATTTCATAGTAAATGTTCGCCCTTATTTTTGATCTGCATATGTGAAGTATTTTATATATATGACAATACAACTGTAGCAAAGTTGGTTGGTATTTGCTTGATATTGCAGTGAAGGCAATGCTAACTGTTTGTTTCTTTACCTGTAATAAACACAAAGTCATAACTGGAAGCCAGGCATAGATGGATAGGTAGATACACACAGATGCACAGACACATAGATACAGATATAAGTGTAGAAGTGTCTGTAGTTATAGATATATCTCCTGTTATCTGAATGGTATTCTGTTATTGATATTTTCCAGAAACATAGAAAATGAGTTGATCACAACTGAATTTATGAAAGTGAATGAAAAATTTCTTCCAGAAACCATAATCATAGTTGTATACAAAGCCGTGAATATGATGCAGTTGTGATTTATATCCTGAAGCAAAACTTAAGAAAATCTGTTCCAGGGTTGGTGAGGAAAATTGCATCTGTTGTGTTGGGGGCTTACTGTCTCCTCCTTCATTGTCATTATTTCCACCTCTCTCTTCTTCCAAGGTTGCCTAATATCTCTTGTTTGTAGAGCAGTCCAAACTATTACCAGTAATAATGTCCAAATTTCTGCACCTGCAGTTTTTCAGTTCACTGCAGAGGAGCAGCTGTATTCCCATAGTTTGTTTGTTTGTTTTAAACTTTTCTCTAATAGGCTCTGTAACATGCCTGCCATGTGTTCCTTATTCCCAAGGCATGGGCTCTATTCGTCTGTGGAATCGTGGCTATACTTTTTCCTCAACTGAAAAGCTACTTACTGCTGCATTAATAGAAAGGAATTATATCCTGCCCTGAATTTTGGCAAGAAGAGTGATTTACCACTCGAATCTGGACTAAAATTAGCCTCCGTATTAGTTAGAAATATGAACACATGGATGCCTTGTTATTTCTCATGCAGTACCATTGAATATGTTCCCTTGGCGGCCACGCCATGCATTTTGGCCTTAACTGTATTTTGCGCACAATATTATGGAGTTCAATAGCTCTAAGAATTGCTGGGAAAATCTGCTTTTGTACCTTTACAAATTGTTTTGGACACAAATAGTTGGTCGTATTGAGTAGGCCATGCAGGTTTATGATCATAGAGCAGCTACATATTTAAAATTGTAGAATCATCTTCACCATTTGAAAGGAGAGAATAAAGTGCATTACACTTTATAATGTGTTCCTTGGTATAAGATCTTGAGAACGAGAACTTCCTTTACATGGAATCATCTGCGTTTTTAAAAAGGATCCTCATAAAACATGCAGAGAGCAGCTGCTAGTACTTGCAGCTGCGAGACAGAAATATTTCCGTACACAGTTTCTATACGTACTGGGGCAGGTGAAGGTTAGAAGCACTCAGTTTAGGCAAAATGGTGAAGCCTTCCAAGTTTTGTTGCGGTACTTGTTGCATCCTGCACAGCAACTTCTTCATCCAGTTGCAGCAACGTAGAAATTGAATGAGCACCTTGTTCTCTCTGACGGAAGATACAGAAGATGTTTAGGTGAAAGCTCTGGACAGTGAACTCGGCTTCATCTGGGTTTCAGTCTCAGCTCTGAAACTTATTAGCCATGTCATCTTTGCAGATTTTACCTCAGTTTTGTTTTTGTTTTTTTAAGTATATGTTCAAAGAAATTATTAAACTATGCTATGTAGAGTATAAAATACTGGCAAGCCTAGTTTCTCAGAATATGAGAATTAAATATAATAATTCACTTAGAACAGTGAGTAAAATATATGGAATACAGTATTTGATCGATATAATTAAATTTTTGTTTTATGTTAATCTAAAATTAATTACACTTTAAAATTAACATATAACTTTACATACACACATACACATGTATATAGTGTGTTTACATACTGTGTGTGTTATATGCTTTTCAAATTTTACAATGCAAATATATTATCTAGTTAAAAAGAATATATTTTTATATAAAAATTTCACTGTAACATTGGAGTTGGACTGGATGACTAGTAAGTACAGGGGAAGAAAAACCTTTAAAAGGTAGGCATTTGTTGTTATCAAAGTAAGGGATAACTGAGAAAAATCAGTTTATGCTTATTCTGTGCCCCAATATACCGTGCCTTCACATCCTCATTAAACTACTGATGGTTTCCATTACTACTTCTCATTCACAGTTCTCTCACTATTTGCGTAGTGTACGTTGTTAACTAGATTGAATTGTTATTATATTTTATTTAGTTTTATAATGTGAATATTTATTGTCACATAAGGAAAAATACAGTGTATGAAAGTTTAAAATAGCATAGAGATATAATAGCTTACTTAGTAGTATCACTGACCCATCTACTTCCATGATATATGTGATATAAATATAATTTCCTTGTAGTAAATATGTTTTTTAATCCAAGTTTATTACAGTTAAGAATTTTATAAAATTTATAAAAAATTTATAAAAAATTTATAAAATTTCTAAAGAGCATGTTACGCAATAGCTGGAGCTTTATTTTTTAAAGATTTTCTTTACTTACTTTTAGAGAGAAGGGAAGGGAGAGAGAAAGAGAGGGAGAGAAACACCAATGTGTGGTTGCCTCTAAAGCGCCTGCTCCAGGGACCTGGCCTGTAACCCAGGCACGTGCCCTGCCTGGGAATAGAACTGGCGACTCTTTGGTTCGCAGTCCAGCGCTCAATCCACTGAGCCACACCAGCCAGAGATGAAGCTAAATTTAATGAGGCCTATTTTATTAAAGATAAATATTTTATTTCTTTCCCATTCAAGATTCTAAAATTTTACAATAGTTTCTAAAATCTTGAAGTTTAAAAGAGTCCTAAAATTAGTTGAACAAAATTTAAAGGTGAAAAGATTTAGAGACTCTATTGCATTTTCATTATCAGTAAAATTGCATATATCTTATCTGTGCAATTACTTCTTAATTCATTACTATGGCTTAAACTTTAAGTTCATATTAGACAACTTTATATATGAGAGAATATTGGATCAGGTAAATTGAATGTAAAATTGCTATACGATTTAATTTTATAGCATATCTGCATTCTGCATACACTTCGAAGTGTTGAAAACAGGGCTCTAATATCTATACTTTTTAGTATTGATTTTCTTTATTTTTGCTTGTTTTTTAAAATATATTTTCTTGATTATGCTATTACAGTTGTCCCAGTTTTTCCCCCTTTACCCCCTACCACCTGGTACCCACATTCCTTTCTGCAATCCACCCCCCTCAGTTCACATGCATGGGTTCTTTGGCTACTCTATTTCCTATATTGTTCCTAACATCCCACTGTCTATTCTGTACCTACAACTTTATACCTCATAATCCCTGCACCCTTTCCCTCACTCTCCCCCTTACCCTTCACAGTGGATAACCCTCCAAATGATCTCCATATCTATGATTCTATTCCTATTCTGCTTGTTTGCTTAGTTTGTTTTTTAGATTCAGTTGTTGATTGTTGTGAATTTGTTGCCATTTAATGTTCGTAGTTTTGATCTTCTATTTCTTATATAGTTCCCTTTAACATTTCATGTAATAATGGCTTGGTGATGATGAACTCCTTTGTTTAACCTTTTCTGGGAAGCAGTTTGTCTGCCCTTCAATTCTAAATGATAGCTTCACTAATTAGAGTAATCTAAGTTGTAGGTCCTTGCTTTTCATAACTTGGAATATTTCTTGCCAGTCCCTTCTAGCCAGCAAAGTTTCTTTTGAGAAATCAGCTGACAACCTTATGGGAACTCCTTTGTAGGTAACTATCTGCTTTTCTCTTGCTGCTTGTAAGATTCTCTCTTTATCTTTAACCTTTGGCATTTTAATTGTGTGTCTTGGTATGGTCTTCTTTGGGTCCAACTTGTTTGGGACTCTCTGTGCTTCTTGGACTTTTATATCTATTTCCTTCTGCATATTAGGGAAGTTTTCTTTCATTATTTTTTTCTAATAAGTTTTCAATTTCTTGCTTTGCCTTTTCTCTTTCTGGCACTCTATTATTTGTATGTTGGTATGTTTGGAGATGTCCCAGAAGCTTCTTATTCTGTCCTCATTTTTTAAAAATTATTTCTTCTTGCTGTTTTGAATGAATTATTTCTTCTTATGTTCCTAATTGTTGATTTGTTTCTTGACTTCATCCCCTCCAATGTTGGTTCTCTGTGGATTTTTCTTCATTTCTCTTAATGCTACCTTCATTTTTACCTGGGTCTTTTTTATGCTGTTGCAGTACCCAGTGAGTTCTTTGAGCATCCTGACAACCAGTGTTTTGAACTATGCATCTGATAGGTTGCTTATCTCCATTTCATTTAGCCCTTTTTCTGGAGTTTTGTTCTGTTCTCTCATTTGGACCATATTTCTTTGTCTCCTCAGTTTGGCAACCTCCCTGTATTTGTCCCTGTATATTAGGTAGCCCTGTCTTAGTAGTGCGGCCTATTGTAGAAAAGGCACTTGTAAATTGTATGGGGTAATTGCCAGGGCAGGGCAACCTATTTCACCATTTAGTGGCTCTGTGTGGTGGGGAGGGCTCAGAGAGGGCACAATGCCACTGTCTTGCCTCTGGAGATTTGCCTGGGATGAAGCTGTCTCCTGGCACTTGCCCTGTTGCCAGTCACTTCACTCTCTCCCTGTATGCCACTTGTGTCCTTCCCTCTGTGCCATGGTGCCGAATCACAGAGCGGATGAGCCTGTGTAAGTTCTGAGAACTTTACAGGCCCTTTAAGAGAAGTCTCCTGAGAATCCTGCAGGTTCTTCTACCACCCCAACCGCCACTGGTTTTCACAGTCAGAAGTTATAGGGACTTATCTTCCTGGTGCTGGAACTCTGTTCTGGGAGGGTCTGATCTGGGGCTGGGATGGCTTGCTCCTGGGATACCTTGCCCAGTTTTTTCCCACCATAGGTGAATGTGGGACTGCCCATTCTGTTGCTTCTCTGCACCACACCATGTCCCTGCACCTCGTGCCTCTGCCCCTCCTACCGGTCTGGATGAGTGTGGCTTCTTTGAATCCTTGGTTGTTGGACTTCCATATAGCATGATTTTCTGACAAATCTGGGTGACATTTGTTTTGCACTCTAGTTGTAATTTTTGCTGTAGTTGTGGGAGGAGGTGAAACGTGTTTACTTATGCGTCCATCTTGACTGGAACTCCTAGTCTTGATTTTCAGTGACATTTTACTTCAAGTATTTATTTAATTCTTTAGTTCTGATACACATTCTATTGAATGAGCAGTGAAGCACAGAAAAATACTGGCAAGATTTTTGATTCAGTTTAAGTTATTAAGTAAAATTTTTTCAGCTTGAAATGCATAAGATCATTTCATTCTATAGCAAAGAAGTCTCTGAGATACCGATTAAGAACTTTGGACTGTCAACCTATATATGGATTTCTATTGAGAGCTCCATTACAAAATAAATTTTTATTAATTAATTTATACCAGAAAAGGCTAGGTCATGGGAATTGTAACATATAGATTGCAAAAAGAAGATATATTCTTAACACAGATAAAAAGATAAGTTATAAATAAAATGCCTACACATATTTGCTATATCATATATTTGATATATATATTTGATTTTCATTCATTTTTTTAGCAAATAATAAACTAAGCACTGATGATATCCGAAGTTAGAGTAAATTTTTGTGAGTCCGAGTTGTTTTCATTATATTCTCCAGCAGGTGATCACTAAAAGTTTCCTTCAAATGAAAGCCTACTCCGCCGGACTTATGGTGACCTCATCATCGGGGAGTGTGGAGTGAGCTGAGCGATTGCAGGGTTTGCGGTGTGTTTGTGTGTGTATATATACATACACACAGATGTATATAAAACTCATAGCACTGTAATGGCCAAATACAAACATGAAGAGCCTGAGAATTAGAGAGGTATCCATTAAATAATTGATGATTGTTGTATATGGGCCCAGGGAAGGCCCGATAAACAAAGATTTTGCAGTAGTGTAAGTCAAATAATATTCCAGGTCTATATAATAGATGCATCATCCAATAATGTGTTTAATTTATTCTTTTTTTAGCTTAAATGGTATTTTAAAATTATTTTGGATTTTACAGTCAGTTTGAGAAGTTTCTGCCAAATTGTCAACTTAAGAACATCTTTTGTCATTTAGTGTTAGTATATGTATCTATAAGTTTGAAAAAACTTAAAATGTACGTATGAAATATATATTTAGGCTGCATGGCTTTGAATCGCCGCCCGCTCTTCTGTTTCAAGACCCTTTGGTAGCAGTGCAGCCCCTGCAGGTTAAGGCCTGAGTGCTTGGCAAGACTTACCCCTCTTCGAGCACCAGCCACAAAGGGTCCCAGGCCATTGCAACTGACTAGGTTCAAGCTTAAGGGTTCCTTCCCATGACTCCTTCAGGTTCGATACTCTGCTAGAATAACTCGGAATTCAGAAACATGCTCTACTGGATGGTTCCAGTTTTAATATAGTAGATATGACTCAGAAGCCCCTAATAAAGACACGCACAGAGCGAGGTCTAAGAGAGCACCAAATACGGGTTTTGGTGCATCTTCCAGTGGAATTAGGGCTCGTCCCCCACCTTAACACATCAGTGTGTTCGCTGGTCAGGAAACTCCCCTTACCGTGAGGTCCAGGGTTTGTTTTGGGTTTTCATCACATAGGCGTGACCGGTTGAATCACTGGCCAATGGTAAGGAAGGTAATATTTAGCCTCCCTCCTTTCCTTGGAGATTGGCTGGCTCAAAGCTCTGGTCCTCTCATCACATAGTTGGTCTTTTTAGTTTGATCATCCTCCATCCTACAGCTTTCTAGGGACTTGCCACAGAAACTTCATTAGCATAAACTCAGATGTAATCTAAGGAACTCATGAATAAGAGAGACTCTCCTAGGCCTTGGGAAATTCCAGGGCTTAGAATGGTCCTCCACGACTCCAGAGACCAAGGCTGGTCTAACTGTATTGTGCGACAGCCACCATTTGTGTCATATTTGAATTCAAAGGCATACGTATGAGAATTAGAAGCATGTGATACTTGGGTACAGTTCAGATAATTTTGGAATAATTTACTTCACAAGATATCATAATGGAATATAAGGAGTTAAATGCATTTCATATCTCATTTGTTTTGCATTCATTCTCTGCATTTTATCTCTCAAAACGGATGAAGAATTTGGCCTGAGAAAATCTATGACCCGAATCTCATTGTGTGTCTCACTGAATTTATGATAATATGTTTGGATATATTTATTACAATGTTTGTATTTGCATCCTTACATGTGACTTATACCACTTTAAGCAAACTCTATTACTCAACATCCAATTAAGAAGCAAATTTTAAAAAATTGTTCATTTTACATAGATATTCATCTATAACGCATTTGAAATGTAATCATATTTTCACAAAATGAAATTCTAGGACTTAATTTCAGAACCATTACATATAATGAATGAAAACTCTATACATAAGTTCAGACAAATATTCTTCCTGTGAAATAGAAAAATAAAATAGGTCATTCATGTGTCTTTAAAATATACATAAAACATAGAGATGAATGTTTGCTAATTCACCAGATTGTAGATTTTTATGAGCAGTTATGCTCAAAATTTTGTTAAATACCAGCCTGCCAAATTACTAGTATAAAATATCACAGTCTGCATGTGGCTATAGACTGTTAAGGGGACTGGATTACATTTGGATCAGCAGAAATCTGTATGAAAAGGACAGGTCTCTCAATTTCATGCATTCCTACTCTTCACATTTAGTAAAAATGCCCCAGTTTACTCTATTCCAGTTGTACATTTGACGTGCATACTTAAGTGATTACGGGCATGAAAAAGAAGGAACAAAAGTTCTTGGTCATGATTGACATGTTTCAAGATACAGAGGAAAGCCTGAAAAAGAACTGTCAGATCACCTAAAACACTAGGGAGCAAGTAACTGTTATTTCTAAATGTTAGTGGCATCAGTGCCGTTCTAAAATGTATCATCTGTTGGTGAAGGAAACAGGTTGAAGTTTAAACTGTTCAAAAGTATCATGAATAAGTAGTTTAACTTTGTCACGTGTAAGAAGTTTGGCAGTTCCTGGGAAGAGTTTAAACTGCTTTTATATGGAGATAAAAAAGTAAAGTCTCAATTGCTTACTCAGTCCTTGTACTTAAAATAATGAAGTCTCCAATTTTCTGTATTTTTTCATCCCCTTTTTTAAATAGTGATGTTGAAGCAAAAAGAGACATTTATAGAATCATATTATTTCTGTCCTTGATGCGTGGCTCTGAATTAATGATGTCCTGGATACAGACTAGGAAATAAACTCAGCAATTCCCTTGAAGAAGCTTACACTCCAGTAAAAATAAAGATAAATGCATTATTTTCAGTGGTGACAGCCAAAATTGAGGTCAGTGATTACTTGTAGAGAGAGCATGATTGAAGTACTTCAAAGGCAGTTTACTAAAAGAAAGGAGACTTGAGAGGGATGTAGAAGGTAGAAAGGAGAATAAAGGGTTCTTGTTGAGAATACAGCTCTTCTTTCAGGCTGCCTGTACTATGATAAATGTTTTGGATTAGTCACCACTCTTTCCTCTTGAAGACATTTGTCATGAAAAGTGGTATTTTAGGGTTTTAATTTTTTTCTCTGACACACGCCATTCTCAAAACACCATTCTCAAAACACACACACACATACACACATGTATTTCACAAACTCAACATCCTTGGATATTTTTAGTTTGCTATCTGTTTGCTTAGGGTATTTTTTATCCTGATATGCAAAACGTTTCATTGTTGTGCTCTGCTTTTTGTTTCGTGTGTGTAGCTTGATATAACATACATGTATGAAGCAACAATACATTTAGATTTTTTTTTAAAGTTTCTTTAGCATTACCAACATGACATGATACTAGGAGCTTTTTTTTTTTTTTTTTGGTTTGCTGTGTGTCGGGATTGCTTGTAAGAACTTACATGGATTATCTATGTAACCATTATAAAACTTTATGGAGAAATTAATATTAATATTCATACTTTACAGATAAAGAAACTAAAGCCAAACTTAGGTAACTAAAATATTGCAAATCTAATAAACAGTTGGACTGAGGTTTGAACCTGACATTCTGCTTGTAGAGCTCTGTGGTCTAACTCTTAATCAACTGAGACCGAACTGATTTATGTAAATAAGAGACCTCAGACGTATAAGTTACAGAGCTGACTTCTGAACCTGACTTTCTGCTCCTAGAGTCTCGTGTCCTGGCTCTTAATTATTGCAGTGGTACGAGACAGGGGCCTAATGACTCTGGTTTTCTCCTGGCCCGATATCCCTCAACTGGACGAGTGAATGAATGAATGAAACGAAAAACGTTTCCTGGAATCCCTGCCAGTGTATGGGAAGCCTCGACCGACCAACAGCAGCACCCTGGGACCCAGAACTCCACTTATATTTAAGCTGCAGTGGGCAGTTGCCACCAGGTGGCGCCAAATACAACCAAAAATGGATAAACCAGCTAACATCTAGGTGTCTTCTCGGCAAGTTCAGTTTTAACATTTTTGCAATTCATTAGTTTCCAGTATTGAGATTTTGGGGGACTCCACATATTTTGTTATGGTGGAGTATTCTGTCCTTTGGGTTGACGTTAAAATAATAGTGAAAGAAGAATATTAAAATTTTATGGATGATTACAAATACTTTTAAGAAAAACTTTATTTGGCCTTTTGAAACAGAATCTGAGACTTGAAAGGAAATTTAAAAACTATTAATTTAAAACACATGGAATGATTGAATTTCATGTATACTATCTCTGCAAAAAAAAAAAAAAATAGAGATATAGCTGGAACCTCTCTAATGAGAAGCACAATCCCCAAATACTACCTGCGTAAAAGTAAGCCAAAATCTACATTTTCATAACTTCATTTTTTGTTTTATTTATTTAGTTTTTTACTGTTCCCAGTTCTAATTAGGGGACATTGTAAAAGCAAATGAGGCCTATCCAGTTTAACTTGATATTTAAACTTACATTCTTTTAGAGGTATTTCCCGAGCTAATTTATTACACTTCCTTTGCTTCTTATTTATATTTATGAATTCACTTATTGAAGAGGTATTAATTGTGTGATTAGCCTATGCCAGGAACTGTGAGATGTGAGGGAGTAAATGATGAGCCCAAGACTCAAAAACCCTGTGTTGTATTTCTCCATTCTAATGGGAGGAAAGAACAGTTTTCAGAAAAACCAACACTGTGATTTCAGATTGTAAGTTCTGTACAGCAAAGACTTGAGATAGTAATCATGACAGTGAAACTATGGCATCTGTCATGCGTCAGGCACTATTTTAAATAATCCTAATGTGCTATTTTGTTTAATTTTTGCTATTAATGTTTTAATGTGTCCCCTGAACAACTCTCAGGCTTAATAATACACTTGAAGGACTAAGACGATTCAGAAAAGCTCATATACTTACCTTATAGATCATTATATTGAAAGGTTATAGATCGAAATTGGCAAAGGGAAATGATGCATGGGACAAAGTCCAAGAGAAGCGATATATAAGTCTCAAAGAGTCTTCTCCCATGGGGAGCTGCGTGGGACACGCTCAGTTCTCCCAGCAATGATGTGTGACAATATATGCAAAGTACCATCAATGATGGAAGTTCATCCAAGCCACGGTATCGAGGAATTTTATTGGGGTCTGTCATAGAGCATATGCAGCCTCCTCACGACTGACCGCAACTACACAGTCTCTAACCCCCTTCTAGAGCAAAAACAGACATTCACCATAAAGCGCCTTGGTTTTCCAAGCTGGCACCATTGGCTAAGGCCCCAGACACACAGAAACTCTCTTATGAGGGAGATTATTTCAAAGGCTAAAGAACCAGCCAAGGTCTTCCTCTGGAATGTGAAAGGTAGGAATAACCCAGGCTTACTGAGTTAAACTTTTACTTCTTAGTCTGCCTGCCTGCCTAGACCTAAGCTCTCTTACAGTACAGTAAGATACTACTTTGAACACCTACATTTAGTATAGTATTTATATTTCCATCACACACAAGTTAGTAAGAACTACGGATTTGACAGGACTTCCCAACAGAATCAGCCCTTGCACAAATATTATATATATATATATATATGTATATATATATATGATAAACATCATTAAAATTGGCTGCAATGAAGTTATTTCTGGGTTTGAAGACAGCTGGGGACAGATCCAGTCACTGTATTTTACTCACAGGCTTGTCTTGAGACCGGTTGATGGTAATCACACTGAGACAAAATTTAGTTTGAGGGTCCCAGAAGACCTCCTGCAACCTTCATTGCCTTAATGTACGGTCATTCCCTAGCACATTTTGGATCCACTCGTTGATGCCAGCTGCTTTATTCTCCTCAGAAACAGGGAGCAATTGTCTGTTTCAATTCTGTTTAATGGCTTCCATCCCCATAAACATAGCTGTGCACAGCACACGGTGCCACGTTGGTCATATGGTTACCAGAAACGTGTCAAAGCAGTTGGTCATCAAAACGTAAAGTTACGCAGGACTTAGTCCGCCAGGACCTGTGTGCCACCTCACAACCTGATGGCCAAGTGGGGTGTAGTCTCTAGAAATTTCTTCTCAAATGATATCTTTTGTAGTAGCTGTAACCAGAAAACAAGACTCAAAAGATACTTTCTAGTACATTGCTAAATTCCCACTGCGTCCTCAATGGTTTGTCCAGATCTACATCATATTGTAGGTGAAAATGTTTCAGAGTGATGCCACTCAGGTCTATTGATTTTCATTTGAAATCGTCAGGTTCTAAAAGTAGAGATTGTCTTCGGCTTTAACTTTTTGGGCTTCTGGTGTAATTGTGCTGAGAGGCTCTTCTTTGAATGTTCAGAGTTTGAATGACCCGGACCTGCCTTGTTAATAATCACTGCACAGGGAGCAACAGTTTGTTTCTCCCACCTGGCAAAGAAACATGGACCTGGGGTTAATAACGTGTTCAAAGACCAATGGTGCAACTTTAGAAAGGTTGATCAAGGCAGGAAATGAGGGAGTGGCGTTTAAGTAAAGCCTCAAAGCATGGAAAGGAGCTAACCACAGAAAGATGGAATCGGAGGCGCTTCGAGTGAGGGGGCAACCCTTATGAAGTTCCTGAGACAGGAAGGCCTGGATTTTCATGGGATTGTGGAAAGCTAAATGAAGATGTGACATAGCCAAGGATGGGTGGGGAAGAGCGTGCCAGATACGCAGGGCTTTGCGAGCCTTTGAAGGAGTAAGGAATTGTAGAATGATAGGATAGTATTTGTTTTTCAGGAAAAAAAAACACACTTTTCCTGGTAAGTGCTAGATTACGGTCAGAAAGAAGAGTGGATACGTGGAGACAGGTGGTAGTATTCTAGGAAGAATGACGGCTACCAATGCAGCAAAAGGCGAACTTAGGTTAAATTTTGGAGGTAAAATCCAGGACACACGGAGATGCTTACAATACATCAGGCATACAACAAAAAAGAGGCATATGAAGCTCTGTTCTTGCTGAATGTATATTCTCTTTGAGAGATACTAAAAATAAATATAATGATAAGCAAATTATATATTCTAGATGTAAGTAACGGGGAAAAGAGTGGGAGAGATTAGGAGTGCAGATGAGTCAGGCATGCTGTGTTAACCGGAGGGGTCAGTGTGATCTCATCGCAAAAGTGGCGCTGGAGCCAATACTTCCATTATTCCTCCAGATGTTTTGAGCCTCTTCTTTTAACTCTAATTTGTGTGTGTGTGATGTGTTTCACTATTCTCCACTTGGTTGGGTTTCTAGTCGCCATAATCCACACAGCCAAATTATTTTTTATTGCTTTTCTTTAATGCCTCATGGATTTCCAAGCTGTTGTTTGCCCTTCACCATACAGCATAACTTTCTAAAAGATTTGTGTGGCAGGATAGGCTTTTTCTGGTTAGTGACAGTATTCATACTTGAGTTTTATTTCATCAAATTATATTGATACCGATGTAAAAAGTATTTACATTCTTTGTCATAACATGTTAAGTACTTTGCTGTAGTTGTCTTATCTCCCGCCGATGTTTTAGTTTTATTATTCAATTTTTCTCCTTATTTTTTCTTACTTGAGTTATCTCTATAAAAATGGCTTTTATTTTAGGACAGAGGGAGTAAGGTGGGTAGGAAGGACTTGTGGATGAATGAGTGGGAATTAAAGTGAATGTTCTTTTCTAGTTTCCAGAGAAGCCCACCAAATTTACCTATGATGGCAATGACATCAGATCATCAAAACACTTTAGTCATAATAGATATAGATTTTGAAATGGAAAAAAGGGCATATTCCAAAGGAGATAGTATTTAAATCACATGGCATGTGATTCTTTGTTAAGTAATTTCAAAGCTACCGCATTTGCAGTACATTGCCCTTAAAAATCATATGAGATTTCACTTTTGAAAATTAGAAAGATCGAATAAAATAATCCAAAGTAAGGAGAAGAAAACAAATAGTACAAATTAGAGCAGAAATCAAAGAACTTGAAAAGAAGGAATCAATAGAGATGATCGACAAAATGTAAAGATTTTTTTATAAAAATAAAAAAATTGATAAGCCTTCAGTCAAGCTAAGCAAATAAAAGAGAAAACACAAATTGCTATCATATTACAGATTCCAAGGACATTAAAAGGATTATAAGGGAATACTATGAATAGCTCTATAATCACAAATTTGATAACCTAGATGAAATGGACCAATTCCATGAAAGACACAATCTGCCAAAATTTACACAGGAAGAAATATACAACTGGAATTGGCATGCATTTATAAAAGACTTTGAGTCAAAGTTAGTAACGTTCCAGAAAAGAAAGCACAAGGCCCAGATGGGTTCACTGGTGAATTCTACAAAATGCTTAAGGAGGCACTGATACCAGTTCTCAGTGGTCTTGTCCAGAGTCTAGAAGCAGAGGCAGTACCTGGTAACTCGCTCTGTTAGGTCTGCATCGCTAAAACCAAACCAAGTCATTGCAAGAAAACTTCAGACCAGTCTATTTTATTAACATACATGTAATTTTTCAATAAAATATTAGCAAATTGAATCCAATAATGTATAAAAGATATTATACACCTTGACCAAGTGGGATTTATCTTAGATATACAAGGCTGATTCAACACTTAATGAAGGAATTCATGAAGTTCATCACATCACCAGCTGAAGAAGAACATTACACGATCAAATCTAGATATAGAAAAATATTTGACAAAATTCAATACCCACTAATGATTCAAAAATCTCCACAGACTAGTAATAGAGGGGGACTTCTTCAACTTGATAAAATACACCTACTGAAAACCTATATCTAACACCATCCAGAATGATGGGAAACTTGAAGCTTTTCCACTAAGATTAGGAACAAGACAAGGATGCCCCTTCTTATCACTGCTTTTCTATGCTATAGTAGAATTCCTATCTAATTCAGTAATACTAGAAAGTGGAGTAAAAGGTATACAGCTTGGAAAGGAGAAACAAAACTGTTTTCAGATTACATGATCATCTGTGTAAAAAATCCAAAAGAACTGACAAAAACCTGGAACTAGTAATTGATGATAATTACATTGCAGCATACAAAGTTAAAGTATAAAAGTCAGTTGCTTTCCTATACCAACAATGAACAAGTAGAATTTAAAATTACAAACACATTATCATTTATAATAGTAGTAAAAATGAAATATTTAGGTACAAATCTTATAAAATGTGTACAAGTCTATATGAGGAAAATTACAAAACACTAATGAAATATGTCAAAGAAGAACTAAATAAATGGAGATATTCTATGTTCGTGGATGGTAAGACTCAATACAAGATGTCAGTTCTTTGCAACTTGATCTAGATTCAATGTAATCAATGAAAATCCCAGCAAGCTATGTGGCGAATTTTGACAAGTACTAAAGTCATGTGGTGAGGCAAAAGAACTGGAATAATTAACTCAATGTTGAAGGAAAAGAACAGAGTTGGAAGACTAAACAACTTGACTTTCGAGACTTACCATAGACCTACACTAATCTAAACAGTGTGGGACTTGGTAAAAGATACACAAATAGATCAGAGGAAAAGAATAAAGAGCAGAACTAGATCCATATAAATAGAGTCGACTGTTCTTTAATATGGAGCAGGGACAATAAAATTAAACAACTATTGCCTTTTCTATAACTAGTGGAAAAACGGGGACATCAGCATACAAACAGTGAATCTAGAAACAGACTTTATATTCTTAAAAGTATTAACTCTAAGTTAAACATAGACTTAATTGTAAAATGTAAAATGCAAAACTATAAAAATCCTGTAAGATAAAATATGAGAAAACAGACATGGCTTTGGGTATAACAATGACTTTTTGGACACACAACATTAAATCCATGATGGAAAGAATTAATAAGCTATAGTTCATTAAAATTAAAAAAAAAAAGCTTTACAAAGCCACTGTCAAGATAATGAAAACACAAGACAAAGACTGGGAGAAAATATTTGGAAAGACACAATTGATGAAAGATATTATCTAAAATGTGCAGAGAATGTTTAAAACTCAACAATAAGAAAATGAACAATCTGATTTAAAAAATGGACAGTAGACATTAACAGAAACCTCACCAAAGAAGATAGCACAGATAGTATATTAGATTAGTAAGGATATTAGATTTCTACCACTAGGGAATTGCAAATTGATACAATGAGATACCACTACACACCTATTAGTGTTGTCAAAAATACTACCACCACCAAATGCCGGTGAGAATTTGCCATATGATTTAGCAATTACACTTTTTGATATTTACACAAATGAATTGAAAACTTATGGTCACACAGAAACATGGTCATGGATGTTTATAGCAGCTTTATTTGTAGTTGTCGAAGCTTGGAATTGACCAATATTTTTTTTCAGTAAGTGCATGGATATGTGAATTATGGTATATGCAGGCAATGGGATATTATTCAATGTTAAAAAATCAATGACAAGGATGTGGAGAAAGGGGAGTTCTTTTCCACCGTTGGTGGGAATGCAGACTGGTGCAGCGACTTTGGAAGGCAGTATGGAGATACCTCAAAAATTAAAAATGGATCTGCCTTTTGACCCAGTGATCCCACTTCTGGGAAGATATCCAAAGGAACCCAAAACACTAACTCAGGAGAACATAAGCACCCCCGTGTTCACTGCAGCGTTATTTACAACCACCAAGATATGGAGGCAGACCAAGTGTCCATCAGTAGATGAGTGGATAAAACAACTATGGGACACTTACACAATGGGATAATACTCAGCCATAAAAAAGAAGAAAGTTTTACCCTTTGCAATGGCATGGTTGGACCTGGAGAACATTATGCTAAATGAAATAAGCCAGTCAGAGAAAGACAAATACTATAATGATGTCGCTTATATGGAATCTAATGAACAAACTGAACTAGAAACAAAATGGGGCAAGACTTGTAGGTGGAGATCAGGATGACAGCTAGTGGGGGTTGGGAGGTGGAGGGATGAAGGGATTGAACAAAAAGGAAAAAGGACTCATGGACACGGACAACAGTGTGGTGACTGCTGCGGGGAAGGGGTGTAAGGGGACTGAATGGTAATGGAAAAAAATTCAATAAAGATACAGAATAAATGTACTATCAAGACATGGGAAGATATTCAGGAAACTTAAAAGCATTTTACCAAGTGAAAGGAGACAATCTGAAAAGGCTACATACTGTGTTATTCCAATTATGATATTCTGTAAAAAGCAAAACTATGGAGACAGTGAAAAGACCAGAGGTTGCAAGGTGTTACATGGGAGAGAGGGATGAAGAGACAGAGCACAGAGAATTTTTAGGGCAATGAAACTATTGGGTTGGCCAAAAAGTCTGTTTAGTTTTTTCGATAAAAAAGGACACATTTTTCATTTTCGCCAGTAAATTTATTGATTTGGATATTTTGAATATGTTGACTATCTCCCACATTGTATAATGCTGATTGTTCTTAATTAATGTCTCAATTTGATGGCTGTCAACTTCAACCCGTCTACATGAATGTTGAGTATCGTCCAGCGAGAAATCTCCAGCACGAACCTTCGCAAACCACTTTTGACACATTCGATCAGTCACAGCATCTTCTCATTAGACAATACAAACCTTTTTTTTTTTTTGCATTTCAGTTGTGTTTTTACCTTTCTTGAAATAATAAAGCATAGTATGCCAAAATTGTTGCATATTTTCCCCATCTTCAATATTAAAATGGCTGCACAAAAATTCACCATTTTTGATGTTTTTCTTTTTTTAATGCACACTGATATTACACTTGTCACAATACAATCTAACGAAATTGTTTTGAATGAAGTTAAAGACGACTAAGCACTAACATAGCCATTTTATGGGAAAAAAATTAAAAAAACAAACACAATTTTTGGCCAACCCACATTTAGTATAATTTTTCAAAGGTGGCTACATGTCATTATACATTTGTCAAATACCAAGAGTGAATTCCAAATAAACTATGGACTTTGGGTGATGATATTTCAACGTAGGTTCATTGAAACAAATGTAGCACTGTGGCAGGGGATGTTAACATTGGCGGAGGTTGTGTGCGTGTGAGAGCAGGGTTATGGGAACTTCCCATACTTCCCACTCCATTTTGCTGTGAGCCTAAAATGGCTTTAAAATAGTTTATTTATTTAAGAAAATCTTACGAAGTCAGTTACAGACTTCATTCTTTTACGTTAAGGGTACTTGGACACATATTTCAGCTTTAAATTTTGATATTGCAATAGATTACATGGTCAATTAGACAAGGGTGTGATAATACATTTATAATGTGACACTTTTCAGCCCCTGGTGTGATTAATAACCATGCATTAAACATTGGCTGAGAAATCTCACTTGATAATGATCATGGGGTTATTACTATTTGAGTAGGGTTCTGTACTGGAGGAAGAAAATGAACATGTTTTCTAAGGTAACTAAACATGCCTGCACTGCAATACCTAGTGAGTGGTGAGGCATTAGTAATAAAAGCTAACGTGTAATGAACACTCTGTGTGTGCTAGACACTGGTAGTAAGAGGCACCATGTGAAAAACCTTATTTTATCCTTCAATTGTTCTCGCTTGATAGGGTAAATTTTTTGTCCTTTTGTTGTTGTTGTTGTTGTTGTTGTTGTATTGAGGCACCCAGAAGTAAAATGTTCCAAGTCACACAGGTAGAAAAATGTTGAGGGCAGGTGACAATGGATTTGCCTCCAGAGGTTATCCATCATACTTCTGGTGAAAATTAAGCAAATGTCTGTTCAAAGCCATATTCTCTAGCAAGCCTAGGTGACGAGGACCCACGTGGCTCTTTTGCCATATTGTTGCCCGCCTTCCGCTGATGCCTCTGGTGATGACCCTCGACTGTAATGACTGGAGGGGCAGGAGCAGTGAATTTTAAAGAAAATATTTGATTCTATGATTTTCTAGGTCATGAGGCATGTGAGAAAAAATGGATGCATAAAGAGAAACAAAATAAGGAATATCTCAGAAACGTTTGTGGAGTACGGTTGATTGAATTAAAATGCACGATGCATTATCTCACCTGAGAATGCTAATGTAGTCTGCAGAAAGGTCAACATTATATCGGGAGAGTATTTGGTAGCTGTAGAGTAAATGGAATTGTGCTAATTAGTGTAGCTACTAGATTATATACAATTTATATTTCTACATTGCGGGAAATTCTACACCGTGTATTTAAAAAAAAAAACCCTTGTCACTGTAAGGAAATGAATCCATTTTTGTGTCTTTTATTCTCCAGTATCCTTAATAAATTAGCATAGAAAACACATAATGTGGCTTTTCCATGTTTTTACTTGTTTACTTTTTTGGCTCTCCAAATATTGTATACTACACTATTTAAACTTTTTTAGCAAGCTTTTATTTGTTTCCAGTTGTTTTCTGACAGAATAGCGACAAAGTCATCAGTTTTGGAAATTAGGAGGAAAAAAATAACAGATTTCCACATTTGGAGCCTCAGGCTAAAATTAAATACAAAGTCTTAGCAACTGTACCCGTATTCATGAATATCATAATAGTTTGTGATCTCTTACAAACTATTGAGTTAGACACCAATTAGACCCTTATTTATGAATATCATAATAGTTTGTGGTCTTTTACAAGTGATTATTTTGTTAATGAGCAATTTTTAAAAATCATTAATAAAATAATTTTCTTCTTAGGTATATTTGTCATTTTGCTCTAACTGAATTCTAATCTTCAGGAAAAATTTTTAAATAAGAGTAATTTTATTATTTTAGGTCATGTTCTATCTATAAGCTTGAAACATTCTCCTGTAACAAGCCACATTAAAAATAACATCTTAGTATATAATTTACATGCACATTGCATACTGCACAGTTGTAATCATATATAAATATAATATCAGTTGGTCTCCACTTATAAATTTAGGAGTAATTGTATAGAAGAAGCAAATGTATTGTTTTAAATGACACCATCATTTTCATCTAGAGCTGTGGGTAATTCGTTAACATGTTAACAAATGAATATATGACATTTAAAACATTTAACTGAAAATTGAAGACATAAATACATCAAACATGTTATTGACTGAGATTAAGAAAAATCACAAACATTTGAAGTCTCTTTTCATGTATATATTATATCTTAGGTTATTTTTCAAATGCATGCTTTATTAAGAAGAAATACAGAAGAAATTAACAGTAAAAATAAAATATCTTTGTTTAATTCACTTCTCCTAGTTGATCCCTGCTTCCTTAAATTTTTACCCTGTAATATTATTCATGATACTCAATAGCAGTGGACATGACTAATGATTACAGCATAAAATGTTATCTTCTCTGCCTCCTCGGATGGGAATTTCAGAGTGCAGAGTAATGTAAATAATTAATGTAACATAATGCCTGGAGCTGAGAGGGTATTCAAAGTTGTATAAATGGATAATAAAAATGATGATATTTTATATTTATTAACATACAAGAAATTCCTGTATTGATATAGAAATATGTCCCAGAGGGAGAATATTTGTCCTCAGGTTCTTATTCTTTGTTACTCATTGGAAGGAAAGAGAACAAAGAATGGAATTAAATATGACAATGTAATGGAGAGTGGTGTGTGTGTATATATGTATAACTGTATTTCATAGTAGCTACATATCAGAATAAAACTAACTTGCTTAGGGAGGTGTTAATAGAATTCTTTTTTCTTTCAGTTCCAAGGTTGTCAGTGGCAGTGAGCCTGGTAGCCACTCAGATGCGTACTGAAGCAAAGGGGTCAAAAATAACGCACCGTGTGAACCTTCATTTAGCGAACACTGAGGAATGCGCAGAGGCTGACATGGGGAGTGCTCGTGTGAAACATGCTGCATCGGCTTTATTTAGTTACTTCTGCAGATTTTCTTAGAATAAAGCAGGGACATAACTTCCAAGGAAATGTCATGAATTTTCTTTTGTTGGTGCCTAGGCAATTTGACAAAAATATACTAATATCCTGGTTTATTAAATCTGTCATCTTTCTGCATCCTTGGAATAATAGTGTGCTTGGATAAATACGTACGCTAGGCACCCTACAAATTACCTGCCACATGTGTCATTTTTATCAGTCAAACTTCTGGTGGAATCTAAGCAAGGTAATTTGCCACCATCAAATTCTCCAGCTGAGACCATAAGGACCCGCGTGGCTGGTTAGCAGCCTACCCGTAGCCTCGAAAGTCGCTAGACCCAGGGTTGATACACGATTTTGAAAATTAGTGGATTAAACAAAGCTTATCCTTAAAGAGTGAACCGTTCACCCCTTATATGCAATATATTCTGCAGCAGGATTGTCAGATTTAGCAAATAAAAATACAGGATGCCTAGTTAAATTTGAATTCAGGATGAATACTGAATAATTCCTTTGCTTAAGAATCTTCCATGCGATATTTGGGACATCTTTAAAAGTCAGCTTTATCTGAAAGACCCGTTTCCCTGAGTGTCCTATATTTAATCTGTCAACCCTATATTAAGACATCTGGGGCAGAGAGAGAAGGGTATTATTTCTACCACATGACTAGTACTGTCTGAGAGATAATGAACTTCCCATAGAACTCTCCATTTCAGGACAGCAATAAGCATGGGTTTCATTTATTATTTTAATTCATTCAATAAATATTTATTGCATGCCTACTGGATATAAGGAATTCTGCAAGGTGCTTAGCAGTGAAAATTGAATCACTGCCTTCAGGGAGTGAGCAACTTAGCTGGAAGAGAGATAATGAACAGAATGAATCAATAAAATAATTAGGAATGGAGAAAGATAAATGTTGTAAAATAAATGAAACAGTGATGTGAGAGAAAGGAGGGCCACCATTAAATAGAGAGGCTAGAAAAAGACTAGCTTGGTCGATCACTTTTGAATGAAGGCATAAAGATTAGGAGTGATCCGAGCTAGTTCTACCAAAACCTAAGATAAGAGCTCTCTAGCGAGCAGGAAGCTCTAGGTAAAAATGCCCCAGATCAAGAAGGGACCTGACATGGAGTGCAAAGGAAAATTATTTCTGGAACATAGTGAAAACCTTTACAGAAAAATAAAATAGATCCTTGCAAAACATAGTGAGAACTGAGTTTTGTTTCTTTTCTCAAAGCAAAAACCATTGGATGGCTTAATGCAAAAAAAGCAATATTTGATTTATATGTATAGAAGAGCTTGATTTATGTAGGGAGACTGGATTGGTGAAGATCATGAAAGCACACGGAGATGCAGTTCAGATGCAGGTAGAGTGATCCAGGCTGGAGGATGCGGTGGAGGGAGGGCAAACTGGAAACATTAGTGTGGCAGCAATGAAGATGCAAGAAGTGGAGAAATTTGATGTTCATTGTGCAAGTAGGGATAAGGGCAAGTCAGACCTACTAAGGGCTTAATTGTTGCAACAGAAATTAAGGATAAAGGTTGACTCAGCATTTTAGCTGGAAGTAGTAACAGTGCATTTACTCAGAGAAGGAAGGCGGTGGGAAGAAGGCGTCTATAAGTGACAAAAGGATTTGTCCTATGCTAGGTATAATAATTATTTGTGGTTGATTCCTAGAAGGGATTAGTTCAATAGTCCCATCTAATATAATCAAAGCAATTCACAAATTATTTGTTTAAAACTTTTTTTCTTATCTCCTAGAAGACTAATTTTTCTGTAGAAAGCTTTCTTTTTTTTTTTTAATTGAATTTACTAGGATGATATTGGATAATAAAATTTACAGGTTTCAGGTATACAATTCTGCCATATATTATCTGTATCTTGCATTGCATGTTCACCACTCCAAGTCTTTTTTTGTTTGTTTGTTTTGTTTTATCATGTTTTACTTTTGACACTATCAAGTATCTTTCAAAATAATATTTTTTCTCTTTTTCTATTGCTGTTCAATTACAGTTGTTCCCATTTTCACCCCATTTCTCTCCCCGGCCCTATCCCCCCTTACCTCCCATATTCAATCCTCAAGTCGTTTTAAAACAGAAATATCTGAGAGTTCACTTTTCCTTAAAATTCAGAAAAGGCAGCATGTCTAGGCATTGCCAGTGGAAGTAGGGTTCTTGTGGTGTCATAAGGAAAGCATTTTAGGAGACCCGCAAGGGAGGATGGGGGGTAGCAAGATTTATTGATAGCATCAGATGCAAAATCAAGAGAGTTACCCTGGGTGATCAGTGTCCCATTTCCATCCATCCCACCGTGGAATATCAGAGCCAGAAATAGGGACAATGTCTGGAGATCCTGTGCCGTATTAAAGCTAGTCCAGACCAGCCTTTCTTACCATCCAGCTAGCTTAGCTTGTGTTCCCAGTTGCAGTCCATTGCTGTGCTGCTGTATCCAGGCCCCGACCTGGAGCCTGCGTTTTGAGTCCCTGTGGCCATTGACCAGGCAGTTGCTATGGCCACTTTGTCACTGTGGAGAGAGAGCACAGAATGAACAAGACCAGTGCAAGTGAGTCTTTTTGAGTGAGAGAGAGAAGGGCTTTGTTCCCGGGGATTACATTGCCTTGGGCTTGGGAAGGACTAAGAATTTTTGTTTTCAAAATAACCAGTCAACTCCCAAGCTTTAGTGGGCTTTCGATGGGTCCACCCCCTAACCGCTTGGTCCCATTCCCAGGTTAGATCAACAGGCCTCTATGGTTGTCATTTTGGCTCCTAGTGTGTGTGTCTCACGGAAACACTTACCCCCGCACCATTTCGACTTTTACTGTGCATGTGCTAACCTCCCTCTGTTTTGTTGTATTCCTGCCCCCAGTGATCTACAGGGAACAGACCAGTGGTTCTCTGGGGAGTATGTGAAGCTGGAACTTCCTGGTGAAACAAGAATGTCAGATTCCCTTTGCTCTCTTCCTTTATTAATACCTAGCTACGTACACTAACATGCACAGTAAAAAAAAAGAGGTAGCTGTGAATCCATTCTGAAAAATCCCGTTCTCTCAGTTAAGAGATAACACTTGTGAATTATGTGATTTTGGATAACTGGGCTGTTTGTGTGGCTCTGTTACCTTTCCTGAATCACTGGACTGGAGATCTTATATCAAATTATTCATACTTTGTAAGTCTGTACAGATAACGCCAATGCCATTTTCAGTTTATTTGACTAAAAGTTATCATCAGAATAATTCAGAGAAAGAGAAAATTCAATAACCATAAATATTGAGAAATGAAAGTGTCATTTCAAACATCTATATATAGTTGAAATATCTTCTAATGGTGATGGATAATCATAATTGAATTTCATTATTAACCATCTGTCTTTTACATACATTTGCTAATTTGGTTTTCTAATAAATTCATGACTAATATCAATCTAGTCTTTGGAATCATTTAATCTATGAAATTTTTCTATGAAAATGTTAATAGCCATCATACAATTTGATATGTAACAAAGTGTTAAAAGAGAAACTAAGGCATATTAAAATTTTAAGGGATTTATTTCAGCAAAATTCCATTTGAACTGGGCAGCATTCAACCCAGCAGATAGAAAGGAGCCCTGAAGAACTACACAAAATGAGAGACTTTTACAGGCAGAAGGGAGCTGGAGCAAGGAAGTCATACTAGACAAAAAAAGAAAAAGAAAATGGGTCAGTTACTGCAGTTACTTTACTTTAGGACATAACAGGGGTCTCCCTGGCAGATTAACTGTCTAGTGTTGATCAAAGGATTCCTGGTTTAAATTCCGTTTTGGGGAGAGTAAAAACTATTAAGTTGCAGTTGGTATGTGGGGCATAGCACAAGTGACTCCATTTTGGGCCTCTTGTTTTCTTTTTACGATACAAAATTAAATGTGAAAAGATAAGCAAACATGTTCAAGGAGGAAAATGACATTTAAGATATTTTATGTAAAGTGTTTTTAAATTTTTAAAAAATATCTGAAAATGAATGACTCAGAACTTTTTATGACAAAAATTTGAAATTTTACATAATAAATATATATGTGTGGTCTTTGTGATAATTTCTTTGCTGAATGAAAATATACTTATTTTCTAGGTTTCATACAATCATGAAATTATAGTAACCACATTTTTGTTAAAATAGGCATAGTACATGACATATTTTTCTTTGATCAGAATTTATCTGTACTACATAATTGCTGTGCTAATTATTTATGGTTCAGGATTACAGAGCTGTCATTGAGGGAATGATTATGTAGAAAAACAAAGAAACCATAGTAAGCCTTAGAAATTAAATTAAAACCTTTTCAATTAAAATTTTATCTATTAAATCCAAAAAGTGCACCTCTCTAGAAATATCTAATCTGTATTAAGTATCCATACCTGTTTACTTAGAATATTTTCCATTATTTTATTGACACGATTTTAATGTATCCTGAAAAGACAATGCCATAAAAGAGAGAGGCTAGGTATATTGTAGGAGCTGTTGTGGAAGTTATCTCCCAAACAACTTTCTTTTTCTTATTTTTAAAAAGAAATCATCTTTAGATTTATTAAGACTTCTTTGTTTTTCCTTTATATTTGTATAACTATTTCAGTTATATGTTTGCTTATAAGTTTCATCTATCATATATCTCTGATTCAAAACTGGTATTTATCTATGATGTTTATGAATCACTTTATAGGATTTCTAGAAACTTATTATTATATCTTTCCTAAGTTTATCATAGTGCATTTTAGAAATATTTATTCATTAGCCCTGCCTGGTGTGGCTCAGTTGGTTTAGTATCATCCTGCAAACCATAAGGTCGCCGGTTCAGTTCTCAGTAAAGGCACATGCCTGGGTTTCGGGTTCAGTTCCCAGCAGGGGCACGGGCAAGAGGCAGCCGATTGATGTTTCTCTCTTGCATCGATATTTTTCTCCCTCTCTTTATCCCTCCCTTACCCTCTCTCTAGAATCAATTAAAAAAAGAGAAAAAAGAAATATTTATTGATTAGGCTTACTCAGTAACTTTTAAATGTTTACCATTTCACACAGGCAACAAATAATAATGATTATTATAACAATAGTAATTTAGAGCTGCTTTTTATTTCATATTCTATAAAATTATTTATCATGTTTGTTAAATGTATATTTAGAACCAATAGAGTGAAAGGAAATTATATATTACTCTAATTTTTATAGAGAAATTACTTTGTATTACATATTAGCATAGCATATATTAATATAACATAATAACTTATATTTCTTTCTTTTTCTTTCTCTCTGTCTCTCTCATTCTCTGTTTCTTAACCATCCCTCCCTTCTTCCTTCCCTTCTTCCCTTTCTTCATTCCAACAATGAATGGGACCTTTCCCCCCCAATGAAATGAACCGCACTCCATCTTCCTTGTCATTTTGGCCATCACTGCTTTTGTCATGGGATAATATTACTGATAGGTAAGTTTATATTATAAAAAGAGACATATTTTTTGATAATGCTTAGCATATATTTTGGGAAAATATTTTATACATATTCGTATTGCATTATGATGGAGTAGGAATTAAGCTCTAACAATTTTAATGTATTGTGAAAATGATTTATAGAGAAAATCAATCTTTTGTATTTGGTTAATTTGAAAATAAGGACATTAGCAAATAAGTTACATTATAAAAGGCATATTATTGATATTATCTTCTTATGATAAACACTTCACGTAATGTTTTTTCTGACCAAAGCAACCAGTCTGGATGAATTATTCCATCTTTATTTTTATTTCTGACAGAAAAAATTATAAGCTTGAATTTGGTTAGTACCCCAGATTTTTCTTTTGAGAAAGTGAGCTTACTGGCAAATAGTTAATGTACTAAGCACTGCTTTCTTTTCAGTTTCATTTAAAGATATATATTTATTCTGTTCATTTCTGATTGCTTCATTATTACTTATACAATTTCATTTCTAAAGCTGTTCATTCAGCTTAGCAAAACTTTAATTTTCTGAGGTTTTTTTAAGAGAGACAGACATTTTCTAAGAAAAAATTTTAACAGAAAATGATACTATATATTGAATTCATAATATGAGCCAATCACTGGGGCTTAAAAAGATGAAATTTTAGACATGATTGCTGACCTTATACCCTCAGATTTCCAAATGTATATTTTTAAAGTGTGTTATGACTTATCATCTACCTTGGCCTGCATTATATAAAAAGGATTAACTATTGTCACTACCTGTGCTGTGGTCCTCTTATGCTGGGGCTGGGGCTTGGAGAGACTACACCCTTTGGCCTCAGATCAGTGTCAGGTACTTGCATAGAGCAGGGTGAACATTTGTCACAAAGGTAATGTCTACCTTACAACTATCTACTAGTCATATTAGAATTGGTGAGGGCAGATTCAGAGGTGAGGACCCACACTATCTGAATGTTGCTCAGTCTTAAGGAGCTCACTCATGGACCAACTGTGCTTTTCAGGTCTGTTTCTGTGGTCTTACATAATATTTGTGTGCAATTAAGGTTTGAAATGGCTTTCCGTCTACCAACTTAAGAGCTTTTGTGTCTTAAATAGAAGTAATCATTAACAGCTTTACCTTGGTATTTTTACATGGTTACTTGGAAAATGCACTAACTGTAGTTGCTGATTGCGCTATTGTTCTCTGATCAGTTACCGGATATATTCCTCAGAGGGATATTTGAAAGCAGTGCAAAATCATGTATACCTGAAATAGACTTAATTCCTTATGTAGCTTTCTCATCTCCCCTCATGGACTGCTTTGCCTTAAGAAAAAAAAGTTTTAGCATAAAAATACTAATGAGAAATTCCAGTCAATTCTAAAAAGTCATTCTCTCAACATGTGATGGCTGTTAACTATAATCACTCCCAACAGCTGTTGTCTCCTTTTATGGGTGACATTTTTCAAAAAACCATCTTTATGGTTTTAGCTTGTTATGCTGTATCTGGGCTCTTTTATTCAAATTAGAAGGTATATTTACTTCATTATAGAAATAAATACCTCTCTTTATAGTGTCATTTTTATGAGGAGTCTGCAATTATTTTATAGGCAGTTTCGCCTGTGCAGATGTAGGACATTATGGCCTGGCTCCCGTGTAAACTCCCACGTCGGAACTCTCCCCAGAAAGCAGCAAAGCAGCTATCGCACTGGTCGGTTGTTTCAGTATCTATTTGCCTGTAACAAAACAGACCCAGATTTCATAGCTAATAAGGAAAACAATTTATTATTCCACATAATTCTGTTGGCATATTGGGAACTTCTCTCTTTCATTATCAAATGGGCACTGGAATGCCTACAGGATCCAAAGAAGATCATTTAAATGTCTGACCGTTGCTGCCCCGCTGAGAGAAATCAGCCGGAGCTCTGGGGCAGGGACTTCATATGTCCTCCGCATTGGCTTCCCCTCATCACCACTGGGGCTTCCCCCCGAGGATGGCAGGGAGGTGCCAGTGAGGACTCTTCCAGTGAGCGATGGCAAAAGCTGCACAACTCTTACCACCCAGGCTTTGAAGCTGCACAGTCTCACTCTCGATACTTTCAGTGTCTGAAGAGAGCTTTTGGAATGAGATTATGGAAGAGGAAGTAAAATAGATTTGCCTCCCCTTGACTATGAACAAATATATTTTATTTATTTAACAAATGGTAATGAATCCCTTGCTATGTTGAAGATCTCATAGATATGGAGTGCTTAAAGATGAACTTTTACCGAATCCTTCATTTTCTCATTGATTCTTTGCATTGTTTTACAAAAGATTAACGTATCTATGGTGGCTTGTGATAGAACACTCCAAAATAACATCACAGACAGAACATTATAAAATAGGAAGCTATCATCCCAGGAAGCAGGACGAAGGTCATATAGAAAAAGGCACGCATTACTTTGATGTCTAAGGTCTTAAGCGGTAGCAGAGCTGTGGGTAATTCAGGGATGCTCTCCTATCATGGAGCTGTCACGGCGCTCTTTGTAAGAAGCATGTGGTGGGTGTATACACGTGTGTTTTTTAAAGGAATGCTGTAGTATTCTGTCATCATGTCAAGTGTGTGAGAGTGACATTTTTTTACGTGCCTTCCTCTGTTCATGAGTACTTCTGCTTTAATCTTGTGGAAAACAAGCTATAATCTCAGATCCAACTCACACAAGTATGTATTTCCACATTTGAATAAAAACATGAATTGAATTACATTTTCTAAAGATGCAAACTCAGTTTTCATTCCTTTCCTAGATATTATCCCCTAGTGTTGAATTTCAGTGAAATAAAGAACTGTGTTTGTAAGAGGAAACATATTTTTGATTTGAGGTCTAATTTCATCTTGTCTTTTACGGGACACAACTATAGTTTCTTCTGTAAATAGGTAGTAGTTGAATGTGTCACTTCCCAGAATTACCACTCTGTAGCATATAATCTCAGCGTATTATGGAAGTGCGAACCCATGCTGTTCTCTTTTTATAGGGTTTATTTAATAGGAAAAGTGGAATAAGCAATGTTGATGCAGAAATATACAATTTACAATAACGTTGTTTTCATCGTCACCTAAATGTTATTAAATCTTATTGCTATGTACATTGCAGTGAATAAAAACAAAACAATTCTTTTAAAATACATATGTTATGAGTATGCTGACTGTGGTGGCCACACCCTCTTTGCAGAACAACTGCTCGCCATTTATATCCATTCCTATCTTAGGGCCTTCGCACTTTCTGCAGCTTCTTATGGAATGCCTTTCTCGATGTACTTTAATAACATGGTTTCCTCATTCCTCCCTCAGGTCTTTACTGAAATGTTACTTCTTGGTGACAACCCCCTCAGTCTTATAATATTTCTTATCTCCTTCCCCCTTTTTTGGCATAATATTTGTCATCATCAGGTAGATCATATATCTCAATGATTCATCAGCCAGCACTCATCCTGCCTCATTAGATAGAAATTCTGTGACTACAGAAAATATTTTTACCTTAATACAGTTTGTGACTGGATCCCCAGCACCTAGAATGGCAGCTGACACATAGTAGCCATGTAGTCCTCTTTCTGACTAAACAGATGGGTCATTATTAAGAAAATGACAACTCAGCATTGATACGAATGAAATATTAAACAAATTATTTTAACTGATGTTGATATATACTATACCATGTTGATTCTCTTAGAGGATTATTTAGTGACTTCACGAGAGGCGAAGCTCCCAACAATAAGGAAGTGCTTATTAGTTTGCAGCATGACACATCTCACTAAATGTAAGAAACAAATGTCTTTAACATGGAAGTCTCTGAACCATACAAAAATGTTCTAGCACTTAGCTAAGATTTAGTGTGATGGCTATTTTCATTGTAAGTCCAGAATGCATATTTTCACACGACATGAAACCTTATAGTTTTACTCTCATCTTGGGTTATAGATACATAGCTTCAACTATGATATTCATCTCCATTATAGCAGTTATTAATGTGTTTCATGATTCTGAATAACATCTATAAATTTTGTCATGTGTCTGTTTCAAAATATCTATTAGTGTTTTGCTCCATTTGAATTGGCTTTGATAAAATTTATATTAGCGATCATCTCCAGCTCAATTTTATTTTAGCTGTTGATTTAGACTATTACTTCACACACAATTGCAGTCATACCCCTAATGCACTGGAAAGCCAAGTATCTTTGTAAGAATGCACTTTAGTTATGACTTTGATGGAGATTGGCGCTGGACAACTTGACGGGCTGGGCATGGCTTTTCCTATTAAGATGTATGTGTACCTGGTCCAGATCGTTTTAGTCACTTGCCCACAGTGTTCTGTGGAGCATTGCGCTTCTGTGAAATAAAATAGTCTGAGAAAAATAAAATAGTTTTTATAGTAATCTTTAAAATCAAAGTATGAAAATATACTTTTATGATATTTATATTAAATAGTACAATGCAGGTGATAATTTATTGAACCGGTATCAATTGTGCATTTATTCCATGACGCACGTGGTGCTAAAAACAGGAATATAATGATAGTTAGCAGTTTTTGAGAAGTTTTTCTGTCTTTAGTGCTATGTTGCTACTTTATAGAAATTATTTTATGAATTCAGTATTCCAACTCTATGAGGCAGGCATTAATTTATTATTTCCATTTTACAGAAGAGGAAATGCAGAGACACCACAGTTAAATAACTTCCCAGGGTCATGCAACTGATAAATTATGAAGCGAGGATAAAAATGCTTGTGGTTTGACTCAGAAGCCAGTCTCTCAATCTCAGCGCTCTGCTGCCTCCCACATAACTGTGAATAACAGAGCTCCTGTGCTCTCGTGTATGGGAGTGAGGAATGAAGTCGCCTGTCTTGCTGGGCTATGAATTTCATGGGAAGAGTAGGTAAGGGATGCCATGAGAATGCATAGGAGTGACCAGCTATAGGGACTTTGGACGGTAAGGAAGTGGGTTGAGGAAACTTAGTGAGAATAGATACCTCTTTATAGGAAAATGCACTAAACAGAAGTGACATCAAAGCGAAGTCTTAAACACCTGCAAGTGTGAGATGTGGAGCACTTCATATGGATTGAATGTAGACGAGCAGAGCATACTTTCCCTAGGCCGTGTTCTCAATCCGTTGTATTGGAAAAACACCACGGTCATTACTGACCAAGAAGATTTAGATGTCAAAGTTGAGCATACTATAGTGAGACTAAACTGGGAAAATAACAGAAAAAGTAAATAAAAACCGAAGGAAATCCTACCAACTCTGTAATCTCTCCTTTAAATTTTAATGATTCATCAATTAAATAGAGATATAGAATTAACTGTTGATCACTGATTTTTAAAGTATATGATCATAATGTGAAATTACCAGAATACTTACTAAGGTTAAAATATGAGAAAAGAGAAAAATATTTACTGTCATGCATATATACCCATAAAAATACTACAAAGAGAATGTACTTTAGCATTTTTTCTCAATGCTTTTAAGAAAACTAATTTAATTTGTTAAGGTCGCACTGCTGACAAATCTTAACATACAGTTTAGATATGAATTTGTGAAAAGAAGAATAAAACCAAGAAATAAGTTTCTGTGAGATATGGGAAATGCTAATAACTTCATGTGCCAAGGGGATCCTTTAAAGTTGGGATTTGTTGGGGAAAAAAATAAAAAAGAAAGAAAGAAAGAAAAGAAAAGTAGTTCTTATTATACTAATTTAAAAGAGTACTTAAACATTCTCTGCTTTAACTATAGTAGATTTGAGGACTTGAAAGGCTTGGCTCATGGCTTCATTCAGTAGTTCTCAATACCATCTGCTTCCTGCAGTCACCCTGAGAATGCTTAAAAATACTGATGCATGGACTTCCTCTGCCAATTATTATTTATTTGATCCTGCATGCAGACCTGGGCATGAATATATTTTTTAAAGCTCCCAGGTAATTCTAATGCACAGCAGTTGTTGAAAACAAATAATTCAAGACTCTGGAGCAAATTAAAGTTGGGAAGATTACTTATTGGGAAGAGTTAATGTTAAAATAAGTGTCCCTCTCTCATGTCCCTATTTCTTGCCAATGTTTCATTGTAGTAAATATCTAGAGTGTTAAGATTTAAAGAAGTAGTCCCTGTTCCCAAGGAAATTTTAATGCAATAAGTCAATATTAAAAAACCTAGGTTGGTTGTAGGAAAAGCAAATAAAATATAGTCTTTGGGAAACTGCTTGCTACGTGCTGTCACTTTAACACCTCTGTAGCCTGTTTTTGCGGAAGGAGCCTATGTTTTTGAGTGGGAGTGATAACTGTAAGTAGACTACACTTACAGATGTCAGAGGTGGTAGAGGGGTCAGAACGCACTTAGTCAAAGTGGACAAATGACATAATATTCTTAGTATGAGGAGGGTGATATACAAAAATAATGATGCATTTTTCAGAAATTTCATAGTAGCACAAAGTAAGTTAGATTGGCAGCTTAATCTTTTACAGTTATAAAGTATGACTCTAAACACACTCTTAAACATACAGATGTTCAGATTTATGTGTATACAGTGATAACAGTGGCTGCCTAAAATCATGTTTATCTATAATGTGCTTTTGATGTGGCTCTGTTCTGTGGTGGCTCGTTTTGAGATTAGATGGGAGGTAGCTACGATTCATGTTAGAGGACCTTCAAACTCATGTACCACTTGGTTAGAAGCTACTTTCTATTCAGACATGCAGCAGTTTCATTCTTGACTCATTTGTTCATCGTATTCAATTTCAAGCATATTGCTTTTGACTCTTACAATTGACTCTTTCAATTCTTCCATCTAGAATTGTTTCTACTCTTACTTTGTATTTACTAATACTTTATGAGAATAAAATTATCAAAATGTATTAACTTGTTTTTAACTTTAAAACTTTGTCTTACAGCCACTTTGAAAGATTATTTAATGATATTTTCCAAAGTGTTACTTGTGTTGTACTGTCAGCCACCTTTTCTACTCTTACAGGTGTTGGCAAACAAAAATGAAAAAGATATATTCATCCTAGAGCATGATTTTAACTAGCCCAAAATTGGAAACTACATGATTGCCAATTATTATTATAATGAAAAAATACCTTGGTATATTCACATGAGTGATTATACAGCAATGAGAAATAAAGGTCTAAAATTATATGCTTAATATGGGTGAATTTTCCATATATCATGTTGAGGAAAAGGAATGAGGCAAAATAAAAGCACATTATATATGATTACATTAATATATACTAAAATGCAGCCAAAAGTAACATATTATTTTAGAAGACAACATATTGGTGGCTGGAGTCCAGGGCAGGCGAGTGTCGCAGGTAGTGGTGACTCTAAGACAGTAAATCTGGGGCACTAATTCTGTTCTTCCTCTTGACCTGAACTTTAATTATTTCTATTTGTGAAAATTTATGGAGAAGTGACTTTACAATGCATAAGTTTTTCTTCATGGGTATTATATTTTAATAAAATGTTGGAAAAAATCCTCAGTGCTGCCAGAAACTGAGCTGCAACTCTAAAAATACCAAACATAAGGATATCTTTCTTTTCGGCATTTTCTTAAAAAGTAACTTAAAGTACACACAAAGATATGGAATTTGTTAAAGGGCAAAACATATTTCTAGATGTTTTAAAACATCATTATTTCACAAGTCAAAAAACAATCAGTTCTTTACTTTTATATTGTGGTTTTTGAACTAATACTATTATAGTCAATGGGGTTTTAGTCATTTCTGCTCCAGTGGGAGACCAAAGATTTATTCTAGATCTACCTTCTCCCACTTTTACCTTCTAATAGTTTTCTTAAACTTTTGAACTTATGTATCTTATGTACATGCTAAATGAGATTTAAATTTACTTCCAGGGGAAATATATATTTTAGAAAGTTTAAAAGTGAAAATTAGGTGGTTGTTCAATGAGAAAACTTTTTGGAATGCATTGTGAATTGTGGAAAATAAGTTTTCTTTGGGGAAATTCTAGTGCTTGTTTTTATTTCAGTTTTATTGTCTACTTAGTAATTAGCTTTGGTAGTTTTTATATTATGTAATGAAGAGATTATAACAGATAGTAAATGGAAATTATTATAATTTAGTAACCACTGAGATGGGAAAATATACCTTCTTCTCTAGTGCAAGTATATGATGTTAAAAGAATTATTACTGGGACATAAATCTTGATTTACCTGAACAGATGCTATACATATATTTCTTCTTTTTCATCCCTTCATATATATAAATTACCTGTGCAATGGTTAGGAGTAAGCCTTATGACCTAGTGTATCTTTCTAAAATAAGTTTTTTTTTAAATAAGGACAGAAGTACAATATTTTTAAGTGCCTACCCAGAAATGAAAGTGTAGGCGATGTACCTGCTTATTTTTGAATATTTTATTTATTTATTTTTAGACAGAGGGGAAGAGAGGGAGAAAGAGAGGGAGAGAAACATCAATGTGTGATTACCTCTCCGACACCGCCTACTGGGGCCCTGGCCTGCAGCCCAGGCATCCGCCCTGACTGGGAATCGAATACTCAACTCTTCGGTTTGCAGGCTGGTATTCAATCCACTGAGCCACACCAGCCAGGGCTGATGTAACTGTTTTAACCTTAAACATACAAATTAGTTCTCTTTGATTTGAAATATTATTTAGAAAAATTCAGAAATAGAAGTGGATTTATACATATGTTTTTTACTAATTTGCATGTATTATAACTACAAGTTTTTATAGCCAGGTTTAGTTTAAAAAGAACACTATTTTATTTTACTACATAACATTTTAAAATTATACATACTTGAAGTATTCATGCTACACCATGTATCTTTATAAAAGTTACTGTCTTGATAAGTAGTAACGCATATAGTACTCATCAGACCAAAAAAGGAAATAAGAAACAATTAATTCTTATATCGGTTACATTTTCCTAACATCAAACATCCATACTCAGTAATAAGGAGGCTGAGGGTAATGGAGGGCTTTGAAAGGAGAGATCATCACTCACTTTATTATTTCCTCTCTTTTTTAAAGATGTCATTGCAAAGTCAAATGTTAAATAAATTGATTTGAGCCAGATATAACTATTATGTGACATAAACCAAACGAATAGAAGGTCATGACACCATTGGTTCTAGTTATTAAAACTTTATTCCTTCTTTGGGATTACACCATGTGAGTATGGATAATGGTCGTGTCTTGGGTATTCATTAAACCCGACTTCCTTGGCGAATGTGCTCATTAGTGCGATAACACATCAGATTGTCAGGAGACTTGAAATGTATAGGGGCGATTATGTCAGCAAGGTCAGAGAGATCCGATCTCTGAAAGGCTAGACTTCAAACTTTCTACAAATATACTTCTAGACAACTCTATCATAGCTTAAAATAAACACAGTTGATACAGATAACATTCTCCATGTTATTAAATACTTTCACAAATGTGGAGAATATTTATTTACTTGACAAGTTCTGCATGCTTTATAGGGCTAAAGGACATGATTGTAACTTCACTTAGCTGGTTACAAGTGATTTAACCTCTTTTATTTTATTTTTTTAATTTCCACATCACATATTTAAAGTTTTACAAGCAGATTTCCTATAAGGAAGCAGATGTAAGGGACTGGAAAGTAACTAATAAACTTATAATAATAATTAAAAAAATAAAAATATGAAGGAAATACCCTTCAAATATTAGCCAGTATAATTGTTAATAGACAATAAATATTGTGGGTTTTCACAGATATTCAGTAGTGCGTAGAAATCAGAACAGAGTTTGAAGATAGTCTTCGTGTTCAATGATGGTATAGGTACAATCATTACCAATTAATATTTTTAACAAATACATTTCAAAATAAAAAAGAGGTTATTTTATATGGAGGAATTACACATTTGTATAGTTGGCTGTGGTTTAAAAAACATATTCTCATTTTATTGTGTTTCTCTTTAAAGGAAGCACTTATTAAAATACAGCAGGATGCAATTCTGACTAGAGATGACCTGTGAACAACCAGCAAGAGTCTGGATTAAAATAAGCACTTATAAATAATTTCACAAGGACCCTTGGATTTTCCACTCATGAATGAGTACATTTTTAGGTACTTTGTTGATGTGGATTACAAGAGTCACATGAGAGGAAAGACTTTGTCCAATGGTGAAGGATTCTGTCCATTGAAAGAATAACAGCACATAAAGGGCTAGATACATTCAGTGTGCCTCGAGCAGTGTGTTTAAAACAAAAAGATATCAGCCTTCAAACTACAGAACCTTTTTTGTTGAGTGCAGTTTTACGCAGGGTCCCTTGGTACACAAAGTATAAAAAGAAGGACCGATTAAAATGGGGCAGATGTCTTGGAAATCAGCCCAGAAACTTATGAGAAACCTCCAGGGATCCCAAGCATGCAGCAGAACACAGGTGCATTTTATATTATAGTGTTAGACCCAATAGAGCTTTAGCATTTATCTAGACTCCTTTATGGTACAAATAAGATAGTAAAGTTTATCAGGTTGGGGGGGTTTGTCTACTACTACAGGAAGTAGTCAGAAACTGTATTTTGAAAGTAAATCAAGGGTATTAAACCACTCCTTTCTTAAAGGTTTGTTCAAAGAGTCTCTTTTTAGTGGCAAATAATTTTTAAGAGTTTTAAATATATGATAAAATAGAACGAATGGTTTTGAAGTTACTAATGACTGAAAATATAAAACTCCTTTACTTCTAGATAAGATTTAAAATTTTCGTAAATATGGG
Organism: Mormoops blainvillei; assembly: GCA_004026545.1. NCBI lineage: Eukaryota > Metazoa > Chordata > Mammalia > Chiroptera > Mormoopidae > Mormoops > Mormoops blainvillei. The sequence continues at coordinate 228,356 of PVJD01001246.1, read as the reverse complement.
TGTCACGGATAATTGGGCATTAAAGTTTCCAGACTTGACTGAAACCCTGAGGTTGGAAAATATCATAGACCAAAGTTAAGCAAGATTCCAATTTTCAAAACAGTTATTCTAAACCTTGTTACTTTGAACCGCCTTGAATCCTCACCCACTCAGAAGATTTTGTTTGATGTTGTGGTGGAAGGGTATTTCTGAAGTGCACTTCTTTGGAGAAAACTGTTGGGAATTCGTTCTTTTTATCAAAGGCAAGGGTGTGGGTTGATACTCTGTGTTCTCTTACCGGCCTTTGACAGGACTACTCAGAGATGTCTCCTGCAGTCTAAGGAACACTGTCACGTCTGCTGAGTCTCCAACTGGCCTACAGGAAGGGAGATGGGCGAGCTGGTTGGGGTAGGGTTAGAACAAAGGAAGTAGCTGCTAAATTGTAGTCATTCTCTATTTCTGGATTTAATCTAAGAGACAAATGTGTTGACAATGACCAGATTTGGCCCATGCAGAAGAGATGCATTGAGGAAGAGAGGGATTGACTTAGACTGGATACAGTTGAGCAATGAAAGCTGACCAGACAGGAGATGGACAGAGACCATTGGATTTTTAGGTGCTAAGATGTGAGCAAGCAGCAGCTGGAAAAGTTAATGCAAGTGAGGCAAGCTTTCCAATTACCTGGAAAAAAATGTGCAGTGAACAAATAAATTAGTTTTAAATATCTCCCAGTTCCAGAAAAGACAGGACTATCTTCCGACATTACCAATTAAACGAGAAGATGTTTTACCTCTCTTATTACCCACCCTTCCCCAATCTTAATGTTTTATCCAGGGAAAAGAGAAGAAATTCCCCCACTAAACAAATTTGAAATGAAGCAGTGGAGAGAAATAAATTCGCTCTTAGGATTAGCCCCCAAATAGTGCTTCTTCAGTATTTTGGTTATTGACCTAAGAATTTACTGCTGATGCTAACAATACAAGTACATTTGGGAGCAAGATTAAGTTCACACTCCTAGTTAAGATTATAAAGCTTTCTAATTCTCTCCCACCGACTGCATTCTGTGTGTGTGTGTGTGTGTGTGTGTGTGTGTGTGTGTTTATTGGGACTGCCTAGTGTAGGAAGTTAAGAGAACAGACTCTAGATCAGGACTAGCTGGGATCAGGTTTCAGCTTTACCCCTTACTAATGGTGTGACCTTTGGTGACTTAATCTCTTAGTGTGTTAGTTTAATTATCTATAAGATATGTATGAGAATAATGCTTACCAGATAGGGCTCTTTCAAGAAATGAATGAGCTGAACAATTCTCAGGACATGTAAAGTTCCATAAAATTATTTATTATTGCTAATATTGTTATAAAGGAAATTTCTGGTAAACTGGATATCTTATTACTGACAATGTTAGATCAAAGGTCATACATAGTTACATATTTATTAGACACTGTCAAGCTAGGCTCTAAAAAGCCATTTACAAATATTTCTTCCCCTAGATTTAAAAGAAAAAACTACATATAAATGGAGGCCATTCGAGGGGAAACGTCAGGAGGTCCCGTTAGCAATGGCTGATAATTTATATAGAGCTGGTTGCTTTGAAAGTTATTTGGGAGAAATATACAGAACAGGTGGACTGTGTGACCCGTTTGCCCTGTGAAAATTGGTATTTGAAATGACCCAGTTCTCAACCTGAGAATTCTCAAAATGACAAATTATGCTCATTTGGCTTGTAATGATGTTCTGATTACAGGCTATAAGACCAATGATGGATTTCCTTGACTTCTTAATGTTCTCAAATGCTGTTGTGACCTTTCCATATTCAAGCATCAAGCATGGAGCGGTGTTTTCAGAAACAAATCAAAATTTTATAATTATATATTTAAATACGTATTTTTCTTAAGGTATACTTTTTTTTAAAATTTTAAATCAGTCCTTCCACAGGTGACTTGATCCTTAAAGTATACCTTTAATTTATTTGTTTAAACAAATGTGTGGTGAAAGTAGTTTTAAGAACTACCTAATTTCTCTTGTCTTTGGTAGGGCTGATGATGCTCTAATTCAGAGATATTTCAGATATAAGCACATAAAACTATTGACGTTTATTTATTTTCATTATTTTTAAAATTATTTTTATTAGCACCTTCTCAGTATTTATTGATTCTCCGCGTGTAGTGGGCATAAAGCCAGGAACTGGAGACACAGATGTAAACAGACCTGGCCATAGTCCTCCTGACGCTGGATCCCCTGGTAATACTGAGAAAAGGACTGATTTTAAACACTGAGGAGAAGAGAAAAAGCCAATGAGAATGATAAAGAGAAGCAAGTGACGTGGGGTGAAAATCATGAGTTCTCTAAAACAGTCATGGAGACTGTCTCCAAAAGGAGGTGCTGGTAAAGTCATAAAACACCACTGACATGTTACATGTGATATGGAAACGTGGTTGCTGAAAAGCTCCTTGGAGCCCATTCATTGCAGCAGTGAGGGAGTGAGGGCTGAAACCAAACGGAAGAGGGCTCAAGAATGAAGCAGAAGAGAGAGGTGGAAACAGTGCGCATAAACATTCCCTTCGAAAAGTTTAGCTGATAGGATGCAGGGGACCAGGCGTTTGCTGAAGGCAACCCAGGCTCAAGGGAAAGCGTAGAAGATGGGAGACACTAGAGCATGACCCATCAAGGGCTGTAATGATGATTTAGGTAAGAAACCTCACAGGGAGCATGGGAGGAGGGTATAATGAAACTGCAGGCTGAGATCAGCAAAACTAAAAATTATTACTAATAAGAAGAGACTTAAAAAGGAAGACATTTCATGGGCCTGTGCGGCAGTCTCAAGTTTTTATGTGTGTCATAGTGCCGTGTGGCTAAATAGAGTGACAGAAGGGATCGAGGAACACAGCTACAAGAAACATAGGTTACGTACTTATAAACCATGGACTATTTTTGTTTCTTCCTCAGAGTAGTTCGTGTCTTTAAAATACTTAGCTTTGAATTAAATAGATATTAGCTTTAAATTTAAACTCCTTTTCTTGATTATGCAAAATGCAGGTTAACCTAATATTAGGTTAAATGAGTGGATTTTTGGTATATGATGCAAGTTTAAGTGTATAAAATTAGGTGTATAATTAGATTATTTCCTTCTTTACTATAATAAAAACTTCCTATGAAATCTGACCTGTTTGAGCCATACTAAGAAGAAAATTTACAGCTTTACTTATCACTGCCAGAAAGGTTAAGTGAAGTACAATCAGTCCTGGCAATAATTGTGGCCATGACAATGAAAATAAAAGTGAGAAACTTTCAAGACTAGCTGAAAATAAGTGGAGAAGATGGACATACTCTTTTTTGTTTCAGTGATAGTTAAAATCACAGGCTTATTTAGAAAATGTTAATATACTGAAGAATTTGAGTCATTTCAAATTTAAAGAGAAATACAGTTGTTAAATTTAAATGTTGATATTGCACTTAAAATATTGTTATCCTAGTGACAATTATATGTCACATGTGATACATGTTTCTCTTTCATATAAAAAGGCCACAATTTTATAAGGACTTTAAAAAAAAAAGAACAGGGTAAATTATGTTCCTAAACCATTTACTTTTGTCATTTGAGGTAGTTTCCCAATGAATAATTAGGGCCTTTAATGCAGTAAATTCTGACATTAATGAAAAACTATTTTTTTCTATTAAAACTGTAATTTTATTAGTATATATTTTTTCTTTACCACATGGTTGATTATATCTCTGATTCATTAGAGAAACATTCCAGGCTAGAGTGACTTTGAAGTTTGGATGTGTGTGTGTGCATGTGTGTGTGAGAGAGAGACAGACATTTATATTAGTTGCTGAATTCTGATGATATTGTAGGACTTTACAAGCTGTTTATATCTATTAACTCATTAATTTTATTAATGAATAGATATATCTCCCAATTTTAAAGATTAGAAAGCTGAGACAGATAAAGAGTTTAACTGTCCAAATTAGTTTAGATAGTGGAGGGCAAACCCAGTGTCATTCTGACTATTATACACTCAGATGTTTCTATAAAGTCAGTAACAGTAGTAAATCATATTGATAGTTATTGCTGAGAATTTTCACAATTAAAATAAAGGCAAACTTATAGATAACAGATTGCAATATTTTGGAGTGTAAATGATTAACTGGAGCTGAACCACAGTTTGAAAATCAGAAAACTGAGAGCGAAACAGAAGGGGTCAAGGGGGGAAAGGTGATATTGTGAGTTTAGAATGAAAGAATATATTTTACAGCAACCACTGAGGCAATTAGGTAACAGAGAACATTAGCAAACATCAGTTGTTTTTATTGCCATATTTCCTTAGGAATACAAATAGAGAAAGAAATATATATGAATAATTGTATAAAATTAATATGTAGGAACAGTAACGTTTAACTTAGTGTCTGTCCTAAAGTATAGAATAAAAAAATGCTAAATCTGAATTAATAAGCATTCCATGTTTATTCCTTTAAGTAAAATTTATCTTCAGAAAGAGCTTCAGGTAGCTATCTTATTCTTAAAGATCTATACAGAAGTACATATGGGGATATATGTACATAAGACTAAGACTATATATGTAAGGACTTAATATATTCAGTATGAAGATTAAAATATAACACAGAGTCAAAAGGAAAAGTAGAATATGTAGGTAACCATTTTTAAATTTTTTTCAAAATTATTTTATTTTTGTTTCTCTATGACATGGGATTCAGTCTATAGTGAATTACCCCAAAGGCATGAAACTCTAAAAATTAACTTTAATACAACATCATTAGCAAGAACTTGATCTTTATAAAAGTAGAAACAAGACCTAGAACATGGGAGTCATTTTCTGTTTCACATGAAATGGTTAAAAGAAAGATGTTGAACATCACCCTTATGCAGATTATGTGAATTAATGTATGTGAAAACAGTTATATATATGAAAACATTTATATGTGTGTGTGTGTATATATATGTATATATAATCTTCAAAGATTTTTTTAGTTACTTCCCATCTGGTCAAAAAAATACACATACTTTTTAAATATATATTTTCCTGTGGAGGTCTTTTCTTACTTAGTTTTTAATATATTAACTGTGTTCTCTGTGTTTGCATTTTAATGCAATTAAGGGTTTTATAAGTTTCTCTTTTCATTTACTTTGATGTAGAATAACCATACAGAATACAAAAAAAAGAAAATTCTTTCAATTTGGCCAAAATGCATTTCATCGGGAAGAAAACTCTATAAAAAATGCATTGAATTAGCACTTTCATACCGTGAAGAAAGAATGACCTCACAGAAAGATGAATTAAAATTCTTTGGAAGTTGTAAGGAAACTGCTGGCTCCCTTAATGAAACTAAATGTGGGCCATCCAAGGCTAAAAATGGTTGTCCTCCTGATTCACTTTCTTCTCAAGACCTGTTAATATAACTATTGGCCTAAAGATATGGGCACAGAAAAAGGCATTTTGTCCTTGAAGACTCCTCCCCAGTGTGTCTATAATCTTCACTGTGCTCCTCTGCATATCACGCACATTATACCCCAAATGACTGCACATAACTTGGCACATAACAGATGCTTGATACATAATTTCTTAATGAATATAAGTGCCAGAGACCAGAATGAGGCATTAAAAGTGCATTTATAATGTTTTCAGGGATCAAACAAAGGGAATACAAATAGAAAATTTACATTCCACCTTTAACCTTGAGTTTAGTGACGTCAGAAGATGGATGTAATCAACTGTGGATGACCTCAATACCTCATTACCTCAATAAAGAATAAAAAATAAAATTAAAATCTATATCAGAAATATACATACACTACCTCATAGATTATTTACCTTATAATGAGGTAAAATGTACTTGTTAAAGCCTTATTTTATAAATATTGTTTTCCTGTTATATATATATAACTGTCTTAAATTCCTTTAAAATTCTTATGTACGTGAGCTAGTTATATCCTATATTGTGTCTCCTATTAGACAAAACACTTCAGGGTTGGAGTCTAGCCCTTTGACTTTCCCACATCATTAAGACAGTGACTTAATACAGTCTAATAAATGGTTATTCAAATAGAAAATAAGAATCTAGTATAGTTCATAGTTCATAATCTTATTTGTGTACATAGTAACTCAATACAGTTTTTCTGCCACTACATCAAGACTACCCCAAAGTACGAGGAGTTTATAATTTAAAAAAATCTTTTTTTTTTTTAATTTGCAAGGAAACAGATCTAAAAGAGAGGAGTAAGAATAACAAACCAAGACAAAGTTGAGCGTGAACTAACTCAGCTGACAGATCTAATAACTATCCCTTGAAATCCTAGCTTGACTTCTAGTAATAGAACCATGGAAATATAAATAGAAAATATGTTTTGAGAAGTGAAGCTCCACTTTGGGTGGCAATGAAATGGTCTTGCACTGGGATCAACACTTCATACCAGGAAACACTGCATGATAATTCTCAGAAGTCGTGTGAGTCATGGAGCCCGTCAATCCATACAAGTGGGTTCTGAGAATTCCAGATGAGACAATACCATGCCAGTAAGGAAACTGAAATTATCAATGTCTTTATTAGTAGTTTTTCTAGCTATTGTTGTCCTCCAGTTCTAGGAGATAAAAACTTTGAAAAATAATAAATGAGAAGTTAAAACTGTCAAATTCAGTTTGTAAAAACCTTATATCTTTCAGGACATTAAGGAATAGGGAATCAGATACACAGAAAATGAAAATTACATCTTTAAACAATATATTTGCTATTCAATTTATAATGCTATCTTCTGTTTATCAGGTGAAGGTTTGGCTAACATAGTGAGAAGACTCAAAACATTATTGTTCTAAAAAGAGTTTTCTGATTTACATGGCCTTTCACTTTAGTGAACCTCAACCCTCTCACATCATTTTGATACCATCTTTGAGAAATGAAATTAGTCTGTTAAAATTGTGGGAGGGGGGTATGCATTCTTACATTCTCCTAACTTTGGACTAAATGTTTTTTCTTGGGTACAATGATGTGCCTTATACATCTTTTTTTCTCCAACTGTGTGAGAGTCATAGTAATGGGAAAATTATTTAAAAAAATATTTTGTGACTTTAATGTAGATCCTCATCTCCTGAGCAGTTTTCTGGAACAACATAATGAAAGTGGAATATAATGAGAGATTTTACTGATACTATAGGTGCAGACATAAGCCCATCTCCATGGTAAAACAGTTTCCCATTTTCATCTCATTTCTATACAATACATATTTATAATTTATTTTGTGAGCTATATTAGGAAATGTGAGGAATAAAACTATGAATGTGATTTTAGGCTCTAGTTCCAAGACAGTTGTTTTGGGGCTGATTGAAATGCATATTTGATCTGTATCTAAAGACCATGCAACTCTCCAAGGCCATGATCTTGAGCCATGCTGCTCCTGGTACCTTACGGCAAGGATTGCCTCTTAATGAGACAGATGCCATCTTCTGTGATTAGCAAGTGGGTGCCAAAACCACAGAACAGCAAGTTTACAACCTATGACTCCCAGCTGAGATGGCCTAAATATGGTTCAGAAGCACAAATGACCAAAGAAATTTTTCTGAAAGGAAAAGGACAATAATGATACTTTTGTGTAGTCAGTTAATGGAAAGAAAAGCTTTATCCAGAAGAAAGAGAGAAGCTGGAAAATTCAGGCAGTTTAAATGTCCACTAAATAGATATCTGTGATCCTTAACCTGTATACACAGGATGGTTCAGTCGTTTTTATTATACATCACTTGAATCTTCCCAGTAATTGCAAAGAAGTAGATAATGTAAAGTAGTGTCTCGAATCCCTAGCTGAATGTTTTAATCCCTTGAGAAGAGTCACCTGCCCTTGGATTTTCTGTTTCTATTGGTTGAGGGCAACAGCAATCAGTCAGTTCCAGAGAGGAAACTTTCCAAAGTAGATACTAATTTTCCCCACATTTTTATCAGAATATACTGGTTCTAATTATTTGCTTCTCGTCATCATTATGAATACCAGTTGTTTGTCTCTACCAAGGCGAACTTTAACCTGAAGTCCAAAAGCACCAGCGATTTTATAGAATAAACTTTATTTGAATATAATTGGTATTTTAACTTTATTTTATATTTATTAGTGTATTTATTTATTTTGCATTTATTTATACATCATATATAAGTAGTATATGTAATATATATTATTGTAATTTATATATAATATATTTGATATGTATATTTTATTTAAACTGTATTTCTGAGTCAAAGTTATTGTCTGTCATTGAGTCACTGGCACAAACATTTTAAAAATAAAGATAAGATTAAGTACTCCTGTGCAAGAGGAGTGTGACTTTTAATTAATTTGCTCCCAATAGCTATAGTCTTTGATTTTTTTATTGTTGTTTTGTTTTGTTGTGTGTTCTTGTCTCTTTCTCTTGTTAATAACTAGTTCTAGATCTGCTTATTTAATTACTTGTTCTGGCATATTATACCTAGGAAATCTGGAAAAATAGCCTGTATATTCTAAAACAATTTAATGAAAGCTAAGAAGACTCAACTGCACAAACTTTTCACATTACAGATTTAATGACATTTATTTTGCCAGTCTGAGGTCTTTGGGGTATCATTTTGTATGCACAGTAATGACCTCAGAGTAAGTGTTGAATTGCTCGTAAAATCCCATAGTCCTGTACAGATTTTGAGCATACAAGACAACCTGGAGGGTACAGATTTTCATTATTCCTTCCTGAATCCCTAGAGCCTAGCAGTGGTGTCCAAACTGCAGCGCATAGGCCACATGCAGCCCAGGATGGCTGTGGATGTGGCCCAACACAAAATCATAAATTTACTTAAAACATTATGATATGTTTTTTGTGATTACCTGTCGCAGTCAGTGTATTTAATGTGTGGCTCAAGAAAACTCTTCTTCTTCCAGTGTGGCCCAGGGATACCAGAAGGTTGGACACTTCTGTAGAGCATTTCCTAACACTTACTTGGTAGATCTCAATCAATATTTGCTGTATAAGGGCTGGGATAGACCATAGTGTGAGGGTTTCACAGGTGACTATTGCTTGGACTGATTATCAGTATTGAAACAAAGATAATCTAGGTTTTTTCCTGATTACTTTGGAATATGTATTGGTATTGAAAAATTTATTTTTGTTCTGTCACTGTGATTCGGAATTTGTCATTTGTAAATGCAGAACCTTATTTAAAAGTTAAGTTCACTCAGCATTTATTTTACGTAAGCTCTTTCTTTGGACCTTGCCAGTTTAAAATAGATTTATTTATACCCATTAGTTTTGTTTGTCGTTTTCTTAGTAATCAACAAAAGTTTTTAATATTGCCACAGAATATTTGCCATGTTTCATTTAACAAAAATTATTCATCTCTTCAATAAGCATCTATTGAGTATCAACAGGTATCTCCTGATGTACCTGGTTTGGTTTCTTGAGTCTCTGGTTATTGCATCTGCTTCATTTTCAGTTTCGAAATGTGTACACTTACTGAGTGACAACTCTCATCTAAATGTGATTCTACTGTGTCTTCTTTGGTTCTTACAATTTTAGCCTGGGCTCTGACTTTGTCATTTACTACTCCTAACATCTGAGCATGACAGTTATTTGTGGAAAGCCAAGATAAAAGAATACAAATAGAAACTGAATATTTATGGTGCTTAAGATATTTACTGTTGAAATTTTTATTGGCATATTTTATCTTTGAGATTCCCAAAAGCTTTGTTACATTTGTTAAGAAACACACACTCTTAACTTGTAGTACATAATTAATATAAATCAGTTACGACAAGGGATTTCTTTGGGGACTTTTTCTTTTTCTTTTCTCTCTCTCTCTCTCTCTCTCTTTTTAAAATGACATTCTCAAACCTAGGATAATTTTTAAAGCTTGAAAAAAGGCCACACTGGAATTAGATCGGGATTCTAGCCAATATTTTGACAAAGAGTTAGCTAACCTTGGCGCTAAGGTTAAAACAGATTTCTTAGGTCCTGCCATGAATATTTTTATAGACTGAAATGAAATTGTTCATTTTATTTAAAATATCCTTTTCAGATGGGTGATACTTTTGCTCTCTAATATTTAGTAAAAGATATTTAAAAAACCCTGTTGCCAATATAGTCATACTGTCACGTACAGCCATCTGGCAAATATTTTCTCTTAATTGCTTGTTGGGGTGTTACACTCAGCAAGGAGTTGCTGTGGCTCTCCTGACTACAATTTCTTCGTTAATGTGGAACTTATCCTCTGATAATTACTTCCACATTTCATCATTCTTTTATCCCCTTTGTTTAAGTTCTAATTTTCCTTTAATGGGCACATATATTAGTCTTCGTAATGACAGAAATGTGCCACATTTTATGGGCGATTCTATAAAATCATATATTGATTTGTATAGATGTATGTTTATTCATGTATGCAATGTAGAGTGTATGCATAGAAATACACTAAAAATTCTGATAATAAAGCACCCGTTTCTTTTTCACAAATCTATTGTTTATGAAATAAATTTTATAATATTTCACCTAATGACAAAACCTAAATATATTTTTAATTGAATTTATTGGGGTGACATTGGTTAAAAAAACAAACCATAAGGTTTCAAGTGTGTAGCTGTATAACACATCATTTACGCACTGCATCGTGCATGCACAAGTGCCTATCAGTAGATAGTGGATAAAAAAGCCGTGGTACATTTATCCAATGGAACACCACTGAGCCATAAAAAGGAAGGAAATCTAACCCTTTGAGTTAGCATGGATAGACCTGGAGGGTGTCATGCTAATGAAAATAAACCAGTCAGAGAAAGGCAAATATCATATAATATCACTTACATGTGAAATTTAATGAATGAAATTAAATATATTTTTCTATTAACGTTGAACATTAGCTTTTCCTGTATATAAATGCAGACTTTTAAAGCATATTTTTTTCATAAAAATGTTCATATTTTACCACTGAGTGTTTTAAAGCAGTATCAGAATTAACTGTAGACTTTTTAAATTATATTTTAGTTTTTATTAATGCCCGGACACTGCTGTAGACCAATGAAATCAGAACCAGTGGAATATGACCTAGACATGCAATTTCTTTTGTTTCTCAGTCACCCTGATGTACATTAATTTCCTTCAAACTAACTACTTTTTATGTAAATTATATATTGTTTAAATCTTGGTTCAAGTTTAGAAATTTTTAATAAATAACAGTGTTCCATAGCCTATACTTTTTTCATTTAAAATAGAAAACGATGAAATGCAATGAACCCTATATAAATTTCCCCATATTTATATCTTTGACTACTCAAAAGGTATTTCCAGAATCATTAATTTATAAAGATACTCTAAGATTTTAAGAAAGTTTAAGAGTACTCTTAGCAACTTAATCTAATTTCATGTCACCAAAAATACTTACTATACTTTCGTATACATGGTTGGTGATTAGCAATTGTTATTTGAATGAACGAGGGGTGTTTCGAAGACCTTATGGATGATAGAATGGTGGCTAACTTATATTTTATAATTTTTAAATAGGTGATGCATTAAATTCTACTTCGTAGTTGTAAATTCTCATATATTTATTAATAAACTCCACTTTACATCTTAATAGGATAGGTTTTCACACTATGAAGTTAACTATTAAGTCTTGGAAACTTCTTTTATTGCTGAACTCTTAAAACAACATTCAGTAACTATTTAAATTAGTTATATATGGAACAGTATGAAAATTGTCTCACTTTATAGTTGACTCACTTATTTTAAGAAAATTATGCTCCACAATGCTGCCATGACCTTACACACAGACCCCTTTGAGTGGTAATATGTCACAGAGTCCTTCTAAGTTTGAACATTTAATGGCACCAGAAACACTATCCCCAGGAAATTCTTATGACACAAAAAAGTTTTGAGTCCATTTCTAAGGTACTATTTTTTTAATGACTTTAGGTTATAGGTGTTGTTACATGCTTCTGCAACATAAAATTTCATGCTTAATAACTTTTTTGATTTTGTTACAATTCCAAATCCTAGCTATCTTAAATTTATAATTTAGTTTCTCTGCACATAAATTGGAGATAATGTAACTGTTTTTCTAATGATTATTAAACAGAAAGAAAAAAGCACTGATTCATTCAGTAAGAACCAATGGAATAATATTGAGTACTGTTTGGTTTGGTATCTACTACATTTATAGTTGAATCAGATTATTATAGATATTAGATAATGTCATTAAAATATGAAGAATTATTTGCACACAGATGAGGCATAATTAATAACTCTTCTTTAGAATATGCAAGATATTTATCAATATTTAAAGAAGTAAAATCATATCAGTGGACATCTATAAGAATTTTAACACTGTCTTTAGAAAACTAAATGGATATTTTAAATAAATTATTTTATTTTATTAATTAAATTTATTGAGGTGACATTGGTTAATAAGATTGTATAGGTTTCAAGTGTTCATTTGTATGCTACATAACCTGCATATTACACTGTTTGTCCACCACCCAAAGCCATCTTCCATTACCATATATTTGCAAATGGTAGCTCTGGTGAGGAGTTAATATTCAAAATATATAAAGAATGCACATAACTAAACACCAAACAAACAACCTAATTAAGAAATGGGCAGAGACCTGAACAGACACTTTCCCAAGAAAGCATACACATAGCCAACAGATATGTAAAAAGATGCTCAACTTCACTAGATATTAAGGAAATGCAAATCAAAACTGCAGTGAGGTAACACCACACACCAGCTAGAATGGCTGCTATCAACAAGACAGGTAATAACAAGTGTTGGAGAGGTTGTGGAGAAAAAGGGACCCTCATTCATTGCTGGTGGGAATGTAAACTGAAAAAACCACTCCGGAAAACAGTATGAATGTTCCTCAAAAAATTAAATCCACCTTTTTTGTATCCACCTGAAATATGTGAAAACATTTATTCACAAACACATATGTACCCCTGTGTTCATTGTAGCATTTTTCACAATGGCCAAGTCATGGAAACAACAGAAATTTCTTCAGTATATAATTGGATAAAGGTGTGGTTCACGTATACAATGGAATACTACTCAACCATAAGAAAAGACAAAATACTGCTGCTTGTGACAACCTGGATGGACCTTGAGAATATATGCTAAGCAAAATTAGTGAGTCAGAAAAACACTAAGATCTCTATGATATCACTCATATATGGTGTATAAAACTGAACCCATAGACACAGACAACATTGGTACGGTGGTTACCAGAGAGAGGGTGAGTGGCCCGATAGTAAAGGGAAAAGGGTGTCAAGAATATGGTGCTGGAAGAAGACTTGACTTTGGGTGGTGGGCACAATACACAGATGGTGTATCACAGAATTGTGAAACTGATGTAATCTTTTTAACTGATGTCACCCCAATACATTTAATTTTATAAAAAGATCAAATAACTCATGAGCCTAGATATTGGTTGGCTACTAAATCATTAAACTGAAAGGTAAAGAGCATATTATCAAGAAAATATAGTTGCTTTATTCCCTTTCCATACACCTTGTCAAAAAGAATTAATTCAAAAGCATCACATTAGGGTAATACATTAATACATTAGGTTAGCTGTTCTATTTAATACGTTCCTTGAGAAAGGTGTGACTGTCATTTTTCCAAGTTAAATAAGTAAAACCATTTACCTGAATTATGAAATCATTCCGATGGACACATTATTAAATTTTCATGAATGTGAACTTTAGTAACAAAATTAATAGAAATGCTGTGCTAAATAATAAGCCTCTTTGAAGTTACCTACGATTAATTGCTGGAAATAATTTTCCAAGGTATATTGAAAATTTTTAAAAGTCGTAAATATTTTCAAAGGATAAATTCATGTAGAAAAATGTTTAAAGTGCAGAATGTAATACTGGACAGCAATATGTGACCTTGAATGAATTGGCAATGAATGAAATAGAAGATATTAAGGAAACATTTTAATTATCGATTCAAAATATTTAAATATCTCCAGACTAATAAAATGCAATCTGTACTAGGCAGCAGGGGAGGACAGAATTGAAGTCTCTTTTGTAAGAGCAAACCAATTAGAAGATTTTATACTATTAAGAACCCTGGTGGGCAGGCATATACTAAGTATCATAATTTTATTCCTAGTCAGTGTTTAAGTTAGGATGACCTTGGGTAAAAAACTTGGCATTTTTTTTATTTTAGCTTTTTTATAGTAAAAATGTATATGTTTCAGCTTTTACTTAATGGATGTATTTGATGATAGATCATGTTTTGATTATAAAATAATATGAATGCTTGAAAATGATACCATCTATGTGGAGATTAGTGTAGAAGAGGTCTTAAGAAAAAAAGAAATTCTTGGATTTTACCTACTTAGTGTATGGGCAAAGATATGGGAAAAATAAAAAACAAGTGTCAATTTAGTTCTTAAAATTCCCAACATAAAATTTTTTATCGTATAATTTCATCTCATGCTCAGTAACTTTTTATGTTCAACTGAAATTATCTACTTAAATTTATAAGCATCTTTTTTCCTGTGGTTTATGTTTAGTAAGATACATTTTGTTGAGGTTGGACTATTAGATTTTAATAGTCTTAATGATCAGGGGTTGATCAGTTTTTGTTTTGTTTTTTAAACCTGGTCTGGCACATTGATGCCTCATCTACATATATCTTGGCGTAATATAAACACGTCCCTAACTCAGTGAAATATATTGATGTTGAACTTCCATATGAGTGTTTTATCGACTCCTTGATATTTCCATTCTTGGCATCCTATTAAGAGTAATTTGATAACATGAAGTGGTAATGGGCAAGGATTAGGAACTGCATTCCATTTCTGGGATTTATAATGGGTTTATCTTGCATTTTAAAGCACAAAGATATGTGTGGTGATGTGTGGGGAGCTGGTATTGGTCATGTGAAGCAGAGCTGGAGGAGAACAGGTAGATTTTTGGCCAGTCATGGAAGTGGATCCATCTACAAATATATGATGTCTTGACCAAGGTTGTCTGTCTTATAATTCCATTTTGTTAGAACTCATCACCATAAAAGCTCTGGTTTTCTGCCCTGTGTTGAAAATTTAAAAGATAGTTCTATGCATGAGATGAAATAATGAGGACTGGTCACTGGTATGGTGGCATCTTTTCACTACGGGCCAAGGAGAAGGAACAGTGGCGGGCACTGAAGATCTGCTCTGCTCCAAAAACTGGTGATTCTCACATTTTTGGTCCCTCACCTTCCACCTCCCAAAAGAGAGCAACATGGTTCCGTGGCAAAGTGGTGAGAATAGAAAATCCTGAGAGACCTGCTCAGAGTAGAACCTCTGGGGACTGTCTCAGCAATAGCTGAGGAGTTAGCTGTGTTGCAAGTGCTGGCTAATGTTCAGTTATAAATTCAGGAGCTCATGTCACTGTTATGTATTTAGATCAGGACTTAAAAAAACAACAGAAAACAAAAATAAGAGTTTCTTCTGCCATAAAGTATAGAATGCTGTGATATGTAAAACTTAACCATAAATTCATTTTCTCTCATCTCCAACCAAGTTCATTTTACTTTTGAGAAATTTCATTAGGAAAATGGACTAACTTGGTAAGAATTTTATCGGTTACTAAACATTGTCACTTTGCATTTACTATACTTAAATTGGGTAATAGATTAGATACATATACAAATGAAAATGCAGTTTTTTGATGAATTGTTATAATTCTAAGATATTCTGTCATCTGATGGCCATAACTTAAAGCTTTAATCACCTACAATCTACAAGCTGAAGAATTACTGTCTTTAATACTTTTTCAAATAGCGAGATGTTTAGGAGCACCAGAATACTTTATGACTGATTTATTGTGGGAATCCTTCATGAAGTATAACTACTTAAAATTCAAAGAGATAAGAGACCTAAAGAAGACTTTCCTCTCCTTCCAGAGTTATTTAAAGAGTACCATGAATGACAAGCTTTGATTTGTGAGGGCAAGTTTACCTGAATTAATCAGCAGTCTGGAAGCAGAATGAAACATTCTGTCTCTAAAAAGGGTGACCAGAGACAGATTATGGAACAGGTCAGCTGGACAGTTGCCCAGGGCTGTGATCTATAAGCAGTGTCAGAATGTCACTGAAAGGCAATGAGGTAGACAGTATCTTGTTCACCGGGACTCCCCGACAGGGAGAATATGTTTCGCAGATGAAAGTGATCCTTCTGTAAGTCACTAGTGGTGTTGGTGGAAGGATGAGCCGGGGGAGTTAGGAGGGTGGGGAACAGGAAGAAACCCCATACTGGATTCTGACGGGCCTTCTCTGTAGGAGAGGCACAGGGCTTATTAATTATTCCACACGCAAACACACACACATACACACACACACAATGGGCTAGTAATAACAGGAATTGCTACCAGAAGTTTTTCCCATTCTTCTTTCATAAACCACTAAATAAATCAATAATTTTAAACTCTGCACTACATGAACCTAATATTAAATACTATTTTAGAAAGTAGGCCTTTTGGGGGGTTCAGCTCCAAGGTCAACACCATTTTCCCAAATGTGGATTTAGTAGCCGATTGACAATTTAATCCAAAGTGCATGAGAATTCTTGCTTAACAATAACATGTCTCATTTCCTACAAAATATTTTTATTGTTAAAAACAATATATTATCATACTCAGCAGGCATTTGTAATAACTCATTTAGGAGTAAGCTTCATTTATTTATTCTCTTTTCACTTTTTATTGTTCAAATATAGTTGCCTGCATTTTCCCGCCACCACTTTCCCCGGCCCCACCCCAGTCCTTCCACTCTTTGGCTTCGTCCATGGGCCTTTTATACATGTTCCTTGACCACCCTCCCCCTTCTTCATTTAATCCTTACAACAACCATAGATAGCTTACAGGCCTTCAGAGGCAGAACTGGAGTCCAGTTCATATCTGTGTGACCTTAGAGTCCTTTGCACTTTGGCATTGTAAAATTCATTTCAGGAAATCGCCGTAATTTGGGTACCGTAAACTACAGCTACTCTCTTTACCACATAGTGTGTTAAGAGGGATTATTTGTTTTGTTTTTAGCTATGGAAACTAACTAGGTAAAGGGAAAAGTATACTGAATTATCTCATAGAATTTTTTTTATTGTTGTTCCATTACAGTTGACCTCATTCCCCACCCCCCAACCATTATCTCATAGAACCTTATGTTTCAGAAAGTGCAGAGCACATATTTTCCAAAAGAATAGCTGGATCCAAGATGAAAGTGCCCTTAATTACCTCTTTACTGCAGTCACTGCCTCCCTCTCATGTCTCTTTCATTGTTCTCTCTCTCTCTTAAAACTAAGTACCTTTTTTAGTATGAAGTACACCTTTGTCCACGGAGTTGAAATACACATACTGTCAATTGCAGCCTGAAAGAGGCTGATCTCACTAATTCTAAGCCCGGAGGGCAGAGCCTTGTTAAGTCCTCTTTACCCCAGATCCCAATTATTTACATCGAGTGTTGCTGAATATTCAGAGAAGGTTAATAAATTGTGTATTGCTAGTGGAAATTTAAATGGTACAGCCACTTTGGAAACTAGCTTTGTAGTTTATTATAAAACTAAACACGTAGTTATCCATGTGACCAGCAGTTGCATACTTGGGCATATATTCCAGATAAATGAAAACATGTTCACATGAAACCTGTACACATGTCCATAGCAACTTTATTTGTAATAGTCAAGAACTTGAGGGAGCTCAGCGGTCTTTCAACAGGCGAATGGTTAAATGAACTGTAGGGTTTCCATACCACAGAATACTGCTCGGTAATAAAAAGGAATGACTAAACTTGCAACAAGTTAGGCGGAGTTCAGAGAATTATGCTGAATAAAGAAAGGTAATCCAAAAAGTTGCATACTGTAGGATTCTGCCAACTAAATTTATTAAAATGGCAACACTTAGAAATGGAGAACACATTTTTGGTTGTCAGAGTTAGGGACTCTGGAAGTGGGCAGGTGAGAAGGACCTGGGTGCAAGTACAAAGGGGCAGACAGTGGACCTCTGTTGTGTTGGAAGCTCCTTCCACACTGTTATTGTGGCTGTGGTGCCGACTATGCAGAATTGTACTGATGATAAAACTGAACAGGGCTCAATAGACACACATATAAAACACACACACAAATGAGTACAGTCACAATGAGGAAATCTGAGTAAGACAGGGGTGTGATATCAATGACGATACACTGGTTGTGATAGTATCCTATAATTTCAGGAAATGTCACCATTGGGAGAAATTTGGAGAGGTGTATGTCATCTCTTACATTTTCATGAGAATCAGCAGTCATCTCAATTCAAATCTTAGTGTAAAAATGAAGATAGTTAAATAAATAGTCGACTCATGAATGAGTACATGTGAGAGTCAGAATAATTTCTAGCTGCCTGTGAATTTATGACTTACGACTTGCCTTCTTTCTAACTCATTTGATAACCTACAATCACTTTTAGAATTTCTAGATGCATTCATGACAACTATAACAAACAGAAAGGCAAGCATTCTTCTAATAGGAATGTCAAGGATTTTGTATATCTAACTTACAACTTTAGTACAAAGTTTTAAGTTGCCAATTATTGACCAAAGTTTAAGCGAGAGTTAATAACCATTTTAAAGCTAAAGTCACAATTTTTGATAAATGCTTCACAGTCTTCAACTGATTTATAAATACATTTAAAAATTGTTACCTCATTTAAAATATTGCATGTAGTTCATGATCTCTCACAGAACATTCCAGGATGACATATTGCTCAAGCTCTGAGTATGTGAAGCCTCATCAGGAACTTTCGAGATAAAAGCACTGAGACCATGCCACAGGGAGCAGTGCCCCTGCAGTGGGCTTACATTATGGCATATTTATGCCTTCTGCCTAAGAAGAATCTTATTTTACTTATTCTTCTAGTGTCCTTCATAGACTCATTCCCATTTGAAAAATGTCTTATAAGGCTTAAAGTTTCATGTAAACAGGGTTGCCCATGACGTTAAAATGTCAGAGTACAGGTATAGCATTGGCCGACGACATAAATAACTCGCACTCCAGGTGAGATCAGGAGTACATTTCCTGCTCTTTAATGTCTTTTTAAAAACTCTCTAAATAAACATACACACAATATTAGTGGTGATTGCTTGGAGGGCATTTCATATATTCTATAAATAGACCTAATGATGAAGTCAGATCAACGTAACTGAATAATTGACAAATGCATTTTGACAGCTCTCACTAAATACACATATATGTACCTTAAATACTGTGATTCATTTTCAAGGACAGTATCTGAAAATCAGTTTCTAGTTTAACCTTAACCTGCTGAGATACACAAACTAAATTCTAAGCATTTGTTTTATTTTCCTTTTTTTTGTGAATGAATTTCAGTGTACACAGGATGCATAGGAAGTGAAGCTCAGAGTGCTTGTTGTTGTTTTTTTCGGGGGTGGTAGGGTGTTTTTTTTGTTCTTTCCATGTAACTTTCCAATTTTTGAGAATTATAGTCTTTCTAAATAAAGTATTAAAAAAGAAAAATGCTTGTGAGATCCAGATCATTGAAATAAGTATGATAATTACCTATACTTTGCATTCTTTAGTAATGTATTTCTGAATAGCCAGTTTTATTTCCATGATATCTCATTTCTGTGAAGAACTTATTGTATTATGCAGTGTCAGAGATAAGTTAATTTGAGTAGTCACATAATCAATAAGGATGCTAAGACAATTGATTATTTAACTACAGCGCCTTAGATGTGAGTGCCTTCTCCCCAATACAAATAATTATCTTTAACTCCGCCAAACTTGTAGGGCATGTTATTTTTTGAGAGAAGGCATTATGAGAAAGGAGAAACATTTGCAGTCAAGTTTTAGACCTAGAAATATATTTGGATATCTGCATTATAGTGTATAAAAATAATCATGGGTTACTCGAATATGGCAATCACATTTGTTAAGAAAAGGAAATCTGAAATTAAGACTGCTGTATTAAAAGGACATAAACTCTGATATAATTGATTTTAGCTTGGAGCAGCACTAAAAGAAACTCTTAGCAAGAGGAATGATGTAATTCTGGAAATATGCTGAATTCAGAAGTCTTTTGAGTACATTTAAGGATATGAAACATTGAAGGTGCAAAACTGGTACTGAAGTTGTATTGATCATTCTATTTGTGATGATCAAAGCCTTAACAAAAATTCTGAGATGATGGAAAGGTGGTGGAATTGTGGAGTATAGGGAACTCACAGAGAGCCAACCTCAGCTGTTAAGGGTACATTGAGACAGTTCCATGAGCATGGTGAAGTACAGTACACGCTTAAGAGTCTTTATATATGTATGTGTTCATTTATCTACAAATGGTAATGCATGCCATTTCAATTTCGATAATTTTCAGTATAAAATCATTTTGGCAATGCTGTGTGCAAGAGACCGATAGAAATGTACTCACATTAAAGCAAAAACACATTTGGGAGGTGTTTGAAGAACACACATAAGCATTACATTTTAATGCAGACAATTCATTAATCAAAGTCTTTCTTAATGTTGCTATAATAAATAAATGAAAGAAAGCTTACAATTTGTTCAGTCTCATCAAAAAGATGTAAATATATATATATATATATATATATATAATACGTATATTTCTATGGGGGAATAAAGAAAGTCGCTCTGATAACAAAATGTTTGAGATACATAGATATAATATATGTATATATATTACATTTTTCTACTTGGACGAGAAGAAATTACAGGGTGGGACAGAAGAGGGTTTACACTTATTTGTATGGAAACTGATAATTATTAAATGATAATACAAGAATAAACTCTGTGTTTTGTGTACTCACAACTTTAAACCTCCTTTTCTCCCATCCTGTTATTTATATTTAACTATTGAGCTTGGCAAGAAGATATCTAAAATTCACACTAAGCTGAGGTAAATGGCTGATAAAATAATTATTTTGATAGCATAAAGAGCTGCTGTTCATATCCCAGGTCTCTGGATCTCTGGCCTGCTACACCCAAGACAATTTTGACCTATAATTTTAGCAGAGATACCCAAGAAATATTAAGCGGGTTTGGGCTGCACGCCGGCACCGTAATGGGCACCAGGAAAATATCAGGTCATCGAAGAGCCAGCCACTTAATAATCAGACACTAGGACTTTATAACACCTGAGAAAGAAAAAAAAAACCCCAAAACCAGAAGTATAAAAACCACAAACTAAATAAATGTAGCATGTGGGGTAGGAGTAAGTAATAAAATGAAAGCATGCATGAGACACTGTTGGGTTTTGAGGAGTCATAATTTATAACTGCTTTTCTTCCCCTGTGAGTTACAAACCAGCAGAAAATAGACCTGGACAGTTTCTTCTCACTGGCCTATCCATTTTATCACACCATCCCTCCCTTGGTTATAGGGGAGAAGGGGGCCGAGAGGAAAGTCAGAGTTGTCCTTTCGATACACGGCCTTGATAAGAAGGGAGTTGGAATTCTTTTCCTCTCAAAATGTGAAAGAGGGGTTGCTTTAAGCCCCGTCCTCTATGATGTACGCATATAAAAACCCGAACACAGGCCAGAGCTATACGAGCCAAAAAGACTCAAAAAGTAAATAAATAAAACAAAACCTGAAAGCGTTTAGCAAGGGTCCATTGGTAGGAGTAGTTAATTTGAAAACCTTGGCTGAATTTTGATCCATGAACACAAGACAGGTGTTCATCTTTGCAAGGGATAATCCCCTGAAGGAATAAAACTATTCATTTAAATGTAGCTTCCTAACGTGAAGATTGAGGGTGCAGAGGGTGTCCTTAGCACAAGGGAAATGTGGAGGGCGCTCAACCATTTTCTTCTGGATAGAAAACCCAGCTTCTGCCATTCGCAGCTATGAACACAGACAGGCAAGAAGTAGCAGGGAAGACTACAGCCGACATCCAGTGACAATGCAATAATGTAACAGGACACCAGGGCATGGATAGCTCAGTACAAGCAACATTTGGGGAAAAATCAATGTTAGGTAAATTATGTGCAGAGGTCTGTGTCTGTGTACAAACCCTAGAGCAAAAAGTCTGACTCCGGAAATGTGGAAGGCAACCATCTGGCCTTGTAGCATAGAAATAAAGATCCCCAACTGAGTATATGCTACTGATATCACATCAGTTATTAGGTATTGTACATTTTAATCTCTCTGATGTATTTTATCATTTCTTTGTTGCAAAAAGTGAGTTTCTATAACACTGTGAAAATTAAAACAAAATTGTAAATGTAGTTTCTACATGTTGTAGGAAGAGCTCCAAAAATGATTCCCCAAGATTCCCATGTTGTGGTATTTAATCAAACACAAATCTAAGTACTGCTGGGAGGGACTTTGCCTATAGAATTAAGAACACTGATCAACTGACCTTAAACAGGAAGGTTATCCTCGATCCAGTGGAATCGCATCAGCCTTTAAAAGCAGCAGAGCCCTTAGATGCAGCAGAAAAGACAAGCAGAGAAGATATACGGCAAACAGGGGTCAGGGATTCAAGCGTGGGGAGGATTCGTCCACATTTGCTGGCACGGAAAATGGAGGAAAAATGAACAGTAGCCTGGGAATGCAGACGGCCTCCAGAAGATGACAACAACCCCAGGCTAAATGCCAGGAAGAAAATGGAAAACTCAATCCTACAACTACATGGACCTGAATTCTGTAAACAACCCTAGAAGCTCCAGAAAGGAGCACAGCCCTGCCAGCACCTTGATTTTGGCCATGTGCAAAGGACCACAGAAATTGTGAGATAATAAATGGGTGCTGTTGAAGCCACTGAGATTGTAGCCATTTCTTGCAGCAACAATAGAAACCTAATACATTGCACAAAGGCATTTATAATATTCCCTTTGGTGGGGCCTACTTGTGCTTGTAATGATGATCAGTATAGTGAACCAAGGGCACAGATACCTTAGTCACTAGATTCCACCCAGCGTGTATTAAAAGAGTAATCAGAGAATTATTTCTATTTCAGAGGTTTGCAACCAAGTACACTTTCAGAAAGCCTTGTCGAAGTTACAGTTCATTGCTATTTAGACGTTCAGATTGTGGATTTGCACTTCAGAAAGATCTTCAGTGCCTACAAGTAACATAGAAATAAACAGAATATGTTGCCAAATTCTCATCTGCAGGGTAGGCTGGCGCTGCTGTGCTGCCTCAGTGACTGCATCACTTTTGATTTGTTTAAAAGAAGGGTAAGAGCTCTCCTAATATTACCTAAAATATCTCGTATAATATATGAATTAAATATGCTTCCAGAGATTTAATAAGGGGAGAAAAAACGGTCGATGGCAGGAAGCATAGTATTGCATGTTGCTCCTGTGAACCGACCTGTCATTTGCTTACCTTTCTCAGAGATGGGAGCATGTCAGTACCCTAGAGTACGAATAAAATTTGGAAGCGTTAGACCATTTGGATTTTAAAGAAAATGAGACAAGATCTTTGTATGAAACATTTTTCCACATGTCATAAGCATTTGGAGTGTGGAGGTGGTGATGGTGGCTGGGGGGTGCTTTGAAGATACTAACAGATATAGTTTCACCCCTGAGGCCCAAATTATGAGTGGTTTGCCCAAGGTCAATATCATGAGGGTTTCCTTTTTGATATGTTAACCACTTTAATGCTCAATAAAATTGGTCTACACTATATCTTAAAAAAGAGAAATTAACTTTTATGGGCTGACTCATTAGCAAAAATATGCCATTTGCCAATAGCAGCTGTGATAAAATGAGAATATTTACACAGTACCTTCTAAATAGAAGACACATTGGGTAATATCTATTCCTTTTAACTATAACTTTCTCTGGCTGAAAATCAAGAGAAACACTTTTAGAGGACACAGAGTCTTCCACTTTTTCTTCTCTCTTGAGAATCAAGCCAATGCCAGCTGTTTCATTGGGCAGTATGGTTTATAAACTAGGTAGTGAATACTTGACTGGAAGATTGTGGTGGGCACAATCATGGCCACACAAAGATGTCCATGTCCCTGGAGACTGAATATATTACATGGCAATGGGGAAATGCAGTTGCACATGGAATTAAGGTTGCTAATCAGTTAACATGATAGTACAGATTTTTCTGAATGATAATTTGGTGGACCTAATGTAATCTCCAGGGTCCTTAAGTTAATCAGAGGGAGATGTAACCATAGAAGAAAGGCCTAGATAGATGAATTTATGCTGGCTTTGAAGATGGGAGAAGGAGACCTCTAGAAGATGGGAAAGGGAAGGCAATGAATTTTCCCCTTCAGAAAGAAACACAACCTTGCTGAAAGCTTAATTTTAGCCCATTAACAGTGGTGACAGACTTCTGCCCTGAAGATAATAAATTTATTTGTCTTGTTTAAAGCTAGCAATATTGTATAATTTGTTACAGCAGAAAATAGAAAACTAACACAAAAGCGAAGAACTCCATGTTATTAGCTTTAATTCTAGTCAGTTTAAAACATTTATCTACTTCTGTCCCATTCAGGGAACTTCACTTCCTATCTTCTCACCCTTTCTTTGATTCTTTTCCACTCTACCTTTCAAATCTATTTCCATTCAAGATTCTTTTAAATAACTCCTCCGTGCATCTCAAAATATAATGTAGAGAGGAATCTCCACTTAATTATGTGAAAATGTAGGTTCGCATTCAGTCAGGGGTGGGGCCTCGAGTTTGTACTCACATTCGTAAAAAGCTTCTGATCATACCTTGCGAGCCTGAGCCAGTGAGTCGGGCACAGTGAAACTGCCTTCGGCTGGCTAACCATATACATTTCCTCTCCTGCCGTTATTTCATTCTTCCTTTAGATGCAATATATGTGTTGCATTTATGCATATACGTGTGTGTGTGTATATATATATATATAATACACACACACACACATACAGACACATATACATATGCATGTATATATATGAACCAAAGGCTCATTTTTAAAAAAAATTCTTATATGATCCCAAACCTCTAAAACTCTAATTTCTATATTGAGGAAATAAAAATTCTGTAAGATGTATTACAAAGTACCCACAGTGCTAGAAAAAAAATTTGGGGTGCTTTTCTGAATTATTATTAAAAAAAAACAAAACTTTGGTAATCAGTGATTAGTCTTTCAAAATAGAGGATGTATCAGAATTGTTCATGTAAAAACCTATGTAATTTTATTAACCAGTGTAGCCCCAATACATTTAAATCAACTAATCAATTGATTAATATGTGTACTGGTGCATGAAATTTCTTTTACATTGTATGTGTTTAATTGGTGTGCTCTCCAGAACTCAGATTACAAAAATCAACTAAGTATTTCTGCTGTTATGACTGCGTGCAAAGATCACCACTTCCTTTGAAAGTCAACATGCATCTTCACACACAGTCATTATTTCCAAGGGGAGCTATATTTAGATGGTGGTGAAAGAAACATTAACTTTCCAGTAATTTTAAGAGATGGCCTAAATAGACTAGTGTATATCACAGCATGGTTTCCAGTCATTAACAGACCTTTTAAAAACCAGTGTTGTAGCCTACTCCCAAACCAATTAATGCAGAATCTCTGGTGGTAGGCTGAAGGCATTAGTGCATATGTATCAAAGTTCTGCAGTTTATTCTAACAGTTACATCGGAGTTGGTGTTTATTGGCCTTGAACCGCCCTGTCTAACATAGTAACCGTTAGCCATGTGTGAATACGGAGCATTTGACATATGTATGGTTTCAATCAGGTTATTCTACAAATACAAAACACACAAGATTTTGAAGGTTTAATGTGAAAAGTGAATTTAAAATACCTTATTAGTATTTTTATGTTGATTACATGTTGAAATGAAAATATGGATATGTTGGGTCAAATAAAATATGTTAAGATTTTCTTATGCCTTTGACCATTATTAATGTAGAAACTTTAAAATTATTTCTGTAGTTATTTATTTATTTTTATCTTTATTGCATTTTTTCCATCACCCCAACCCCGCTCTGCCCAGAAGTTAGCATTTGTTAACTCACAGAGCATTTCATCCTCTGCTATTTCCCACTTCCTTTTAGTACATTTCAAACAGCTACATTCTTAAACCATTTTTCTGCTACTTTAGTAGACATTAAGCAAGTCAACTATCGAAGATGTGTCCTGGGTTTTTTTTATAGAACTTCTCTTCTTCCTATTCCTCTGATGTGTGAGCACCAAAAATGATGAGGTCATTATGTATGTCATTGTTCATGGTCATTGGAGTTTCACTCACTGTGTATCTGAGTATGATACAAATACATCAATATCCTACAAAAACATTTATTTTGTTTTTTTGCTGGAGAAATCCCCCTTCCAAAGAAAAAAGTAGAAAATGACCGCTGCTTCATGTATTAAAGAGAAGCACGGTTATCTGTGATTATTTATATAATAGATACATGTGTTGCCATTTTCCTCTTTATCTGACTTTCGGTTTTTTCTCTACCCTTAAATCCATTCCTATCTGGGGAATATATACCATTTAAGACTGCATTTTATTAAGTGATCTGGAAAATTATATTACTTTTCCACTTTTGGAAGGGAATCACCCCTGTGCTGATGTCAGTGTCCTCTCACTTTATCAGAAAATCCAAACATTAAATGCTCTTTAATTCCCTTTTCACTCTTTTCTACATGCTGTCTTTTGGGAATGAAGTTTTGTTGATCTGCGTAAAGCCTGGCTGTTCTTCTCTGTGTTGTTTATCACTTCTGCACTTCTTTATTAGAAATAAATAATTCATCCCCAACTAGTACATGAAATGTTAACTTTTAAAATATTTTTACAAAAGACCAACATTATGCATATTGGGAGTATATGTGTATGTATGTGTATGGCAAACACGCACACACTGTATTAATCACAGTTCTCCACAGAAACAGAATCAATAGCATATAATGTGTTTAGATACAAGAAAGATATATTTTAAAGTGTTAACTCATGTGATTGTGGGGATAAACCAGTCTGAAATTTGTAGGACAGGCTGTCAGACTGGAAACTCAGGCAGGATTTCTGTGTTATAGCCTTAAGGCAGAATTATTTCTTTTTCAAGTACTCCGTTAAGACTTTCAGCTGACTGGATGAGGCCCACCCATATTATCAGGGGCGATCTCCTTTACTTAAATCAATTGATTGTAAATATTAATCACATTTACAAAATACTATCACAGTAACATCTAAACTATTGTTTGGCCAAACAACTGGCATCATAGCCTAGCCAAATGGATACATAAAGTTATATATAAATTATTCCAGAAGCAATAAAACCCAGAATCACAGTAATACCAACTCTACATGAAGAATACATAATTATATTTCCCCATTTTCTAAGTCATAAACCCTGTATGAGAATAAAATTAAACTCAGTCAAGACTGAATTATATTTTAATAAATTAATGTAGCATTGTTGGAAGTGAACTCATTAGATATAATGCAAAAACATCATTAATTTAGAAGCACTTTTTTGTAAAATCTAATTTAAGATTTAAGTTTACAGATTTAGTTATAAAGTTGGTAAAAATCACACATTTTTGGATTATTTATCAATTAAGGAGTGTAAATACAAGCACCAAAGAAAATACCACTTTAGAATGCTCCTTAAGTACAGAAAGTAAGCACCATCAGGTGAGGGAGGACCCCATGTTATGATTTCAACTCACTTAACAAATCTGAAAGTTCTGGTTTCAACTCACTGGTTTCCTCATTTAAGCATCATGATTACATTCTGTGGTTTTCATTGGGCTGTGTATTAACTAATGTATTTATTTTTCATATACAATTGTAGTCATACTACAATACAATGTCAACAAGTGTTTCATATATTTGGTTTCCTAATATATTTACTGTATTCAGTTTTCAACATAGTCTTGCTCCTTTATTATATTTGGTTTTTCATATTTGTTTTCGCTTATTTATTTAGTATCATATTATTTTTTTAACTCTTTCGCTTTACCTACATTATATTTTGTAACCATGAATAAGTTAATAGATAGATCTGAACAGTTACATAATGTTTTCACTAAAACATCAAATTTTCTTATATCCTTATAATGCCTATTACAACACTGATAAAATTCTTTAAATTAGTGCCAATTGTGCAAAAACCAATTGAGTGGATAGAGTGGAAGGAAAACATGATGAAGTAATTGGTATGCAAATTATTAGAAAAATGAAATTAAAAGATTTAAAAATTGAATCATTTTACAGTTGTTTCAGAGCAAAAATTATATACACTCAGACGGAATACTGTGTATTTTCAATATCATAAAATATTGGAGAAACAGTGTTGGGTTTTAAGCTTATGGACCTTTAAATATTTCTTCCTTGTCACTTTTGACTACAACATAATGAAATTTAGTAATGAGCTCTTTCTCACTGACTAAATTGTGATGTAATTTTTATAATAATGATTTAGCAAGAAAAAAGAAGAAAAGTCTAGGCGATTTAAATTTAAGTCCCTCTTCTGATAGTTACTGACTTTGATTTCATCACTCTCAGACTTAAGAAGGTTAACTATAAAATATGGGAAATAACATTTTTTCACACAGTTGTGATTAAAGAAAATATATAATGTTTTCATGTAAGACATATTCAATCAGTAATATCTATTCTAGTAGATATATAAATGCCACATTTGTAATATGTTGTTGATGTAGCATACATACATATATGTACATACATGTTCTTCTCTCAGATCATTATTTTAAAGAATATACTTCATGCCCTGATATGTAAAATTATCTATCCCATAATTACCTGTATTTTGTATACATTTTCTTAACAAACAACCACCTCGGTGAAGTAGGCATTATTCTCCCAATTATTGATAAAGTAACTAATGTTCGGGGAGGTAAAGAAATCCTAATTCCTCTAAATTACAGTCTGATCCACATGTGAGATTGTCTGAATATACAGCCTACAATGCTGCATTCCCAATACTTTCTTTTTCACATGCTAGCTGTCTATTCCACTGTAGTGTGACATCTGCTTCTACAACAATATTGACATTATTTATTCAAAAAGTGCCAATTGCTGATCACCAAATTCAATTAAAAAAAATCTTTTCACCAAAATCAAGTTTTTAAAAAAGTCTTGTTCCATGACACAAAACCATTCACACCCTGGCAGCCCTTCTCTGTTTTGGCATTTGCTTACACCTTGCCTGTCCCGCTCTCTCTCTGGTGGTCTCATCCATGTGTGTCATGTTGCAGTAGAAGAGGAATGACTGTGGACACAGGCCTGGAGTGGAATCTAATAACCTTGGGCAAGTCAGCTATCACTGTACCATGCTGGCTCATCAATGGCTAATGCCGTCTGTCTTGCGTGGATGTTACAAAGATTAAATGGATAACATTTGTGAAGCACCTAAGGTGCTTCACAAGGGTTCATATCATACCTCAAAATGTGGTTGCATTACCTTACTAATTTATTGTTAGAGATTGTAACCATGAGATGTATGGGTTTTCTAACATTCTGACATTGAAACTTCTTCTTCCTTTACATTTTATTTCTGTTGAAAAGTTTATCTATACTTATATTTCTAAATTTATTTTTATTATTTTTAAATACCCATAATCATTCTGTTCTTATGCTCCAGGTCCTTCTCCTCCTTCCTCACTGCTTGCCTGACTGTTATGTTAGTCTTTGCTCTGTTTCTTCGTTTCATGTCAACCCTATACTCTGTTTTCAAAATATTCCTCTTAATGCATCCAGTTTATCTTAACACACAATTTCTAAAGGGTCGGTGACTCTCCATTGCTATACAGCAAAACTAAGTTATCTGTCAAGAAATTAAATTTATTTAAGAATCCCTAAGAAATCTATCTTCTTGGTAAATCTTGTATAGTTTTGTCCTACATGAAATCAAACCATTCTTCAAAAACTAAATTAATTGTTTTTCATTACTAAAGGAATTAAAGATCCTTCTAAAGGGATGATGTCTTCCATTACACATTTGACATAGTACATACTCTCTTAATGACTTTCCTAGAACACTTTTGTAATTTTCCTTTCTTTTGACACAACACACACTTGCACGTAGGCCTGTGTACTGTTAACTCCCATACTATTCAGTAACCTGCCTGAATTATGTGTCATGTTGTGTCCAATTGCCTTTACGTAACTTTCTACATGGTTTTTAATTCTAAAAATGATATTTAAAATTTATAAGCAGATTTCTAGAATCATAAAAATACCCAAGAAGTAAAGACAGGTTTCTTAACATTTAGAAGTTTTTAAAAATGCTCTCTAGTGTCCTGATTATATTTGAACTCACATCTAGGACAACCATGTGACATGATCAATACTGTGCTTTTAAAACCATAATAATCCAGTCAAGATATTTAAAAGGACATATTTATTTCCTCAACTGTCAACAAAGCTCACAGTTTTTAGGTATATGAAGGAAATAATGAAGGACTGGGGAGGAAAATGTTACACTTCTTTCTTTCAAATCAAGTATGTGTATCTTCAGATCAATAATAGCCAGGCTAGAGAGTACTAGCATTAGATATATATTTTTTTTTTGGGGGGGGGGAACATGCAGTGTCTCTAAATAAATTATAAAAATAGAAGAACATAAAAGCTTGAATTAATGCACCATGCCACACTATATAATGTACAGTAGATTTTGTCAGTGCCATGGAAACGACCTTGTTTTGAAAGTTCCTTTCAGAGTAGGGCTTGACTGAGGAATACAATTGAAGAGAAAATAGTCATATTAATGAGATTCAGAACTCAGTATATTTCAAAATACTGCCAAACTAAATACAATGTAAACAGAGATAAAGTGGCATGCTTAAGAAGAATAAAGGATAATCTAGAAACAGGAAATAAAGCAGAAAGAGCATTTGCAATCATCACATTTCAAACACAGTTGGGGAGATGTGAAATACAGCCCAACGGGTGAGAAAGCAATCACTGAACACAGTGGATGACGGTGTCGGGGAGGGTAGGTTCAGAGCTCTCCAGAACGTATATTATCATAGTGGAGCTCTGTAAGTGCTTTTCTTATGAAGCCGCTGACACTGAGTTTTCAATCCAGCTACAAAAATGTACAGCAATTTGAGAGTCATCACAGAAAGTCAGAGACAAAAATTTCCCCCATGGGTGTTATCAAATACTGAAAAACCTTTAAGACTTGAAGGTTTTTCACATTTTACTCATCTATGAATAGAAAATGAATTTGTCCAAAAGAGTAAAACCAATCTTATTTCCTTTGACTGGTACAGAATGACCTCTTTCATTCTGCTTCAGATGTTACTGTATTTTCCGTCATGCTTAAGAGGTTTTACTTGTACCTGGAATATTTAAAGTTAATCTGGGTAGAATACAAACAAATATTCAGATACTGGTGCTTCATCTATAGCTTATATTCAAATAGATGTTCTTTATTAAGTAATTATTTTAAATAATTCATTTCTTGTACAAATACTTGTAATGTGAAAGAAACACATATAAATATGGGTTAAATTATTTTTAAAAGGAATGTGTAACTTTACCTATAAAATTCACTCAATGGTTCTCATTTTATGTTTTGATTTTTTATTCTAAAAGAAAATTAAAATAATGAGATTAGCATTTACATAGAGTCAGCATTTGTAAATACGTTATTTTTAATATTTGATTAACTTGCAAAGACTGAATCTGGCCAGATGCCCTGATCTTGGGAAACTTCTTGGAAATTTAATAGATATTATATATGGAGCTATTGTCAACAATATCACTTCAATTAAAGATTTTTTAAGTGATTAAAGCGGATGATAAAACAAAATTTTCTTGCACATTATCTTAAAGTTAAAATAATAAGACATTATCTGCTACAATAAAAATGCAAGAACTCTACTTTATTATATATTAGAATGGCATCTATGAAGTGCTGGCTTCTTTGCACACCAAGGTGAATCGGTTTAAAAATTCCAGAAAGTACTTAGAGTCATCTAGTATATACTACTTATATAGCAGGTGATAAAATTCACATGCAAGAAAATTTACAGACTCATTCAAGTTTATATTAATTAAAGTCATAGGTTTTCTTTCCTACCTACTTCAGTGTATTAGTTAATTAAAATTATGCTAAATAAATTATTACGAGTGTAAGAATGTGTATGCATATTATATATAACAGTAATACTGGATGGAAACCATTTATTTTCTTTAAATTCCCTTTAAGATGATATTTTGCTTAATTTCTTAATCTTTACCCTTAATATAACCTAAAATTAAAGTTAGAAAATATACAGCACAACAAAATTGAATTGGATTTGTAATATTGTTTTTTTCCAATGACAGCATTGTAATGTTGACTTTTAATAGTTTCTGCACACTAGAGAATATATAGGGATCCTTCTATACTATTATCCATACTAACATCCAAAATAACTTTAGGTATTCAGAATAGGCAACACAAAGAAACCTGAGAAACAAGTATCCATAAGATAGGTTAACATATATCGCTCCAGAACTTTTTTTTTGAGCAAATAAAATTCAGCATAGCATTTAGTAATTCCTGATATATTTCCACCTACAAAGATTAGATGGAAATCTAATTTTTTCATCTAAAAGATTAGAAAGTATGAGAATTTTAGAACAGGCAGTTTTTCTGGACAAATTGCTACAGGTTTTGCTCTGTGTATTTGAGAAATAAAGATGTATAAAAGCCCCAGCTAATCTTGAGAACAGCAAGAAGGGAAATGCCCAGATGTGGTTACTGTGGATTCGCCTAAGACCGTGTGTGTGTGTGTGTGTGTGTGTGTGAGAGAGAGAGATTTTGTGATATTCACAAGCAGAACAGCCTGCTTCAAAACAAAAATATGTATTTATATTGAAAAATGATAAAGAGTAGAGCACTTGGAATTCTGCATAATATAGTTGCATGATTTTAGAAAGGGCACTCTTATGATTCAATAACTGAATGATTAGTATTTACATAGATTTGGGTTGTTTCATATTAATTCACAGGACACAGAACATATATTCTTCAACACCTCAAAAGCTCTGTGTATGTGTGTGTGTGTGTGTGACAAATGAACAACACAACCTTGCTGAATTAGGAGCCAAACAGTGAAAGACAAATACCATATGCTCTCACTTAAAAGAGGAATCTAACGAACAAAATAGAATCACCAACCTGGAAACATGGAACAGACTAAAAGTGACCAGAGGGGAGGCAGCAGAATAATGTTGGAAAGAAGGGGAAGGGACTAGACAAAGAATATTATGAGTGACCCACGGCCATAGAAAACAGTGTGGAAATTGACTGTGGGAGCAGGGCATTGGGATGAGTGGAGGAAGGTAAAGGGGGAAAATTGGGACAACTGTAACAGCATAACAATAAAAATTATTTAAAAAGATTACAAGTAAACTACTCTGGACATATTTTCCTTTTAAGTTTCAGAAAATTTTACATGACACACCAAATTTAATTAGATGACACAGTGAATTGTAATTCACTGCACATACAATTTTTAAGTTTGAACATTTTTCTTCCTTTGAAAGAATTCATTTCTGAATAAAGTGTGCAAGAAAAAAGAAATGTATGCCTGTCTCATTATTAGCTCCTTAAACACAGGGCGTATGTGAATTCCTCACACCCTCACTGATTTTTATAAGCGAACCTACAAAACTTGAGTCGCCAGGTATTACCTACTCCAACTGAAGTCAAATTTTTTTTTAAAAAGAACCGTTTTATCATTTTTATCTTTAATACCTTACACTAAATTATAAATTTTATCATCAAACATTGTGTGTGTGTGTATGTGTGTCTTAATAGTTAGTTCTATAGTTTTCCTCAATATTTACGAAAACCCAACTGGAGGGGCGGGGGAGGGGGTAAGGGGGGAAAGAAGGGGAAAGGTCTAGTGAAGGAACATTAATAAATGACTCATAGGCATGGACAACAGGGTGGGGATTGACTGTGCAAGGGGTAAACGAGTTGGGCAAGGGAGAGCAGTGGTGGAGAAGTGGGACAACTGTAGTAGAACAACAATTAAGAAAAGAGTACCATGTGACCTTTACTATATTCAGTTCCCTTAACCACAACCATGTTTGTGGCAGTTTAGTTTGGAGAAATAGCTGCAGGAAGGGAGGAGAAATGGGGAAAATGGAGAAAGGAAGGGGAAAGGATTAGTCAAAGAGCATGTATGAGTGACTCATGGACATGGACAACAGTTTGGAGATTGACTGTAAGAGAGAGGGGTGAGCTGGGTGGAGGGGTGGAAAAGGGAAAAATTGGGACAACTGTAATAGAATAAACAATAAAAATATGGTAAAACAAAAAAAAATAACTATGCCCTGGCTGTTATAGCTCAGTGGATTGAATGCTGGCATATGAACCAAAGGGTCACCAGTTCGATTCCCAGTCAGCACCTATGCCTGGGTTGTGGGCCAGGTCCCCAACCGAGGGCACATGAGAGGCAACCACAAATTGATGTTTCTCTCCCTCTCTTTGTCCCTCTCTTCCCCATTCTCTAAAAAAAAATAATTAAAAAAAGGAAAAAGTAACTAGAATGTAGGCTGCATGACACATTCTATAAAAATAATTAATTAATTAATTAATTTAACATGTCTTTAGGTCTAGCACTTAGACATGTTTAGCTTCCCAAGTCTGAATGTATTAAATGACCTTATAAAACTAAAATTGTATAGTGTTAAAAAAAAGCAAGATAAATTCGTAAGATATTTTCTTAAATTTGTGTTGAATCAAGTATAAGTCATATTTTGGTCTTATTTTATGGTGCTAGGGAACCTGCCTTGGGGTAAATATTTGTCATCCTGTCTGTGAAATGTTTTTTGTTTGTGTGGTTGGTTGGTTGGTTGTTTTTTCATTTTTCCAGAGTATTGATTATGATACTTTTTAAAAGAGAAACTTTCAAAAGACAGATATAATGATAAAACTGGCATGTAATGTGACTTTGAATTTATGTGGGGGGGAAGCTGTATATTTTTAAAAGGGAGGGAATTTTGTATTTATAAAGAAAATAAGACTAAGCATAGGAAGTATATTCTGTAAGAAATCCTGTACCTAGTCATCAGTGACTAGGAATGTATTACATTTCATTGCTAAATATGAAATATAATGAAGCTAGATGAAATGAACTTCTTAATAAAAAGAAACCTTTTAAGGATGATACATGGAGATACAAACAAGAGACAGTTTCTCCATGTCATTTGTAAAATTGACACCAAAATTAACAAAAGTAGATCAAGAAAATTAAACTGTAGGACTATTTTTCAAACCTTGGAAAAGATATAAAATAAAATTTTAACAAATTCATTTACATTTTTTTTATATATATATATATATATATATATATATATATGACACATATTAACCCAGGATGGATGGATAATTTATCATTACAAAGTCTATTAATATGATTTTACATATTAATTGATCAAAGGAAAATACACATACATATATGATTTAAACAGATGATGCAGGAAACAGAAAATTTTTAAATTCATTTATAGTAAGGATCATTAGCAAACTCAAACTAAAAGGTAACTTTGTTAACCTGATAAAATGGATCTATCATACCAAATATCATAAAATAATTAAAGGAGAAACTTAGGTCATATTTTCTTTAAGTAAGAAAGAAGACATGGTTCTAGCTAACAATTTTTCTATTGAACGTAGTATTAAACAATCTAGTCATCACTTTAAGTAAATAAAAATAAACAAATACAAAAATACGAAAAAGGCTGGAAAGTAAGAAAAGTGTAACTATTTGCCAATGATTTAATTAGTGACCGAAAATTAAACAGAATCCGTAAGCAAACTTTCAAAGTTGATCAGAGTTCAGCCAGATCACTTAGAGTACATTTCACATACAAGAAACATGGTTACTATAGAGTCACAATAAATAATAAAATTAAATTTTAAATCAAAGGATATCATATAAAATAGTACTTATGATAAGGAATTTAGAAATCAAAATGTGCAAGTACTTTATAAAGATAAATAAAACTAAACTAAATTTTAAAATAATAAAATGTACTCCATTATATTCTCAAATGTTTATAATTTTACTTTATTAAGAACATATATTGGATTTTTTAGGTTCATTATTATAGATTTAATAACTAAAATTTTAGACATGTTTTTCATATAATATACTGACTTAGTTCATATCAAAATTTTACTGTAATGTCATTGGTAAAAAACTTTGAAGTATGTATAGTAATCTATCATTTTTACCTAAAACTTAATTAATTGGCTGATATCTTAGGCATTATCATGTCAATAAATACTTATCTATGAATGTCTGTGTTCTGTGGACATTTCTAAGTATTTTGCA
This sequence comes from Mormoops blainvillei, assembly GCA_004026545.1. Lineage (NCBI taxonomy): Eukaryota > Metazoa > Chordata > Mammalia > Chiroptera > Mormoopidae > Mormoops > Mormoops blainvillei. Next base: position 192,119 of record PVJD01001246.1, on the reverse strand, counting down.
TGCATAACTTTATTTAATCCTCATAAAATTCAATGCCACAGCTCCTACAGATGAGAAAGCAATCAAGAATGAAAAGCAACTCGTCCATGGTCACAGAGTGGGAAGTAGTGCATTTGGCATTTGCACTGTTATGATCTGTTCATAAATCTCATTATCTCATTTATTATGCCTATGAATCCATTTTGCTCATACTGTTGGTGTGACTCTCTTCCATCTAGTTTAACAATACTTGGTGAATTCATTCTTATGTGAGTTATCGTTCTTGGGTCAGGAATATTGAAACAACAAATGTTTTTAATTCTCCAAAAATTCAATGAACTATCTCAGATGTGTTTACATGCCAAGTTTTTTTATCTAAATAATCACTTTGTTGGATTCTTGGAAATCATATTAGGTAAATCCTGTGTAAGAGCAAAAAATGATGATATAACCTAATTTTGACTTAGTAGATGAGGGGAGAAGTAAATTTAACAGAACTTTTCATAAAATAGTGATGTGCAGGGAACATTCAAAGTATTTCCTAATAAATCTAGCTACTGTAGAATTTATATAACAGTTGTCTCACAAGTCTTTAATGGATATGGTTGTGACAAAAACTCACAAGAATATATGTGCAATTATCATATACTTCCTGGGAAAACAGTATAAGATGTACTTTCAGAAAAATAACAGATTATAAAATTAAGTATAAGTGCCAACAGAGTTGGCTTATTTTTAACTGTAATTTTATAACATAATATTAATGCATTTCAGTATGGAATATTGTTGTATTAAAGCTGTTGTTTCAGGGATGATTTTCCTGGTTTAATCATTGTTAGAAATAATTAAATGACAAAATTTAGGAGAAAACTTTTATATATCTTGTTTTTGAAAACATGTACCCATTGATGTATAACTTATGTAGAATTATTTTGATTGAGTTGAGTAAAAATCATGAGAAGATATTATTCATAAAAACTATATTGTTTATACTGTTTCCAACCAAAAAAATCTTCCCTTAATGTTTCACTTTTCTATCTGTTGGGAAGATAAGATTTATTAAAAAAACAAAACAAAACAGATGTCTGCCTCTTTAACCTTCTTTGGAAGTCTATGTAACTATCATTTTTCATATATGTTTCAAATGTATTTATACGTTTTATGCCTACTAAAACAGCATACACTGAGCACCATATTAACTCTTTTTGTGTCATTATGAAAAGCAACTTTATTCATTTTAATAAAATTACATATTCTTGTAACTGATCTGTTTCCCTCAGGGGTCTCAGTTTTGTATTTTTTATTTCTAACTCAGGAATACCCCCAGCATATCCACTATTCACTTCATTCTTATTATAAGCATAATTTAAAATGTAATTTCAGACCTTTGCTCCCCACTTAACCTTGCACTAGAGGGTAATCTTTATGATGACACTTGATTCATAGGACCTTTCAGATGGTTGAGGATATTAGATTTCTGACATCACGTAAAACTGGCATTACTTTAACATTTCATATAATAATGGTTAGAGATGATGAACTCCTTTGGTTTTTTTTCTTGTCTAGGAAGCTCTTTATCTACCCTTTGATTCTAAATGATAGCTTTGCTGGGTAGAACAATCTTGGCTGTAGGTCCCTGCTTTTCATGACTTTGAATATTTCTTGCTAATCCCTTCTAGCCTGCAAAGTTTCTTTTGAGAAATCAACTGAAAGTCTTATAGAAACTCCCCTGTAACTAACTTTTTTTCTCTTGATACTTTTAAGATTCTCCCTTTATCTTTACCGTTTGGTATTTTAATTATGATGTGTCTTGGGGTAGGCCTCTTTGCATCCATCTTCTTTGGGACTCTCTGTGCTTCCTGGACTTGCACATCTATTTCCTTCACCAAATTAGGGGAGTTTTCTTTCATTATTGAAAAAGAAGAAGAAGATCAAAACTATGAACAATAAAATGCAAAAAATACATATCTATCAACAGTTGAACCTAAAACACAAACTAAGCAAACAAGAATAGCAGAGACAGAATCATGGAGACACAGAGCATTTTGACGGTTGCAGATCAGAGGGGAATGTAGGGGAATGAGTGAACAGGTGAGGGGACTAAGTACAAATTAGTAGTTACAGAATAGCCATGGGGAATTAAAGTGCTGCATAGGAAGTGGAGTAGCCAAAGAACTTATAAACCTGACCCATGGACATGAACAATAGTGAGGGGATTGCCTGAGGGAGTAGGGCTGTCTGGGTGGAGGGCTGCAAAGGGGGAAAATCAGGACAACTGTAATAACATAATTAATGAAATATAAGGTTTAAAAAGCTAGCATTACTTAAATATAAACCAGTCATGCACATTAGAAATTTTATTACATTGGATGTAATGTAAGACAATTTCTATAAAGAAAATGTATATAGACATATTCATATTTGTATTCATGTTTGTGGGAAACAAACTGAGATTAACAACTGAAGAGCAAGAAATATATTAATTTACAAGATTAATGTTAGTTTAATTATAAAATCTGTGAACTAAATATGTTTGTATCTTTTGTTAAGGAATCAGTAATTCTCGTGGATAAATTGTGCAGCTATTTTTGAATAAGGCTTGAACTGACACGCTCTGCAGTTGTGGGCTTAGTTGGAAAGGCAGTGAACGTGATTTAGATAATTTAGAAATATAGCTTTATGATCTTATCAAAAGTAAACTTGTTATAGAGAGAATAATACCCATTAACAGAACTAATTGCATCTGAATATATAAGGATATATTTCATTCTTGTTTTCCCAGCTTTACTGAAGTATCATTGACCAAATTGTAAGATATTTAAATTGTGCAACATGATTTTATATACAATGTTCGTCCAGAAAAAGTCCAAGCATTGTTAATATAATGAGAACAGTCTGTGTGACTTTGATGTAACCCAGCAGCCAACGATAGTGGACAGGAATGCACATGTGTGAACAATGACAACTTCACTGTACTAATCAGTGGGGGGGTGGTAGATCTGTTGAGTGAGCATGTGCGCTGTGTGTCCTTCACATTCAAAGTGACTGAGTGAGTAGAGCAATGAATCTGCATCAGATTTTGCATTAAGCATGAACATTCCTTGGCAGAAACTATTTGGATAATTCAAAAGGCTGCAGCTATGAGCAGCTGTTGATTGGCAGCATCATCACAACACACCCGCTTATGCATCACACCTCGTGGAGAGTTTTTGGCAAAGCAGCAAATCACCCAGGTGACTCAGCACCCCCACCATAGCCCAGATTTAGTGCCCTGTAAATTCTGGCTTTTCCCAAAACTGGCTTTTCCTAAAACTAAAAGTGCCTTTGAAAGGAAAGAGATTTCAGACCAGTGAAGAGATTCAGGAAAATATGATGGGGCAAGCAGATGGTGATTGGGAAAACTGTGAGGTCCCAAGCTGCCTTCTTTGAAGAGGACTGAAGTGCCATTGTCCTAAGTACAAATTTTCTTTTATCTTGTATCTTCTTCAATAAATGTCTCTATTTTTCATAGTACATAGCTGGATACTTTCTGGACAGATCTCTGCCCATTGTGAAAGAATGTCACCCACTGAATTAACCCATCACTTAACATATTTACCAGTTTTGTTTTGTTTTTGTTTTTGTTTGCCAGTGTGAACATTTAATATACAATAGTGTTCTTTACTGAAGTCGCGATGTTATGCATTATATCTTCAGACTTCGTTCATCCTATAATTGGAAGTTTCACCCTTTTACTAACATTTTCTTATTCCCCAACCACACTCAGACCCTTGGAAACCACTGTTTGTTTGTTTGTTTGTTTGTTTTTTGGAATCTGTATATAAGTGCTACCATGTTGTATTCTCTGTCTGGCTTATTTCCCTTAACATAGTGCCTTCTAGATTCTTCGATGTAGTTGCAAATTAAAGGATTTCCATCTTTTTTTTAAGATGGCATAATATGTCATTGTATCGATATCTGTATCTATTACATTTTCTTTATCAATTCATAAGTCAATGGACAGCTACGTTCTTTCATACCTTTGCTGTTGTGAACAATGCTGCTATGAATGTGGGAGCACAGATTTCTCTTGAAGATAATGATTTTGTTTCCTTTGAAAATATATGAAGATGTAGCATTACTGTGTCATATTGTAGTTCTTTTTTATTGCTATCAAATTTATTGGGAATATATATTTTTTCAGGAGTACAACTTTATAATGCATCATCTGTACATTGAATTGTATGTTTACCACCCCAAGTCAAGTCTCCTTTCATCACCATTTTTCCCACCATGCCCTTTTCTACTCCCCCACTCCCTTTTCCCTCTGGTAATCACCATACTTTTGTTGTTGTCTATGGGTATTTTGTTCTTTGCCATAGTTCTATTTTTTAATTTTTTGAGGAGTCTCCACTCTGTTTTTCATAGTGGCTGTAACACTTTACAGCACCAACAGTTTACAGGGCCCTCTTTCTGCTAAATCCTCACCAGTGTTTTTTATCACTTCCTTTCCATTAATAGATATCAATACATAAGCGAGGTAACATGTCACTGTGGTTTTGAATTGATTATTGTGATATTGAGCACATTTTCATGTACCCATTTGTGTGTCTTCTTTGGAAAAGAAATGTCTTTTCAGGTCCTTTGTCCATTTTGTAATTGTGTTTCTTGTTTGTTTCTATTAAGTTTTATATTGTGAATATTAACCTCTCATGTATTTTGGACATTAACCCCTCATCAGATAATGTGGATTGCAAATATTTTTACAGATTCCATAAGTTGCATTAAAAAAATAAGGCATAAACATTTTTTATAAGATTTTAAAAAGGAATTTTACCTTGAAAATTATTTCCTGATGTAATAGCAAAATTTGTTTCCATTTATGTAAGCTACTTATCATTAATTTTATAGTCAATTGACTCTAATGCTATATTTGACCCAGACTTAATACAGAAAAATCTTTGATATTTTTCACGTTAAAATGATTTCACAAATGTTCATTCTTAGAGACCTGAACACTTCCATAGTGTTAGGATTCCTGGGATTTTGCTGAAAGTTCTTATATTCCTACACCATCTTTGAAGTAGAAAAACTTACTTAGATGCTAATCATAAGGTAGTACCAAGTTTCATACTTGGTTCTTTCCTTTTTATTGTTTAAGTTAGGGTTGAGAAGTAGTTGGTTTTGTTTTCTTCCTTCTAGACTTCTGATTTTCTCCTTATTGACATCTTTCTTATCATCTTTGTAATCCCCATGATATATTTCTCAGTCACAATGAAAGCTAACTTTTATACCCATGTAAACTTTCTACTGCTAGTGTAGTTATAAAAGGTGTTCTACCAGTCTTCTGTTTTCCAAAAAGTTCCAGTCGTGTATTACTTTTCAGTTTGACCTTATTCAAACCTGAGTTCCCTTTCTAGGTACCTTTCCCAGAACATGCTTTCAATTTTTTTTTAAAATTTAATAGTCAAAAATATATTTTTTAACTTTTTTGAATTGGTACAAACTGTTTTAATTTAACATGCCATTTTCTTTCTACATAGAAATTTTAATCAAATTAATTTTTGAAACGATCAACTCATTTATATAGCACTTATATTTTTGGTTAAAAATAAGCATATTAAGGATTTCTTGTCAGGATATTCATTGCATTTAAATTTAAATTGTAATCTTTACTTTGTGTGTAAATGAAGTTGTAGCATCTCCAGCTATGGGTAAAAATAAAATGTACAACCACAAGAAGTTATAGATGTTTTATTTTTCATTAAATTAGTAGCTTTGGTTATGATACATATTCTCATTGCTCTGAAGAAATCAGACACAAAAATATAAATTGTGACTTTATTGTTTTGTATTTAGTAATGGAAGTTAAATCAGGTGTTTATACCAAATAATATCAGTGTACATATCTGATCTATTTTTTATTGTTGTTCAAGTACCTGACCTTATATGAATATAATTTATATAGTGTATAATGGAAATATATATGCTATATTTAATGATATGCATAGGTTCATATTTTTTGCACACATGAAAACTAAATTACATCATTTACATCATTTTGATATTTTAGAACATTGATACATCATTTTGATATTTTAGAACATTGTGCAGTCTTCATTATCTCACGTTAAGGCATGATTTCTTCTATGATAATTATGAGTATTCTATTGACATGCATACACCCAATAATAATAATAATAAAGAGCGGTAGCTCTTTAAAATGCTCATAGAGGTTTTACAAATACTAATCTAAAGCACACTTAAAAACACTGAAAATATTAAATTGCCACTTGATTAAAATACATGTTGAAAATTCCAGCAGTAACTTTTTTTTTGCTTATTTATTAGCAAGATTCTATTTACCAGGAGAAGAACCTTTGCCAGGGTGCACCGTGATCAGTGCAGCAATAGATATGACCCTTGCCCTCAGGAAACATCTAAAACAGAAACCAAAAATAAGGAATGCATAAATATGTACAATGATAGGAAAAAACAAGACACAATCTGAGCACGTAATTAGTCTGACTTAGTTTGGAAGCAGGACAGGGAAGACTCCCAGTCGGAAAAGATACCTAATATGCACTGTTATGTCTTTTAAAGGCTCGTGTGCATATGAACAAAATTTAAAATAGAATTTGAATGAACTCTTCTTCCTAGAGAGTGTTTGAAGTATTGATGTATTCCCAAGGGAAAGTTTTCTGTTAAAATACTCTGTGAAAATAAGATGCTGATTTGCAATTTTATGATAACTTTATTCAGTGATGACATTTCTCATTTGCACAAAATCCATGGTGTGAACCATATGTGCACTATTTCTCAGCATTAATGATCTCTTAGCCCAGACATTCCCTAAGAGTTAATGAGTATCTGGAGTAGTAGCGACTTTTACGCAGAGTTGAGGACCCTTGATTCATATGGCCATTACCTTACAGGAAATGCCTGACCAGTGGGTCATTATTGCTGTTATTGTGATGAGAATTTAAATGAATGATAAATAAATAGCTCAATAGATTCTCTTCCAATTCAAAATAGATATTTAGTAATAAGTAAATTGCAGCTAATGATATTTTAGTTCCATGTTTTACTTTGATACTATCTACATTTTTAAAGATTTTAAAATTGTTTTTCTATTACAGTTGTCTCACTTTTCCCACTTTGCTCTCCTCTACCCATCCCTCCCCCTCATTCCCACACTCAATTCACACACAGCTACCCATGTCCATGGATCATTCATACAGTTTCTTAACTAGCCCCTTCCCCTTCTTTCCCTCATTATCCCCCTCCCCCACCCCTCTGGTCACTTTCAGTCTGTTCCATGTTTCCATGCCTGTGGTTCTATTTTGTTTGTTAGGTTATTTTGTTCATTGGATTCCTGTTTACATTTATAATGCCATTACATCCTCTGCATTATTTTATAATTTTAAAAGTGAAACATTGTAGCCAGGGAGTTTTCAAGTAACTTTTCACATATTCATTTAGCAAGTCAAAATAGGACATCAAATTCAATTATTCAGATACCTTTAGTCTTAGAGAATCTTATGACAGGTATACAGGAAAAAGAAAATGATATTTAACATGAAATTTTGACATGCTTTTGTAACATATTAGGTTTCTCATTTTGGTGTCTAAACAATTTAAATTTTCATTAGAATTTAATGAAATATAAATGTGTTCATATTTTATATTTTAGCTTTTGGGAAGTAAAAAATACTTGGGATTAAAATATTCAAGAAGTTTACAAAGATATTTAATATATAGCTTTATTTATTCTCTTATTGAATAATATCAAAGCTGTTTATTATTTTATATGTAAACTAGGTTGATTGGCATTGAATAAATACATCAATAGATGGACTTAGTCTGCTTTATTATTTCTAAAAGGAGTAAATTAAAATAAAAGTGGTTTATATAATGAATAAAATTAACTCACCGAATTAAAAAGTATAGATGTATGAATGACTGTAGATCCAGCTGTTCACACGCAGCAGAAAAGTCACTCCTCCATCTGTTTGCTTAGTTATTTTCCATTTACCCTACTGTTTGCTTAGTTAACTCCTACCCTACATTCAGATCTTAGGTCGATTCCACTTAAAACGGCCTGCCATCAACCTCTGTCTTTACTAGATTACATCAAGTCTCCATATTATACATTTTCACAGTAGCTTCTATTGTTTCTGCATTGTATGTAATATAGTAGTCATATACTCATTATTAAGGTTTATAATTAATTATTTCTTTGTCTGGCATATCAAAGGCATGTACCCTGCACTGACTGAGTTAGTGAATGCTTAAGGGGAGTCAAACATCCATCGTCATTCTCGGCGTGTGAAGTGAACATGAACATAAATACTCTGAATGTTACTTTCTCTTGACCTTTGTCCATGGCTGCCACTGCCGTGCTCTTTATGGAAATTCTGCTCTCCGTGAAACCTCCCAGACTGTCAAAGCAAACAGATGTAGATTTGCTTTGAATATATACACACATACATACACACCATACCCACAGGGGTGTGGGCAGCAGTAGGTTTACAGTTGTGAGCACGTGAAACCCAGAGTTAATTCTTGTATTATTAATTATTGCATTATTTTTCATACAAACAACTATAAACATACTTTTTCCATCGCCTGTGTGTGTGTGTGTGTGTGTGTGTGTGTATTTAAAGTCCCCTCTGGTTTTGAAACTCCGTAAGATGTTATCTCTCTGGCATTGGTCATAGTGATATATCATCTAGTTATTTGGGGAGGGTATGTTTTACTCTGTATTAAATATTGAACTTGGAGAACATTAATTGTGTAATATTTCAATTTCTATGGTAGAAATTGTTATCTATAGATAACAATTCATAGTTATCTATAAATATATGAGGTAATAAATAAATTAAATAGAAGATGTGCTCCTCTTATCCGAAGATTTGGATGCTTGATGTTTTTTACAGCTATTAGTGTTTTTCCTATAAATATGAAAGGGATTTGAATCTTGATTTGAGCAGTTAGTGCTCTACAATAATGTATTTATTTAAAATTATGCTAATAAAACAACATAAAAATCTACTTGGTTTTTTTTCTTCTTTCAATTCTGTTTTAAAAAAACTTTTATTGTTGTTTAAGTACAGTTTTGTCCATTTTCCCCCACTACTCCTCCCTCCCCCACCATCTACCCCACCTCCCCTTAATTTTTTCCATGAGTCCCCCATATATGTATCTCGACCACCCTTCCCATGTTTGCCCCGCCTTCCCCTTTCCTCTCTCCTCTGTTCACTGTCAGTTTGTTCTTCACTTCAATGTTTCCGGTTACACTTAACTTGCTCATTTGTTTTGTTGATTAGTCCCCACTTATAGGTGAAATCATATGGTATTTGTCTTTCACCACCTGGCTTATTTCACTTAGCATAATGCTCTCCAGATCCATCCATGCTGTTGTGAATGGCAAGAACTCCTTCTTCCTTTCTGTTGCATAGTATTCCATTGTGTAAATGCACCACAGTTTCTTGATCCACTCATTTACTGATGGATACCTTGGTTGCTTCCAACACTTGGCTATTGTAATTTGTACTGCTATGAACATTGGGGTGCATAGGTTCTTTTGAATTGGTGTTTCAGGATTCTTAGGGCATAACCCCAGCAGTGGAATTGGTGGATCAAAAAGCAGTTCCATTTTTAGTTTTTTGAGGTAATTCCATATTGTTTTCTACAGTGGCTGCACCAATCTACATTCTCACCAACAGTGTACTCTCCACAACCTCACCAGCACTTGTTTGTTGATTTGTTTATGATGGCCATTCTGACTGGTATAAAGTGGAATCTCATTGTGATTTTAATTTGCGTCTCTCTGATGGCTAGTGATGCTGGGCATCCTATTCATGTGTCTCTGGCCCTGTGTATGCTCTCTTTGGAGAAGTGTCTGTTCAGGTCCTTTGCCCTTTTCTTAATTGGGTTGTTTGTCTTCCTGGAGTGGAGTCATGTGAGTTCTTTATATACTTTGGAAACCAAATCCTTGTCAAATTCATCATTGGCAAATATATTTTCCCACATGTTTGGTTCCCTTTTCATTTTGCTGATGTTTTCTTTAGCCATGCAGAAGCTTTTTAATTTGATGAAGTCCCAAGAATTAACATCATCAAAATACCCGTACTACCCAAAGCAATTTACAGATTCAATGCAATGCCTATTAAAATACCAATGGCATATTTCACAGATATGGAAAAAACAATTCAAAAATTTATATGGAACCATAAATTACCCCAAATAGCTGCAGCACTTTTGAGAAAAAAGAACAAAGTCAGAGGGATCACAAAACCCGGTATCAAACTGTACTGCAAGGCTACTACTATAATCAAAACAATCTGGTACTGGCATAAGAACAGACACATAGATCAATGGAACTGAATAGAGAGCCCAGAAATCAACCCATGTCTCAATGGTTAATTAATATTCGACAAAGGAGGCAAAAGCATAAAATGAAGTAAAAATAGCCTCTTCAACGAATGGTGTTGGGAGACCTGGACAGCTACATGCAAAAAAATGAAACTCGACCACCAACTTACACCATACCCAAAAATGAACTCAAGATGGATAAAATACTTAAATATAAGTCACGGAACTATGTAAGTCCTAGAAGAGAGCATAGGCATGAAAATCTCAGATATTCCAGGCAGCAATATTTTCACCAATATGTCCCCTAGAGCAAGGGACATAAAGGAAAGAGTAAACAAATAAGACTACTTGCTTTTCAAAGAATTGTCCTCTATTAAAGTAATTAACAAATGGATTGTTGTTATGCAGTGCTCTTTCCATATTCATTTGTAAGTAAAATGGATTGAGATCAACTCAATTCTCCTTTATAATATTTAGTATTTCATAAACTTGTAAAAACTTATTAGGCCACTTGATAGGTTCTCTTTTCCATGAGATAGGATCTCAATGTAAGATCTAATAAAGGAAAGTTTAGGTTGTTAATAGATATGCAATGTAGGTACTTACTAAACTCTGTAAGATATAAAATGAAAGTCATTCCAGATGTTTTAAGCAGTGGTCCTCCTTAAAAAAAACCATTTGGTGGTAGGTTTTAATACCTAAGAAATATGTCCAGTCATTAATAGGTGAAAGTGTTGATTTTGATGAAAAAAAACTCTTTTCAAAATAATACATCTTTATATTTATCTTTAGTAGTTTTACCTTTATTTATGAAACTACATAATTTATAGCTGTTAAAAATGAGTACCATGCTCAGATGAAATAATCGTTGATATAGACTATTGAAGGATTATGGTTTTCTACTTTTTTAGGCATTTTCAAAATAAAGTTTATTAAACTTGGGAACTCTGAAATTAAGCTTATGACACTGTAGTATTTATAAAACTCTTTATTGTTTTGGGTCACGGATCTTGTGATGCAATATACATATCTACAACATCTACAAAGATCACTCTGCGTGTGTGTGTGTGTGTGTGTGTGTGTACATCTTACAAATACAACTTGAAGTCTTCATTCATCCCCTCCCCTGTTACCCACAATATCATTATGAATAACAGAATCTTTAACTTAAGCACTTGGACAGAGTTGAAAAATTAGAGCACTTCGCTACGGTCCTGGTTTAGCATGATTTCTCTACCCGATTTGTCCATTTCCAGTATTCCTGTCTTTCGGATATATTTTAAAAAATTTTTTTCTTTAAGGCCAAACCTGTTAAACTTAGAATTCTACTCACTATTTATGTTTCTATTTCTGGTTTCCCTGCTTTTCAAGTCAGTAATTACTGGTTGATATTTAATCCTATTTCTGGAGACACATGGTTGGTATTTTCAGGAGAATAAACAGAAATAATACAGCTGTAATGGGCATGACAACCTAATTCTATAATCCTTTCATTAGTTCAGGCATTCCATTTAGTGGAGTATTTAATCTGCAGAGAACCCTGAGGGATCAGATCATATTGTCACTGTGGTTCAGAATTTTTTAAGATTTTATATTATTACAACTTCTGAAGAAAAGTTCTACCTACTCCTTTCTATAAGAGCTATGGCAGTAGGTAGTTGGAACATAAGACCCTTGGCATATTTAAATACTGCATGGCAAATATGCCTTAATTATGGACATTGTGACTACTATTTTCTGTTTCTAACATTTAAACTCAGGGGTAGAATTTTTAATTCCTGTAGAATTAAGAACCCCGATTTTCTAACCTGTGACACCATTTCCTTTGCATAATATTTTGGCTTACTTTGCAGTCCCAGGTTATGTTTATATACAGACTTCTCTCCCAGATTAAGGATGTCGGCTTTATATTCCCTTAACCTCCCCGCATCAGAGCACACATCATACGGGGCAGTAATCAGGTTGAGATTTACTGTTTTCCAAATTAACTTCAGACTTCTCTTTAAAGAAATTTTAATTAAAAGTAAATTCAATTTGCTGTTCTGTTATGTTATCCTAATAAAAAGTATTTATGCAAAAATTAGTTAAATTTCATTCATCACATACAATGAAGTCATGGATTAAGTTGGGTTTTTTAAACCATATTTATGTATAATGTTGCTTGAAAGTATTAGACATTATTAAATGCTGAATTGTAGGTAATACAAAAAGTTTAAGGCTTTTGAAGGATCTCCCATTCCTTTGAAATATTTTACTCAACGCACTTGAATCTTTAAAACTGAAAACCACATCATCATGATAAATTCTCAAAATGGATATTAGTTACTTTCATTTACTATAGAAGTGTGCCATGAGAATTGATCATAAGGGCAAGACATAAGAAGACTATTTAATTGACATAATTTTGTGTTCTTTAAAATAACACTTAATTTTTTCTTAGCCAAACAGTATTCTGACACTGTGCATTGGAAATTTTGCAAATTGCCTTTTAATTATGGGCTAGAATTTATTTTTGAATATAATGATTATAGAAGACCAAATATGTTATGATATATGAAAATAAGAAAGCAGATAAGATGAAATTAGGAATATTTATAACCATGAGTTTAGAGTTTTAAATTGAACTTTAAAAGTATTTTTTTTGTTTTTAATTAAATAAAATTGGACAGTTTCAATATTTTTCCTCTTACATTAGCATTTGTTAGTTCATGTATACACTTTTTTTTATTGTTTGTCAGTTACAATTGTCCCAATTTTCCCCTGTTGCTTTCCTCTTCCCACCGCCGCTCCCACAGTCAGTCCCCTGCCTCATGTCCATGTTCATGGGTCCTTTATACCTGCTCCTTGACTAGACCTTTCCCCTTGACTTATGTCTACATTAAACCACTTTTTAAAAGGGTAAAATGTAAAAGTTGAATCTTTAGTCATTTTGGCAACAACCATTAGGGCAGCAGTCTCTTTTGTAAAGAGGTGCAATAAAATGATCATTGTTTCCCAAATGCAATCACCTAGAAGTTCAGAGAGTTGTTTACCTTAATTTCCTGGGGTTACAAAGTGGCTGCTCCTCAAATATGTGTTGTAATACCGATAAAGGCTTCAATCACGTGGCATAATTTTCTCAGAGCAACTCCTCTTGCTGGGTCATTACAACAGATAATGGAAGCATTTGTAATCTGTAGATACAATTGGACTAAATGAAATTAAATTCCCAATTTCCTTCATAGGAGAATGTTTCCTAATGTTGTCAGCATTTATTGAGCAATAAACCAGGGGGTTGACATTGTAAAAAAGAGAGTGATACATAGAGCTCCCTGATCTTCTTTAGTTTTGCCACTAGAACATTTGTTCTTTAAATTAAATATTCATTCAAACTGTAAAGTCAGATATTAGCAAGCTCAATGCTAAAAGGGCCAGTGAGAAATTTTTCCCTGAGGCATTTGCAATCCATATTAAAAAATAAAATGTTTCTATATGAAAAGGGAGAAAGAGTATGCCCCTACAACCACCTTCAGGCGATGCCAGTCCAAGGAACCATCTGGAGTAGAATATTTTAAGAGGGAAAATATGTGGTTGATGGTGGAAACAGTAGGCAGCAGTCTGTTACTTGTAATCTATATACAGGTTATTATGCTTTGTAGCCAGCGAATGTCCATAAAGATTAATTATTGGATATTCTTAACAATGACTCACTGTTGTAATTGTTTCATGGTAGGGAACTATTAGTAAAATGTAAAGTTTTCTATTTTTAATCATTGAATGTGCAAGTTTCGAACACCATCAAATTATCAAACCATCTTTACAACATTTTTGTGATGTGTTTAGTGACCATTCAGGAATAAAATTTAGACACTGATTCCCAAAATGTTGGGAATTTTTTATTCTGTTTTAAAGCACACTGTCTCATAGATCACTCTATACCTACAAGATTTTGTAGATTTAAAATGAAAATATTCTAATATGTAAAATACATGCAACTTTATTTAAATACATTTAGGGATTAGCATTTTAAAAATTAAGATCAAAGATACTTTGAAATCAAATATATGTGATTTATATTATACACATAAATGCATATATATACATACACACATGTACCTATATATGACTATATATATATACACACACACACACACACACACACACACACACCATGGTCTGTCTGGAAAAAGTCCAGCCATTGTTTATATGAAGAGAACAGTTTGCACACCATCGATGTAACCTGGCTCCCAAGGAGAGTGGACTGGAATGCACATGTGTGAACAATGACAAGTTCACTGTTAGCCAGTAGGGGATGGTAGACACTGTTGAGAGAGTATGTTTACTGGGTCCATTGCATTCAAAATGACTGAGCACATGCCTTGGCTGGTGTGTCTCAGTGGGTTGAGTTCCAGCCTGCGAACCAAAGGGTTGCGGATTCAATTCCCTGCCTGGGCTCATGCCTGGGTTGTTGGCCAGGCCCCAGTAGGGGGCGTGCGAGAGGCAACCGCACATTGTAATTTCTCTCGCTCCATTCTCCTCTCTCTAAAAATAAATAAATAAGATGTTCAAAACAAAACAAAAGGACTGAGCAAGTAGAGCAATGAATCTGCATCAAATTTTGATAGAGAGTTTTTTGGCAAAACATCAAATTAACCAGGTGACTCAACCCCCCTACAACCTAGACTTGGAGACCTACAAGTTCTGGTTTTTCTCAAAACTTAATCACCTCTGAAAAGGAGGAGATTTCAGACCATCGATGAGACTAAGGAAAATACGATGGGGCAGCTAATGGCAATGGGGAGAACTGTGTGAGGTCCCAAGGCGCTTACTTTGAAGAGGACTGAGGAGTCATTGTCCTGTGTACAATGTTTCTTGTGTCTTGTATCTTCTGCAATAAATGTTTCTGTTTTTCATATTATATGTCTGAGTACCTTCTGGACTGACCTTGTATACATATATGTAAATTATATTAAATAATCTCACATTTTTCTTTCCAAAAGATTATCTTAAGAAAATCTTTAGCTAAATTTCTGTCTCTCTCTCATGCATGCACACACACACACACACACACACACAAATGACACCATCACCTGCAGAATAATACCATCACCTACTTTTTGTGTCTTCTAGAAGTTGTATTTAAACTAAATACATATTTTCAATGTTGCAAAATGCCTCTATTAAATAAGTGTTAAAGCAAGATTAAAATTAAACTATTTTAAATGGGACTATGCCAAGTACCCAACACATATATTTTTTTACCCTTTCATAAGTTATAAACAATTCTCCTTTGTGGTAGCATACATACATAAAGTGTAACATGCCAAGCACAAATGTTTTCTTCCAAAAGTTTAGGAGGTTTTAACTATTCAAATCATATCAATATACAAATATATTACAGATTAATTTGTTAAAATATTTTAAAGCAAAAACGTACAATTCTGCCTGAATTCTTTCTTAAAAGAAAATTGATTTTTTATGCTACAATGTTGCATATCCAGCCAATGGAAACTGTACGTCATTGTTCCTCCTCCTTTACCTGAGAACCAAGTGGGTGTGGATGAAAGTGTGTTAAACCTTGATACTGGCTCTGGTTCTGTCACCGATGGTCTAAATTGTGGGGAAATCCTCTCTTGAGTGTTAATTATCCTTCTGCAAAATTGTGTAATTTATAATACTTTGTTATTTAAAGTTTTTATGTCTACCATCTTATATTTTTCCCATATCAATTCTGTGAGGCTTTGGGTAATCCTCCTATCATTTAGGCTGAATTGTACCCAGTAAAATATCATTACTTATTAAGAGTTTACAGTAAATTTAGGCAAGTTATCTAAAAAATGGGGAGAATTATATTCACATTTCACAGGGTTATGAGGATAAGTTAATAATTATGAAGCTTTAGAACAGGTTTTAGCAAAAATGAGTCCCTTATAAATATCACAATTGTTGTTATTATAATTAATAGCATCATTAGCATTATCATGATACAGTTAAAATTGCTAGAACCAGATCACTTATATGACTCTTTTATTGTGATTTAATTAAAGTAACCTATATAAAGGATCTGGAAGTGTTTTGAAGTGTTATCATATTCTCTTTTTATACAATAATATTAGTAAATCCAAGACTTACCTTGGACCATAATGTGTCCCTAACATCTCTTGTTAAAAACAAAAAGTCATCTGATTTTTAAAATGTCAGAAAAAAAATGAGAATAACAAAAAAAGGTGTTTTAAAATATATTGTATTTTTGGAAATTATTTCTAATGGCCTTGAAACAATCACAGCTACCTGATATCTCTAAGAAAAGACCTTAACTACACCATAGTAATGATAAAAATACTGTGTTGTATTTTCACAGTTTTTATAGATCTACCCTACTTACTTAAACTTCGAAGTTCTCCTTTGAAGTGTTTAGCATATGGCTGTTAATTTCCATATTTAATAAATTATGCAATTAAAACACATATATGCTAATTAACTTGGCCAGGCTCACCGAGGATGTGTGATGGAGTTCAAGCTGTAACCCAGATTTATTCAGTCCAAGTCACATGTGCTTTACCCCACTGCGGGGAGGCAGATGGTGGAGAGGGTTCTAATGATAAGCTGTTTCAGAAATCTTGCCAGCTTCATTCATGTGAAGCACTTACGAGGTTGTAAAGGGTTTATTTCAGGTAATTTAAGGAACTGAAATAAAGGCTCTGATTTAACTTTTCTTTTTCTGTGTTTTTTAACATAAGCTACAATTTAGTATGGGAATTCACATCCTTCTTAGAACTGTTGACCAATGTCTGCTTTAAATATGTTGTGCTTTGATCAATAAAGTTTGGTCCAGAGAGTTTAAAAACTATCTTCATTACTGACTGTACAAAGAGGAAGATAAAACATTGCTAATTGTAAAAATAAGTTCTACCTAGAAATCTAGGTTGAGAGCTTGAAGGCTAAAATTACTAAGTAAAGATCCAGAGATATTTACATAATGGATTTTAGAAGAAGACTGTAGAACTTGCCATTCCTTTAGTTAGCCATTTCCTTATCATTGTTGAGCATCCATTAATTCCTGGAACTATGTTGGGTGGTAGAAATACAAAGACAATATGTAAGAAATATAACTACAAATGTTTGCTGGCCAAGGCTTTTGATGAAGATATCAAAATTGTTAAAAAATGTTTTCTACCTTGGTTCTGTCACCAAGTCAAGTGGAGACTTGAGCCGAGAAACCAAGAGGAGACTGAGACGCAGAACAGAAATGAAAGAATTAGAAAAGATCATCAAGGGTAAAGATATGTTCTTGGAGACCAAGGCTAAGATCACCTACACCTGCATATTGCCAATTGCTATTTATGGATGCAAAGGTTGGACAGTGAAGAAGGCTGATAGGAAAAAAAAATCATTTGAAATGTGGTGCTGGAGGAGAGCTCTGTTGGTACCTGGAGTAAACATTGGTACCTTGGTTCTAAAACCAAGCCTGATAGGTCACTGGAAGCAGAAGTGACAAAACTGGAGCTGTCCTACATTGGGCACATTATGAGAAGGCAGCGTTCTAGGCAAAAGATGTTAATGGTTTGAAAAACAGAAGGTAGCAGGGGAAGAGGTAGGCCAAATATGAGATGAATTGATTCCTTAAAAAAACAGTCATAGACATGAGTCTATGGGAGCTGGGTGGGGCTGTTGATAAAAGGACATATTAGACATCACTTGTTCATATGGTCGCCAGGAGTTAGAGCTAACTCTGCAGCACATAACACTGACAAGCTTTTGAAATGATCAACAGGCTAAAGGAGTATGTGGGAAGTGAGTATTGCTTTGCGAATCAGAGAAAAAATGCGAATAGCAGGGGAAATAACTGAAGAAAATATATAGAGAAAGGACATTTTTTCCCTGTGCTTTTTAGACCTCTCATTTCAAGAAATAAAACCAAATGGACTATTAGCTAAGGTATCATAAATATGTAAATGAACACTTCATACAATTGAGAGATAAAGCAAGGGATCTTAAAAGAGATATAGAAAACTCCTTGGGTAGATAAACTTCCAGGGTTTTAAAGAGTTACCTATGAAGGAGTTCCCATAAGACTATCAACTGGTTTCTCAAAAAAAACCTTATAGGCAAGAAGAGTCTGGAAAGAAGTATTCAAAGTCATGAAAGGCAAGGACCTACATCCAAGATTACTCTATCCGGCAGAGCTATCATTAAGAATGGAAGGGCAGGTAAAGTGCTTCCCAGATAAAGTAAAGTTAAAGGAGTTCATCATCACCAAGCCCTTATTTTATGAAATGCTAATGGGACTTATCTAAGAAAAAGAAGACGATCCAAACTATGAACAGTAAATTGACAACAAACTCACAACTATCAACAACTGAACCTAAAAAACAAAAACAAAGACAGAAGCAAACTAAGCAAACTACTAGAACAAGAACAGAATCACAGGAATGGAGATCCCATGGAGGATTATCAGTGGGGAGGGGATAGGGGAAGAATGGGGGAAAAGATACAGGGAATAAAAAGCTTAAATGGTAGGTACAAAATAGACAGGAGGAGGTTAAGAACAGTATAGGAAATAGAGAAGCCAAAGAACATACATGTACGTCCCATGGACATGAACTAAGGGCAGGGGAAAGATGCTGGTAGGAGGGCAGGGTGGAGGGGAATAAAGGGGAGAAGAAAAATGGGACAACTGTAATAGCATAATCAATAAAATATACTTTAGAAAAATAAAAATAAATAAAAATCAAAGAAAACAACCAAATGTCAGTTCAAGCAGTGGTTGAAGGGAACTCAGTACCCCAAAGTTTCAATATTTCTATTAATAAAGAGTTAAAGTCTTAGAACTACAGGAAGATATAATGTACAATGTTCCTGTACAATATACAATGTACAATATAATGTGTAATAGATATGTTCCTGGCCACCCGAGAGTTACACCTTGAGAAAAGCATGAACTACTATTTGTTCTTTGTAGGAAAAAATATGATAGCTCATAAACTTTAGTAGAGGTTCGCTTATTACTAGTTGAAATGTGTTTGATACTGTATTACTATTTTTCTGGTTTTAAGTATAAACATACTCATGGCTAATTGGTTAATGAAAATTTATTTTATGATTAAAATATGTTGAAAAGTAAGCCTTTAAAGCTGTTCTTCATATCTAGTTGACCAGCTTTGGTTTTGGTCCTGACACTTGGTCCTGACACTGGGGACAACCTCTCTTAAGATATACCTGAGACTATTAAAAAGAAAGTCTAAGCCATTTGCCAGAATTCAGACACTGATACAGTGGAAATGTAAATGCCTTGCAACATCATCACTAGTTCGCTAGAACAGGTCATAAAGCACATGTGTGTTGGGGAGACTGGTGACAGAAGACTAGAGAGAGTTAAGGACAGGTCCTAGTCAAGGAAGGTAAGATAAACCCTGTCTTAAGCATAAACAAAACAGCATGGGGACCATGGTGCTAATTCCAAGATGTCCATATAAACCACGTGATCAATGTTTTTTAATGTCCATATCCCCTCCCCAGATTATAATTTTGTATTCAATTTACTGGGGTAACATTGGTTAATAAAATTGTATAGGTTTCATGTGTATGATTCTATGATACATCATCTGTATATTGCATTGTACGTTTACCACCCAGAGTCAAATCTCCTTCCCTCACCATAGGTTTTACCTCCTCCACCTTGTACTGTCCCTACTCCCATTTCCTTCCAGTCAACTTCTTTTTGAATTGACCTAGAACAGGCACCATGCATTGATATATTTTAAAAGTTGTCTGAGTAATCTAATGTGCAGCCAGAGTTGATAACCATTGGTTTAGATTAGAAAGTTTCTTTTCAATTACCTATACTAAAGTGAGACCAGATTAAAGTAGCTAGAAAGTAGAATACAGAATATCCCACTTTCTGTCTAGACTAGCCAGTCAAAAGAATAAATTCCCTTCAATATGAAAGGAAACTTTTAATTTCTCCTTAGAAAGAAAAATAAATGGAATAGGAACACCAAAGACCATAGTGATTGAAAATGTTTAGTTTGGGTCTGATAAATTGAAGTCAGACAAATATGAAATCCATGTGGATTTCAATAACCTACTATAAACCCTCAAGCACCTTGCTTTTATTCTTAGAAGATGAAATTTTGTTATGAACTATATGAAATCCTCAGGGGAAAATTGCCTTTGAAATATTGTGTTTTGAACTGATTTTACATGTAACCTTCATGTTAAATGCCACAATTACGTAAACAACAATAAAACAAAGACATGCTCTATTAAAATACTTCATTATGAATATCTGTTAACATCATTGATTAACTGTATCCCCAACTCCTCCCTTGTATTGAATCCATCACAAATAATGTGCCTCGTTGTGGCAACAGAGCCAGAAGTAAAAGTTCTTCAACTAACCATTTAAAATAAATTCAGAATAAGTAGTATCCAGAGAGGATACTAATTAGCCTGCAAAGACAGTGACCTTGGGATTGAAAGAGTGTTGAAGAACATCTTGGACCATACATTACCTGTTTTCTCACTTGTCTCTGCACCAGTGGTATCATTCACCCCAACCCCAGTCCCCGCACTCACGTTCCTCTGAACTTTTGCTCCTCTCTACTGACAAAGCACCTTCCTCCCTGTGTCACTCATTCCTCACTCAAAATCAGATATGACCAGCCCTGTGAACCCTTCTCCATATCACCACTTCCATGGCCAAGAGAATTAATGACTAACTCCTTTGTATTTCCATGAACTTTTGCAGTTTTATTCCTCTATATGTTTATGTCAGAGTAATTATATATACCTTATATACTGAATATATTGCACATATGTTGGATTGATACATAATTGCTTATATAGATAGATGATAGATAAATAGATAGATGATAAATAGATAGACGATAGATATATTGTTTTAAGTTTTTTGAAAGGATGGATAATTTGTCTTTTTCTTTTGGCATAAGCATAAATTTTTACCAATTGGGTGCACATGAGAAGCCTCCTCATTGCCCACAGAGATGTAAATGGCAGAAAGCTTCCGTGGCCAGAGGTGCCATCTCTTTAGTCAGATGGTTAGGATGGGGCATGAAGATAATATGGGTCAGGGTATCTTTTCCTTGGACCCAAATTTCCAGGACTTGCCTTGAATCTTGGTAAATCTACATGTAGATTTTTTTCTACATCTGGATCAGTCTTTTCGTCAATAACCTTGTTTCTAGGATCCACAATCCTTGATGTGTCTGAGAGAAGACAATACATTGCATGCAGTGCAGGGTCTTGAGTCTACTGTACAGCTGTGGTTCAGAGAACTGTTCTACTCCCAAGGTGCGGAAAAAGCACCCATTTGTTGTACCTCCTTCTTTATTTGGCCAACCCAGGAAAATTATTGGAACTTCTCATTAGGAACTCCGTATTTAGCTATCCACATTATAAACATGTTGTTACATTTCTGAAATTCAGGTGTTTTATAGGCAATGTGTATATCAGTAATGTGGTATTTTTTTTTGTTCCCTGACAAATTCTGAGATGATGACTTGCCTGACAATGTCTTGTTAAGTTCAAAACAATTGACTACCTTCTTTCCAGCACTCCATTAAGACCCCTTTACAGAGTGATTCCCTCCATTCTTTAGCAGTATGATATCTTTGTATCAAACAAGACTTTTTCTGCAGATAAAATATAAAATCTCTTAAAATTAAAATTGGATGAAATGTTCATAATTGAATTTTTTCTTCCATTAATGTATTTAAATCTGTGATGTTCCTAAGCTTTGGACTACAAAATACAATGACATTGGGTTTAACACAACTGAAAATATGTATTTAATTGTTATAAGAAGAATGCATTAATATTGCATGGTTTTCCACCAAGTGTGCCATGCCTCTCCGCAGTCTGTCATTTGAATGATTTTAAGAACCAGAGTCCTACGGCGCTCTTTTGTGCTGGTTGATAATGTGCAGTAATAGGTTCAGATAGACTAATTTGTGCCTAAGTGATAGCTAATATATCTTCCTCCCAGGTAGTATTTAACTTGATTAAAATGGACAGGTCAACATAAGGCAATTCAAGTGGGAATTTCAAGCACCATTGAAAGCTAATTGGGCAAGACAAAGTTTATAAGAAAGAAATTCCATATACTTGGAGTTGCCAAAATTCTAAATGGAAGCTAGGAAAAATTATATTTGAATCAAATTTGAAAAAAGCATTTGCTCCTGCTCAGGGCATGCTGCTGAGTGAGCTGGTTCTGAGGAGTTTTGCTTCCATTGTTCATTGGTAAATAAAATAATCACTTGATTTCTCATAGAATATGATCACGTGATCATGTGTTTCAAATTTTTTAATTTAATGGAAAGAGTGATTTGAAAAGTATATAAAATTATATTTTTCTTTCTAACAGTTTTTTTCCTAAGGAAAAAAAGAGAAACAAGCCAGCACATTGTCAAGACATTCAACACATGATCAGCAGATCTAATATTGATACAGACCCCAGTAGGTAACAGTATTAGGAAGGAGTGGAAAAGTTGAGATCCCCACAGGCCTGAGTGTGAACAACTTCTCAGAAGACAGTCACATATATTTTCAAATGGGATTGTAGGTCAAAAAACATTATTGCTAGTCATGCTATGTCCACAGAGTACCAGTTTGTAATCTCTGATAGAAAATTTCAACTCTTTTGTAAATATGTTATCTAGTGTAGTTATAAGGATTATCTTAGAAGATATACGAGTAACTATTTAATAAATGCATTTTCTGGCCTGATTATATTTTACTTAAAAAAGCAATTTTGATCAAAGATTTTTCTCCATAGCTATCCTAATTTTATGTGATTATAATTGCTCATTGTTTATGAGATAATATGTCATCCACTAGTACAGAATTAGATTAAAATAACTGCTTGATTCTTTTTCACACCTGTCTCATCTATTCTCTCTCATGGGGAAAGAATTAAATGCAGTGTGATTTTTTTTTCTTTTTGATTAAAAAAAATCTGAGTTCTCTCTCTCTCTCTCTCTTACTCTCTCTCTCTCTCTCTCTCATGCATTAGCTGGGATTATTCTTAACAGATAATTTTGTCTACCACTGAATCTGACTACCTTTGTCTTAAAAAACTATCCAGATATGTTCTATAAATAAAAAAAATACTTTGATTATGGATGATGCCAAGACACAAGAGATCTACAGAGGAATACCTTTCAAAAATGAAATATAAATAAAACAGTAAAAGAGTGACATACATAGAATTATTTAATGGCTTAAGTAATCTTTCTGTTTTATATCAAGCAATTAAATAAAAGTATTCTCACATCCATACGCTCTTCTCATATTCTTAAACATGTCAGAAATTGGATAAACTAGTGGCCAAAATCTATTAAAGTAAAAATAAAATTATCTTCTGTCAAACTTTCCAAATGCTTTTTTCTTTCTTCTCTCCGCTCCACTCTCTTCACTTTCTCACTTTCCTATTCCTAGGGACGTCATAGACCCATCAGGCAAGTCCAAGATTTCCAATTAGCTCGTCATATATAGTGATGCTCAACCTATTTCATGGCATTATAGAAGCATTGCCACAATCTGGTCCCAAACTGTCAAATCTCCAAGTACCAGAAATCACTGAAAAAATGACTTTTTTCCCTTTCTTGTGTTCTTGAGTGTATTTGTTCCATGTTTTAAGAGATTTTTTATTTTTCTTTTCAATGCTGATTGCCAAACAACTAGATCATTTGACTGCTTGCTTCTTGTAAAGTCCTTCCAAAGCACCTCGTCAGTGTTAATGTCACCTTCTTTTTACTACTAATGCACTTTGCTTTGTACTTTTCTCACATTCTTTCTTGAATATCAATATGGGTGGATATCTCTAATGCTCCCTACTAATTGCATTATCTCATTATTTAAAAAATAATTTTGTTACCGAAGAGAATTTTCAGGATCATTGAGTAGTAAAGAATCTGCTCATGACATTGTTTTATAAAGGTTCTTAATGAAGTGTGAACATTTCTTTTTCTGATATATCCTTCTCTTATTAATGATGAGGTGGATGAACTGATGCAGTCTCTTAATTTGAATAGAGCTGGTTCAATTTTGTGATCTAACAGCATGTAGAGTGACTCCTCACTTCCATGGTAAGTCCTAAATAAATAAAATTTGACTTCCTAAAATCAACCAATCTTTAGAAAACTTTGCGTTTCTATACTAGAACATTATTAAAAATTTAAACGCTTGTACTTTTGAATTTGTAGATGTGAGGGAACCAGCTTAGACACAGGCGATCTAGGGCCCAGGGGCCTGGGTGGTGTTTCTGAGACAGGTTTACTAGTGGTTATGAACTTACATTTTGGCATCAGATCTCAGTGAAATATCTTGGCTCCCAATTGGCTCACAAAAAATTCCAAAATGCAGAGGGATTCTAAAAATCCAAGATTTTTGCAGGATGCCAAAGTCCAAGGATCAAAAGGAGAGTGTAATGATTAGTTGACCTAAAAGTGTTGATCAGAAGAACCTAAACAAGGGTTCAACCTCAGGAATCTGAAAACCAAGTCAGTTCAGATTTTCATTTTATTTAGGTAATGTTTATCTTAGTGATTTTTTTCTTAACTACGTGTCAAATACAACACTAAGCTTCTTACATTACTGTTCATTTTAATTTTCAGAAAGACTCCATGAGATAAGTACCATTCACCTGACACTTTGCAGGTGAAGGACCTGAAACTGTAAGAGACTGAGAAAGCTAACTGACACTGCACTGTTACCTATTCAGTGGCAAAGCCAGGATACCATGCTCAAGACTGATTTTAGACCTTGAACCCCTAATCACTTGTAACCCTTCCTTGGAAATCTGGACCAGTTACCTGCAGTCAAAGCTGTTATTGAGGTTTGGATTTTTATTTGCTAGTTAGGTTATGTCTGTAGGGGGATGATCAGAAAATGGCATGTTGATCATTTGGCATACCTTTTTGCTCAGGTCACCCCCAATCCTTCTGGAGCAGGATTCTCTTTTGGAAAGAGGTTGGGCTTAAAGACTACACCATAACCAGACATCTGAACCATATGTAACATTCTTACCATGCAGGTGCTTCACCTCTTCAGTTCCCCAGTCTAGCTTTGGCATAAAGAGCTATAAATAAAACAGGATACTTGGAAGAAGGATATATAAGATGCATGAAGTGTGTGGGGGCAGTGTCAGAGTAAGAGGATCCCTTCCGTGATTCTACAAGGCTCATGGTGGCAGGTCCTCATTTGTGTCAAGGTTAGTTTTACATATCTGTTGTGAAAAGAGACAGACGTTATTTCTAATGTGTATACCCTCAATCTATGCCTTGTCTATACTTGGCATATATATTATATTAGGAGTTTTCAAGCATTTTTTACATCCAAATGAGTTTGGTTCCTAGTGAAATCTTGGATAGAATAAACTCCAAGCTATCACAAAGATACTGATAACATGGCTAAGACAGCCGAAGAGTTGGTATCCTGCAGTCACTTGAAATTGGGATCGTAATATCTCTTTATGCCTTTAGGTACTGGTGCTGGCCTTAACACTGGTATCAGATGCATTTCCTTGCTGCAACATTCTGTAGCTTATCAGTAGCTTCTACACTTCCCTGTAAGGTATGCCCCACTCACTGAACAGGGTAAAGAGGGGCTCAGCTGTACATTTTTAAAAGACTTTCCCTTCTAGAATCTAAGTCTGGCTTTCAATCAAGCCCTGCTTCATTATGCTACACACCTTCTAAACCATCCTTGTGTCCCCCGCTTCTCTGGCCCTACAGACGGAAGGAGGATGTAATTGACTACTAACATTGTATTGTAGCCTTTAGCTGATGGTGTTTCATTTTATATGATAGGATGCTTTTGGAAATTGGAATAAAAACACTCAGAGTACTTTAAATAATATTTTATGTTTTATTCTCTCTTTTTCCATAGCACTAATCACTTTTTTACTATATAACTTACTCATTTTTCACGTTAGTCTCTCTCCTACCTGCTAAAAGGAAACTTCACAAGGGCAGGATTTGCATCTATTTTCCTCACAGAGGTAACATGACAAACCTATGAGTTTCCAGGTACCTGACCCTTTCAGTAATTGCTTTTTCCCCACAATATAGCTGCATTCAAAAACCTGCCCTCAAATGTGATCTCTGGTTATGGCTAGCTTTGTAGTTAAAGGAACACTGAGGCACTGCCTCCTTAATGTAAGTGTGTAGGTTCTACTTATGCCCATGCTTGAAAACCCAGTTTTCAATAACGTAGGGTAGAAAGAGTTACAGCATGTCTTAGTTCACTTGGAATAATACAACAAATAGGCTGGGTGGATTAAAAAACAAGTGTTTATTTTTCACAGTTTTAGAGGCTGAAAGTCTGAGATCAGGGTGCCAGCAGGGCTGGATCTGGTGAGCACCTTCTTCCAGGTTGCCGACTGCTTACTTTTTGTCGTGTCTTTTATATGGTGGAAAGATAGTGGGACAGCTCTTAGGGCTCCCTTTTATAGGGCACTAATCCCTTCATGTGGGATCCATTTTAATTAATTATGTCTCAGAGGCTCTAGTTCCTACTACAGCCACATTCGGGGGTTGGGATTTCAACATCTATTAGGGGAACACATATATCCAGTCTTTGCAGGGTATACTGGAATGGGGATGGACTAATGCCCTCAATTACTAGAATGCCATGGACATTTCTAGAGACCAGACTAGTCCCTTTGCTTACATATAAAGGTCAGTTTTTTTACCTGGATGGTGCAGAGTTGGGTTGTGAACTGCTTGTATCTTCTTGTAAACACAGTGAACTCTTGGAAGCCTTTGGTTGCTACAGTGTCTCCCACACTTGGATAGTGGGACAAAGCCCCCCCCCGCTACTTGTCGGTGATGCAAAGTTCCATCTATACAACTAACACATTTCTTAAGGAGAGTCATGAACCCAAATGCAAAGACCAGAAACTCACACAGTTCAATCTAAAACACAATTTGCAATATAATTCAAATATATCACAGTTCCTCAGCCTAGAAATTCAAGTGTTATCCCAATAATGAATCCTTAGAAGATGTCATTTCTCTCTGTTGGCAACATCTGTCATTAGCAGCCATAGAATATTCCACATACCGTGGGCATCCAGTTTTATGAAACATTAGAGAAAAGGTAGTGACCTTGTGTGGCATGTACTAAGCAACACTGAAAAAGGAAGAGTCCTCTGTTCTTTACTAAGAGCACTGGGACATCTTTGATGAAGTCATTGTGTATTCCATCTTTTGACTTTTCTGAATTAGACCTACAACCGTTCATCTTTTTAATCAAGCTGCTAAGGTAGACTAGAGCCCTGCCATAATTTAAAATGTTCAGTCTTATGAGCCATTATTATAGGCTGCCAGTGTGTAGGAGCAGAACTTCATACTGTTCTAGGCTTTCAGATAAACGAGTCATGGAAAAAGAAACAAGAAACCACTTCTCTTGTATTGCCATGAAACTGAGAACTCTGACTTGTAAAATTAAGTGATGGATTGAGTTGGAATACAACCAAATTTCCCTGGAGGTTAGGCTCAGAGGCTGGTCACTGGGGTGATTACAGAGTTGACAGCCAAACACTCTCTTCTCTCAGTTAGGTGGAAAGTGAAGTAAACCATTTATGTGATTTTACTTCCCATTCTAGATGGGAGATGGAAGCTTCAGGAAGCTGTGAAGACAAATAAAATGAGCTATGGAATCTTCATGGCTATAATTAGAATAAGCTGCTTGCCATCCGAGACCATAAGAGCCCCTAGCCCCCCAAAAATCTAACAATGTCTTCTAAAATTTTACCACATAAAATAGTACAAAAATAAAATCAAGAGTCATGAAACTGGAGAAGTAAGCAAAAGAACATCAACTGTTGATTTTTATGACCTGGCTATACTCACACATATTTAGTAGGGAGGAGGAACCCACCCACTTATGTAAACTTTCAGTTATTGGGATGAAACTTATATACAGGCACCGCCCCTTTGTTCTCGGTTTACCTGTATTTTGATGCTCCATGAAGTTTCCTGACCCCTTAGACTGGTATGTAAAGAGATTAATTGATAAAGTTTAAAAACACAAGGGCAATTGGGCATGTAAAGTCAATCACTGTGAGTCCAGAATGTAGGGAGCACTAGTGGTGTTCTTTCTTCACTTCCATTAAGGTTAAGCCATGTAACAAAATAATACAAAGAAAAGGATTTTCTAACACCCACACAACCAGCTGAGTTGCATGAGATGTAGTAGGTTCCAATGAAAAGAATGAATGAGTAGGTGAGAACGTCATTTTGGTCTTAAAACATATCATAAAGTTCACTGATACAGCAATAATCATCTTTCTTTGCAACAAACAAATTAATCAAATTATATATACTCCTATTTGTTTCTTTAATTATTTACCTGACATTTAAATAAAGGCTCTGATTCTAGGAAAAAATTTAAAAATATAAGTAAAATAGGTACCTTCTCCATCCTGGTGATTGGAAGGGGGAATGAATTTGTACCTTTTTTTATTTGGAAAATTTAAATCTATTGTTATTTTTTAATTATTCAATTTACGTATTTATTTTTTAAGTAAGAAAAGCAAAGAGAAAGGACTCAGACATGGACAATAATGTGGTGATTGCAGGGAGGGGAGTGGATAACAAAAATACAATAAGAATAAGTAAAATAAATTTACTAAGGAATAAAAAAAGTAATAGATGTGTATAATTTTTAGGGGTAGTAAATTGACTAAGACATTTCCCCTTCTTAGTATAAATTGCGTTGTAATTGGAGGTGTGGCATATAAACAAAATAATAACCACCCCCCTGGCTTATGTAATAAATGAATGTGGTATATGCTCAAGGAACTAAACAAAGAGAGAAAGAAAGGAAAACAAGCTAATTCTGTAAATTCAAAGAGAAGATAAGGAATAGGAGGCTTGGCGTGTTCGAGAGCTGTGTGAAACAAGGTCTGAGGGCTCTGGAGCGTAAACTGGAGGACCACTTGGGGAAACAGTTGTACTTATGTGGGACAGATTTTGAAACATATGACATATTTTAATATTTAATTATGTTTATTATCATAATAGTGTGGCAGAAATGAATCATTGATACAACTTTTCTTAACATTGGTTTAGAAATTTAGTTACTCCAGGTATATTTATTATATTATCATGTTTTATTTTGTCCACAATTTTCTGCAAATGGATACTGAGATATAGCTTTTTTTGTTCATAAGGATATAATTTGTAATTTTGTACCACATTTTCTACCTCTCACGAGGGTAATAGAGTATCATGGAAGTGAGCAACAGGAATTTTTGTATTATTTGTGCATATGTCAACAAATTTTACAGCCTCTTGTACAACCTTGACAATGCTATAAATCTTTAGCATGCCAGTTAATATTATTGAGTAGAAGTTGCGACCTGAATGTCTTTGTCCCCCCAAATTCACATGGTTGGAATCCTAATGCACAGAGGGATGGTGTTAGAAGTTAGGGCTTTTGTGGTGTGATTAGTTCATGAGGATGGGGCCCTCAGAATGGAATTAGACCCTAGCCCTGGCTGGTGTGGCTCAGTGGGTTGAGCACTGGCCTGCAAATCAAAAGGTTTCCGGTTCGATTCCTAGTCAGGGCACATGCCTGGGTTGTGGGCCAGGTCCCTAGCTGGAGGCGTATAAGTGGCAACCAATCAAGGTGTCTCTTGCACGTCAATGTTTCTCTCCCTCTCTTTCTCTGCCTCTCTTTCTCTGTCCCTCCCCCTCTCTCTAAGAATAAATAAATAAAATATTTTAAAAATTAGAAAAATTAAAAGGGACCCTAAGGAGTTCTCTCACTCTTTCCACCATATGAAGATACAACAAAAAGTAGGCAGTCTGAAGCCTGGGAGAGGCCTGCACCAGAATGCAGCCATGCGGGTGCCATTGTCTTGCACCTCCAGCCTCCCATATTAAGAGAAATGTTTGTTGTTGATAAACCACCTAGTTGTTGTTGATAAACCATCTCGTTATAGCAGCCCGAACAGATTAAGACAGAGGTGAACAAATTTTACTTAGATACATTCCAATTAAATTTGAATTGAGGAAAGAAACTCTCAGTTTACTTGGAAAGAAAAACTATAGGTACAATCTTAATTGGCAATTGAAATTCAGTGATGCACAAACATAGAACAGTTCTCTTATATAAAACAAACAGGAAAGAGACCATGTTTGTCTTTGTGAGCAGCTCTAGAGATAATTAAGAGGAGGGGTTACAATTACAGTGGTTAAGATATGTTGTGTACTTGGACAGTTTTAAATGCTTCCACTTAATTCTCACAAATATAATGGAGTTATTATTATTATACCCACATTATGTATAAGAAAGTACCAAAAACAGATTATTGACTTCTTCCTATTTGTGTAATTTATTTAATATCTTTTAGGTAACCTCTCAGTCTTCAATATCACTTTCCCAAGACAGCATCTGTATGGCTGGTAGAGAGGCAAAACCAACTTATGTAAGCCTGTAGGCATTGGGACCACCCAAGATACATGCTCATCCTCTCTCCTTGGCTTAGCTAAAGTTTTAGGATCTGATGGGGTTCCTGCCCCTTGAACAGATGTCTTCAGATAAATTGCTGGTGAATATGTTCTTTGTATCTATGACTTCATCAGGGACAAGGGATTCTCTCATGCTGCTTCAGGTCCAACTCAGTTGCTATTAGTGATGACTTATAACAACAAGGGAGTTAACGGCAACACAGTAATACCAACCCTTGCTCTCCTTGGTACTAAGTGTTACATTGTTGGGTTTTTTTTCTTTATTGCCTCAGGTCACTGCACAGTCACAACGTATGGAGTTGCTTCACCATGTACACACACACATAAACAACCACACAAAAGTGTAAGGTCTAATTTTTCTGATTTCGACCTGTAGGAGACCTATAGGATACTGTGCTATAGAAAAACAACTCCTGGCAACTCCATAATTTTCATCTCTTTTTTGATTCACTCAGTCCTTTAAAGGGTGGGTAGGCTATCAACTCTCTTCCTTTCTGGAAGGGATTCCCCCAAGTCGACTCGTCCCCGTTTCTGAAGAGTTACTCAATCTGCTTCTTTACTCAAATTCTTCAACAAAATGGAACCAAGTATTCTGGAGATCCAAGTTAATTCAGGCTGGGAATTAGTAGCGTAAGCACAGACCCATCTCTGCATTATCCAGAGACCTTCAGAAACTGAGAAGCCTTATGGACGTCTTTCCTCACCTATAACCCGAGATGGGTTGACTAGAGACCCTGTAGACACCTTCAGGCTGTAATGATCTGAGATTCTGATTTGGCTTAAACGCTTTGACTGAACAACGTTTTCTCTGTATTTAACAATCCAAAATAGCTCATTTTTTAAAAATTTCTCTGATTTTTCTCCATACTTCTATGACTTCATTGAAATAAATTCTTTGTAAAATATACTTTTTAAAATAGTTAACCTTCATGTTAAACATAAATGGCCCTGGCTATACTATATCCTACAGTTGATTTAGAAGCCTAAGGAACAGAACTGTTGTTGACATCTTAAAACATAAATTATTTATTTCATGAAAGTGAAAAATTTTCAGCCTGATGAAATATTTTTCTTTTGGGTACATAGCATGAGACTTTGCATATGTGCTAAAGCAAATTTACTCAGTGAATCCATTCAAACATAGTTGTTGAATGTGCCAGTCAATTAATGAATAAATGATTGCATATATCTTTGAATTAATAAATGTTAATTTTATTCTAATAATTATTGTTATATGTGACTAAAATCTTAAAAGCATTATGACACATACCTTATAATATTCTTTCAAATTTTCTTATTTTAAAGGAGTATACATTTATAAAAATATTTTTATTCCATAATATAAAGTTCTTACGATATAATGATTTTATGATTTTTCCCTGAGCAGCTGAAATGAACATACTCTCACATTAAAAGTGATGTCTTTCATTGGTTCCTCATTTTAGTTCTTCTAATTAAAATATGTTTGTTCCTAAAGCTGAGGAAAATGTATTTCTTTTTCTTTTTGTATTATTTTAACTAGCAACTGCAACATGCTGACAGGTTTACATTTTCTAACAATATATTTCAAGGTATGCTGGCAAGCAATGTAGGTGCTGAATAGCTATATAATGCCACTCAGGAAAGGAAGGACAGTGAGACATTCTGGCTGAACTGTCGCATGACATAAGTGTGATTTATGGTTTGTCAGGCTTAAATAAGGTTTAGGCAAACCTTAATATGCAGAGAAACTCCACACTTAGGGTAGTCGAAACCCTTAGGCACCCAGAGACTTGGAAATTAGCCTTTTGCAAAGACTCTCCCTTAAATTAATTTATCGCTGCATATTATTAGCAGTGATTCAAATATTACAGGATGTTCTATGCTGATTTCATCAAGACAGCTAATAACTTAAATGTCTAAGTGGTTCCTGTTGAAGTAAACTTGAACTGGATGTAGAACTTGACTTAGCTGTCTCTTTATGAGATTGTAGTTTTAATTAAATGTCACACTCAAAATAAGTGATGAGTGAGCTGCTCTGATGTGATAATGGACTCGAGACCTAACTACAGCGTAAGCACACGTTGCTCCACTCATCACTCAGATGACGCTCCTCAGTCTAATTGGCATAAGGGGATATTTTCAACTTTTATTTACATTAGTGATATATAAAAATGATTGACTTTATAAGTAAAGTGTAGGAAAGATGGTCATATTGATTTCCATTTTATACATTTTAAAGTATAACATGTCATTATTTTACTTTTTTAATAAAATGTTTCGATGAGTATTTATACAATCAAATTTACTTAAATTATGTTTGGGGTTGCTACTTTCATATCACCCTCTTAAGCTTTCTGCATGTTATTCAAATAATGTATTTTAGGGACAAAATCACTTGTCTTTTTTCAGAACAAAAATATATTTTTATCGGCATAAACATCATATCACAAATATGCCCTCTTTATTATGATGTATTATCCACGTTATTTTTTTTGGTAAGCCCAGGTTTTTAAATGGCTGACATATGGGAGATTCTTTATACATATGTGATTAATTTTTGCTCAGTGCTGCAGTTCAACGACAGATGAGAGTGTAATGGTTATAAAATAGATTGCCTCATCATTACGGTCTTCCCAAGCTCATTAGTTCCTGAAATTTTCTTACAGCTGCTCTCACAATCACATTTAGTTATTTCCTTCTTTTCTAGACCTGATTTGCTCTTATTTTCATTCATGTTGTCTAGTTTTAACATCAGTTAATTTTTGAGTACTGGTCATTTGGATGGCATTTTTGTACACTTTATGTTCCCATATGAAATGCATGTTTGAATGGAAACACGTACACAATTACTGAACAATAACATGGTAACAAATCTTTTTACTCATAAGTCACTTAATATAGCAGCAATTTAGCTTATGCAAATTTTTCTATGTTTAGGAAGTAATATGTTCTCAAAAATAGAATAGACTATGGGGAACACAAATAGATTTAAAACTTTTTTTTTTTGAAGCCAGGCGACAGAAACATTCATGAGAGATACAAATAAGAAATTTTTCATTTAGTTTTATTT
Source organism: Mormoops blainvillei (assembly GCA_004026545.1). Taxonomy (NCBI): domain Eukaryota; kingdom Metazoa; phylum Chordata; class Mammalia; order Chiroptera; family Mormoopidae; genus Mormoops; species Mormoops blainvillei. The sequence goes on along the minus strand of PVJD01001246.1, from coordinate 158,252 downwards.
TATTTTGCTTTATAATAGTAGCATCATTCCATTTGTGCAGTAATATTTTAGCATGGACTGTTTACCACACCCTTTGCTGGACAGACAGACTGAGATGAATAAGGTATGCTTATTTTTTCAAACAGTATATAGTTCAGTGGAGAACAAAGCATGTGAACAAAATTGAGCATTCGTGAATTGCTACTGGGAAATAATGCAGAAACTCAAAACAAGCAACCTTGCTCAGTTTTAACTAATTTTAAATAAAATAGCACTAAATGAACTTGAATAAAGGAATATAATGTCTTTAAGGTAATGTGCAAATTAATTTTTGCTTATTAAAATTCTTAACATACTTTAGCGCAATGCATTGCACGCTCTAGGAGAAAGAAGTAGAAGATTTTAGAAGATACTGAAGTGTAGGATTTACTGCCTGAAGGGCTCAAGTAAGTCTTTAACAGAAAGTTATAGGTATGTCCTTAGAACAGAAAAAGGGGAAAGGCTACAGTGAATAAGGAAAACAATGCAAAAGTAAATAAAGATATAGGAAGGTGGGGTCTATTTGGAAAGTTTCCTGATTAACTATTGTTTGTGTTTTGTTTTGATCTGGTGTTGCTTCCACACCTAGAAGTGGCAGGAGATAAAGTTGAGTAGAATTAGGTCAAGGCCAGATCATAAAAGACTTTACATGCTAATTGTGAAGGAGTTTGGGTGTTATCTATACACAAGGGGAATTGTATTTATATTACAGAATGGTAATTATCTTGAATTGTCACAGTCCAACCCAGTACTGATTATATTTTAAAGTGCACGTGGACCAGCCCAGGATCTTGTTAAATTATAGATTGTGATTCAGCCAGTGTGAAATGGGACCTGAGATTCCATATGGAAAAGAAGCTGCGGACTGAGGTCAATGGTATAGGACTGAGAACTAATTAGTAAGTAGCAATGGTTAGTGAACACCTGGCAACTATGTAAAACAGAAAATCCTAGCCCTGGCTGGTGTGGATTGAGCACCGGTCTGTGAACCAAAGGGTCGCCAGTTAGATTCCCAGTCCAGGCACTTGCCTGGGTTGTGGGTCAGGCCCCCAGTGGGGGGCAAGCAAAAAGCAACCCCACATTGATGTTCCTCTCCCTGTCTTTCTCCCTCCCTTCTCCTTTCTCTAAAAATAAATAGATAAAAATTAAAAAAGAAAAAAAGAGAAAATCTTAGGCTTTACATCAGACATATTAAATCAGAATTTCCAAGGATGAAGCCAAAACAAAATACAAACGTACAACAGAAAAACACACAGACACACATACACACTTTCTCAGATGTTTCTGAAGAACCCTAAACCCAATACCTGACCTTGTACGAATTTGCAGAGCACTCACTGCTCCAGGCTAAAAATGGTGAGAAATGAAAGAGAAGCAAATTTGAGAGACATTTAAAGGAAAAGTGAGGTGGATTTTGAGTTTTATATTTGAGATATGAGAGCATAATCTTAGTTATTTCTATTTTCATGACAAAAGAGATTTAATAGCTAACAATAGCATAATTTAAGATAGAGAATGTAGAATGGGGTAATTAATATAAGAAGAGAATGTTCTTGAGTTTTGATATGCTGACTTTGGGAAATATGAAAGTTTTTTTTTAAGAAGTAAATAGTTTTTAGCAAATGTGTTTCCTAGACCTCAAAAGTGATGAGATATACTCACATCTACACACATTTGATCTGTAATTAATATGTAGAAAAGGGGAAGTTAAGCAAATGGAAGCTGTGTTTTGAGGGTTACAATGGACCAGATCATCCTGGGAATTTTTGCGTGTTTGTGTGTGTATGTGGAAGGCAGTAGTGAAGCAGCTTAGATCATAGACACTGAGCACTAATGGCCGGGTTCTGACCTGACTTCACCAATTGTTGGGTGAGTGTTCTTCACCACATCTTGACACTTCCTTTGCCTCGATTTTCTCACCTTTCAAATAGGAATGAGAGTAGAACCTATTGAATAGAATTGTTTAAGCAAGAAAAGAGTCATTTTAGGCACACTGATTAAAACAATGCCCAGCACTTACTAAATGGCATATGTGTGTTTGCAGTAGAAGGAGGGATATAGAATTCCAAGATAAGAAAGCAAAGAGATTACTTGAAAGCATAAATATTTAAGGCATATGTGGAAGAGATGAAACCAAGTAAGAGTAACAAGAAAAGTGAGTAGAAAATATTTCAGTACAAGTCAAGGAAAGGGGCAGTTAAAAAACAAAGTAGTCAGCAATGCCTCGTCCTTGACTAAACTTTTAAGAAAGCTGAAAATTGTTACTGGATTTGAAAATTAAAAGGTTGTGATTGACTTTTGGAAAAACAACTTTTGAGTTGAATGGAGAGGACAGAAGTAAACTGTAATAGAATAAATAATGAGTAGGGAACTGGAGATTTCTTTCTCTTTCCTTCCTTTTTCTCTCCCTTTCTTGCTCTTCCTTCCTTTCCATCCTTCCTTCCTTCCTTCCTTCCTTCCTTCCTTCCTTCCTTCCTTCCTTCCTTCCTTCCATCCTTTCTCACTCTCTCTTTCTTTCTAAATGTAATGTAATTAAGACAAGTAGGTTATACCATAGTAATTTGAGAGATAAACGGAAAGGATGATTTTTCTTTTTATGTTATTTGGTTATTTTGGGTTTTTTTGTTTCATTTATTATTATTTATTTTTTTAGAATGAATGTTATTAGGCAGTGTCTATAACTTGACCAGAAGGGCCCAGTAAGAAGAGAGCCATTAATGAAGCAGACCAACTGAGACATTTATTTTCTTAACTTGAAATAGAAGATTGAAAAGCTTTAGTGCAAATTAAAAAAAAAAAACATGGAGATGGAGAGGAATCACCTAAAAATTTTAACTTTATCCTCTTGGTAAACCTGGGTGAAATAATTTATTAAAAAATAATTTTGATAAAATGTTCATAGCCATCAGATTTTCTGAATTTTATGATAGAATATTTCTACCTTAAACGTTCCAAAAGTTCTGAATTTCCTTGAACACTATAGCAATTTCAAAAACCTAAAAACCAACTTAGACTGTTGTGATACATTGACATGAAAGTTTAATAATAAAAAGAATAATTAAATAATGTACATAATTTTTTTCAAGGGAGATACAATTTTAAAAGGTGTTTTCAATGAAGAAAATTGAGAAAGTTTTTTTCTTGTTCATTTTGTATAATCAACTTTTAGGAACCTTCTATCAGTGAGAACCCTTGAGAGTTTACGTAATTACTAGGTAAGTGCATTAGTTTTCTGCCTCCCTTCATGTGGAGGCCAAGGGCTCACTTTAAAAATCACACAAGCCATTGTACCAAGCTAAATCAGGGCCTTATGTTGTCTCTGCATGTCTGTTGGAATTTTAAGTGAATACAATTCTGCTCTGTGTCAGGCACTAGTAGACTAATTAAGTTGTCAGTTTTTAAATCTCTTCAAGTGATAAACTGGCCACTTTAAATGCCACTGTTAAATGTTGTATCAAATTGCAAAGGGCTCATGGTCTCCTGATAGAACTTCAAAATGCTGGTAGTTCATTATGTTTATATTCTTGTAAATTAAGGAAGTTCCTCTTGAATATCTGCTATTTGGTCTTCATGCTAACTTAAATTATAACTATTAATTCAGTCTTTGTGATGAGAGCAGTTATCTTTGTTAAAATGTTGCCTAGGTTCTATTTTGAAATAATTTTCACTGGTAAAATAAATTACATTTCATATTTTCCCCTTTACTACCTCTTCTCCTGAAATTATTTTTTTTATGTCAGTGACCCTTGTTTAACTGAAGTAAAGAATCTTAATGTCTTTGACATTTTCCTTTTTCACTGCAGTTCTAATCACAAAGATGACTCTTATTTTGAAATTTTTTATTACATATATTCCTGCCTTTCCACCATATGCTTTACCACCAGCCATCCTAGGTATTCATTATTATGTATCCTAACGCGCCTGTCCCCTTGATTCAATTTGTAAGTCATCTTATATTCTGATTAATGTTTCCTAAATGTCAATTTTGTCAGGTTAATTTCTATATATAAATAGTTAATGGACAAAAGTTTAAGTCCAGACATTTTACCATGGCTTTTGAGATTCACCAACATTTTTTAAACTATTTATCCAATGATAATAAATTACATGAGATATTCTAAATGAGATAAACCTCATCTGTATTGATTTACTTGTTATTTTCTGAACGTTTCTTGAGCATTCTTGCCCTGTGACGTAGGATGTCCTCCCTTTTTCTGTTCATTTATGACAATGTCTATACCACCTTTTAATAAATGTTTCATCCCCTTCTCTACAGCTTTCCTGATCATAAATCTCATAATGGCGATAGTTGATACACAACATCTCGTTTTATTATCCATCTTTTTAGGTGGTGTTGTCTTTCCAAATCAATTGTAAATCCCTTAATGTTAAGAACTATTGCTTATCATTTTTATACACTATAACATTTAAAAGAGTGATTTGAAAAATGCATATAATCAATAAATAATGATTTTGATAAAAATTTTAATTTCCCCAGTTCTGCTTTTGAGATTGGTATAGCATGCATTTTTTTAAAAATAGTTCATAGAGGGCATATATTCATCATCACTCCATTTTTCAGTTTGTGGGTATAAAACCTTTTTTTACCTTCAATAAAAATCTCTTGTGAAGATACTGGCATTCTGACTATCCAACCCCAACTTTAATACAAAAATATAATTTATTTCTTTAAGATTTTATTTATTTATTTTTAGAGAGGGGAAGGGAAGGAGGAAGAGAGGGGGAGAAACATCAATGTGTGGTTGCCTCTAGGGCACCCCCTCCTGGGGACCTGGACTGCAGCCCAGGCATGTGCTATAGACTAGGAATTGAACCAGTGACCCTTTGATTCTCAGGCCAGCACTCAGTCCACTGAGCCACACCAGCCAGGGCCAAGAACATAATTTATTGATTGATTTATAAAGAATGCCAACACTTAATCAATAATGTCCCTTATATAAAATGAATTTATGTAACACTATACCCTTCACAGATTTCTTCAAAGTTGTTATATCTATTCTAATACATAAGAAGAGTACAATGTCAAAATCAGATTTTTCAGGATGAGTAATTGACACTGATATTATGATTTCACACCCAAATTCTAAATTGAAATTTGAATTAGAAATGCTTAATATCATTTTTTCTAAATGAAATAAAGGCCCCATATTAATATCCACTTCTATTTCTTAAATTGAAACACCAGAAATGACAGAAAGATTAACTGGACAGATATCAAATATATCATTTCTGTCCAGTTTTCTCTGAACGCAGCTTTAAGTTTGAAGAAATTATTATTTCTTTTCATGCTGCACGATTATTTTTATTATAATCATCATCATTTAGAAACTGAAGCAAAAGATAGCATTTTAAACTAAGGCATAACAGCACAACTTAAAAGAGTAGGCCTCCAGCCTTTTCAGAATTGTCTTTTAAAAAAAAAAGAAAGAAGAAAGGAAAAAGGAGAGGGAGAGGGGGAAGCAAGAAGGAAGAGGAAGGATGGCGCTTTTTTAAGCATCCCATTTACAGGAGCAGCTCGGTAAGTGCCCAGGAGCTGGCTGCCACTGCAGACCACCTGCTGAGGGAGTCTCGCATAAAGCCCCCAAGCCATTTGGGACAGGCAGCGGTGCATAGTCAGCACGCTCATTCCTGCCATCTCTGCCTCCTTACCTGAGGAATTTGAGGAACTGCCACCCTCCCTTTTTGTTCTTTTTTTTAACCGTTTTTTCCTGTTTTTCTTTATTTTCCTTTGCTTTGGTATGATTTCATTTTTTAATGTCATTTTTTAAAGATCTTATTTATTTATTTTTAGAGAGGGGAAGGGAGGCAGAAAGGGAGAGAGAGAAACATCAGTGTATGGTTGTCTTTTGTGCGCCTCCTACTGGGGACCTGGCCCACAAACCAAGCATATGCCCTGACTGGGGAATCAAACCGGTGGCCCTTTGGTTTACAGGCAGGCACTCAATCCACCTAGCCACACCAGCCAGGGATGATTTCATTTTTTTAAATTTATTTATTGGGGTGACATTGGTTTCAAAACCATACAGGTTTCAAGAGTACAACTCAGTAAAACATTGCCTGCACATTTCATCATGTGTCCATCATCCCTAAAATATTCTCTTTTTGTCCCCCTTTCCCCCTACCCCTTTGCCTTTGTTCCACCTACCCAACCCCCTTTTTCTCTGGTTATCACCACACTGTTGTTTGTGTCTATGTGTTTCATAAACACACACACACATGTTTTTTGTTGTTTTTTTCTTAACCCCTTTACCTTCTGACATTTGGGTCAAAAATGAGTCTGTTGGATATGGCCAGGGATCAACAATGATAATAAGAAGGGGATATACCCTAAGAATCCTAAAACACCAATTCAAAAGAACCTATGCACCACAATGTTCATAGAAGCACAATTTAAAATAGAAAGAATTGGAAGCAACCTAAGTGCCAAACAGTAAATGAGTGGATCAAAAAACTATGGTACATTTACACAATGGAATACTGTGCAGCAGAAAGGATGAAGGAGCTACTACCCTTTGCAACATCATGGATGGAACTGGAGAGCATTATGCTAAGTGAAATAATCCAGGCGGTGAAAGGCAGATACCATATGATCTCACCTATAAGTGGAACCTAATCAACAAAATAAACAAGTAAGCAAAATATAACCAGCAACATTGAAATAAAAAACAAACACAGTAACCAGAGAGGAGGATAACAGGGGAAAAGGAGGGGAAGGGTCATCAAGGAACATGCATAAAGGACACATGGACAAAGCCAAATGGGGGAAAGGTAGAGGTTGGAAGACGGGGAGGGGTGGCCCTGGGGAAAGTGGTGGCAGGAAAATGTTGATGTGGGGATGATGGGATGGGGTGCAGGGTGGAGGAGATAAAGGGGAGAAAAAAAATGGAACAATTGTAATAGCATAATCAATAAAATATACAAAAAAAAGAAATTCTGAATTTTAAACAAATGATTGATGCTTGGCCTTAAATTTTAGTTCTCCAGGTTTGTCCTAATATTTTCACATTTTAATGTATGTATAGAGATCAAGTGGTAAAAATCTAGCCTTTGGTAAATACATAAGACTAGAGAAATATATATTTTCTTTATATAATTTTAATACCTGAAATAAAATAATTCCATCAGAATGTCTATGAGAAATATGTTCCTGATTTATGGGTGAATTGATAGTTTGCACTGAATGAAAAAATAACCAAGTATTTGAATATAAATTAACTGATTAAATCAAAACTAAATTTATTTTGTTACAAAGAATATGTTAATTATATCCATAAGCAAAACAGTATAAAATTGTTCAGAACTATATTTGATTTTTAAAGTGCTTATGTCTTTTAAGTCCTGTCTTTTCTATAAACTCCTCCTTAGAAATCAAAACACATAAACTCTAAAGGCCAAACATGAGAATTATTTATATAATGATTGGCAGGCATTTCTCAAGCTCTCTGAAATCCATTAATTCAATTTAAGGCATTGAAGTCACTCGGAAATTTTATATTATTCATATGGTCAATGTGCTGTACCTTGTGTACAACAGGCTCTGGATAGGTGTTTGTCCTTTATTTTCCCATTTATTCCTATATTATCAGTTTAGGAGAAACAGAAGTGAAATTGATGAGCCTTCCCTTGTAGGAATTTACATTTAAATAGGATAGAGAACTGAATATAATTATCAACAAGAGGTTTCATTTTTTTTTATGAAAATGCCTCTTGATCAAAAATATTAATTTGTTGATACCATGGATAGGACTCTCAAAGAATGTTTTCCAAAGTTACTGATATTTTGATGTAGAATGTAACCAGGCATATGATGAGGTGAGAAAGGAAGATGAAGGCAGAGGAAATAGTTTGCGCAAATGCACAGTTAGGGGAAAGTGTGGTGAGTCAGTGGAGAAGGAAGGGGTGAGAGTAATTCATTGTTGTCTGTAGCTACAGAGGCATTGGGAAGGAGTAATTGGAAATAAGCTTGGAAAGGTAAGTTTATTTTTAATTAAAATTTGGACAATAATTATTTAAATAACCAAAGGTAATCCACTTTGAATACTTTTCAGTAGGCAAGTGAAATTAAACAGTTTTAGAAATTTATACACTCTCAAATTCCTTAACTTCTATCATTTGCCTCTCTTGAGCCCATTACACATAAACAAGTTCACCTAGGGAATTAGTTTTTCTCAAAATGAAAAGTTCTCTTCTGTGAATTTTTACTGGAGTTGGCATTGTTTATAGTTTTTAAATACTCTCTTGTTTCTTGGTTCTGTTAGTTTTCTTCCTTTTCTTTTTGACTTTTGTGCTTTTCTTAACAAGGTTCACTCCGAGTTATTAGACTTACCTGAAACCCTTGAGCCCCTAGAATGTGCCAAGCACTGAATATTAAGGAACTGTGAATAAAAACAGGGCCCACGACTAAAAGGAAAGGAGAATGCCATGTAGCCCAGCTTGAGTTTCCTAGACAGGTTTCCTGCAAAAAATGAAATTTATCAATCAATGATGGGGAATATGAGGAAACGTGTTTTGAAGAACTGAAACATATTCAACAAGTCTTTCTTAGTGAACATTTTCTTCCTTTCTCACATTTTTATTCCACCTTCTTATTTCTTGAAACATTTTCCACATAGTTAGGTTACATTTTTAGTCTAATCCCGCATTTTGAAATTTCACATTCCTACTTCTTGTACTGGTTGTTTCGCCTGGCTCATTTCACAGTGCCGTAATTTGCTTTTATAATGTCAGAATGTGCGTTCAGGTTAAAAAGAGCTTCATTTATAAAAATCTTGGGCTGTCTGGGCTGATCAGGTAGGGATTCTACAGGAGACTTACATTTGCTTCTGTCGCTTAGCTGTGAACCCTACATGTGACACTGCTTTTGAGTTTAACTTTTCAAATGTTGAGATTTCCCAAAGATCATGTGTTTATAGTTAAAATGCAGTTTGGTGGAACTGTGGCTAATCTATTTAGGGAGAAACATTTTCCCTCTCTGCAGGCCAGGAGAGACAGCTGTCCTTGTCATCACGCTTTTACCAGGGGGTTGATTTATTATGACCCTACTTATAGTATGGATAAAACTTATTCTGGTCTAGTGTTACTTGGTACTCTGTAGTACCTCCTTTTCTAGATAAGCTTGGACTGTGTATCTGTGTAATCTGTGCATCTTTCAGTTACTGTGATTCACAGTTCCTAGTGTTGACTTACACTCTAGTTTTTAGATGTTTTTCTTTGCCACCCACCCCTCCCCCTGCCCCTTGTAACTCCATTACTTTACTGAAAGCTCAGGCATGGATTTCTGAAAACAAGAGATGGTGGGACAGGATTTTGGGGTGGTCACACTCTCTTGTCCATCATATTAGAAACATGTCTTTCAATTTTTATTAAAACAATTTCAGTTATCTTCTAAAATTCTAGAATCTTCATCTATTTTATTGCAAATTTGAAGACAAATTTATTGAACTTATGTATTTTAATGCCATTGTCTTGGTTGTTTCATTTAACTTGTTTATCTAGTCAAAATCAATGTCTGTTCACTTCCCCCTATTCAGTGCTTCCCCAGTGCATGTCTCCTTTCACAGAAATATTTTAGTAGATAGTAAATGTAGTTAATTTATATTTTTATTGTGTAATAAGTATAGAATTTATTTTTTTAAACCAGTTTTCAAATTTGAGGCAAAAATTTTCTCTAGCTTTTGCCTAATCAGGTAACACTTGTTACCCTAGCATGTATATATGGAATGGATAGCTGTTTGAGTATGAATTCACTCATTTACTTGACAAATTTCAAAATATTAGCTTTAATGAGTCATGTATTTAGTCTGATTGTGAAGTGCATGATAAAACGTAACATTTTGTTGTTAGACCGTATTTAATAAAGCTTTCTTTTGTTTTTATAGGTAATACAAAGTTGGGGGAATAATTGCTGCTTAAATCATGAGGTTTATAGATCATGTGATAAAATCTTAGAATTCATGTTTAAAACCATAATTGATTGTTACTCAAATATTTTTTTCAGCTCTCCTTCAAGTGACAATTTCACTTAGCAAAGTAGAGCTTAGCGTGGGGGAATCTAAATTCTTCACATGTACAGGTAGGTATTGTAAATATTTTCAGATAATTTGTTTTATGCATTGATTATTTAATATAATATATTGGCAAATTCAAACTATGCAAAATTCAATTATCTAAAAATAAATTCATATTATCATTAGTTTTATAATAATTAGAAAAGTATCAATTACTAAATTTTACATGTTAAACAATATGGATTTTATTTCTGTTAATTCCAAGGTATTAATATGGACTGTCAAATTAGCTCTTTTATTTTGAAAATAACTTCTTATGAAATATACTGTATATGCATTAACTTATATCAGTTCTAATGTCACAGCTATCTACATGGTAGCATTGGGGTGAGTGTCAATGTTATAGCTGATCTTGGTAAATGTGTGATGAACGTCTTAGTTATGGAGCACCGCATTATAGTGAGACCTGCAAAAACTTTAGGAAGAAGCAAATCAAATTCATCTTTATGAAAAAGGATTTAAAATTATAGATAATTATTTAATCAGAAAAAAATTAATCAGGAAAAAATTTTTGTGACTATTAAAAGTATCAGATGTCATAATGCCTTTAGGAAATTATTTAGACTTCTTTCAGTTTCATAATACACATGCTGAATTTTTTAGAAAGCATTTAAATATTTAAACATCAAATTCTAATTCAAAGTACTACAGAACTGAAAATGACCACATTCTGCTTCTGTTTAGCTTCATCGTATTCATTTTATTCATAAAACTTTTATACTTAGTTTCAAAAATATTCATTTGTTTTGTTTTGTGATTATATTTAAGCAATTAAAAACTGGATTTAACTAGGCATTTCTGACATAAATCCATTATGAAAGTTGTCTTGAGAATGGCATGGCTTATTTATTATTATTAAAATTATTAAAAGTGGAAACAATTATAATAGCATATTTATAAATCATATGCATAGTATATATACTATATATTATAGTATGCTATAACTACATATACTACATATTATATTGTATAAATTATATATTAGTCACATTTTATGAAAACTTAACAAAGGCCATGATTCTTTATATATTTACCTTTTTTAAAAAAAATTGTATTTATTTTTGGGGAGAGAGGACGGGAAGGAGCAAGAGACGGGGAGAAACATGAATGTGTGAGAGATACATCTATTGGTTGCCTCTCACACACCCCCAACTGGGGACCTGGCCCGCAACCTGGGCATGCGCCCTGACTGGGAATCAGACCCGTGACCTTTTGGTTTGCGGGCCAGCGCTTCATCCCTGGAACCCCACCAGCCAGGGCTCTATTTGCCTTCTTGAAGGCCCGAATTGAGGTGTGTTGGTACATATTTTTGTATATTGACAAGTGGAATAGCAGAGAGCAAGAGAGAAATTTGTTCAATATCATTTATTTTGTCAGCAGAGCTTTGGCATAACAATATAGGTCATTGTTTATAAATGTCTCCTGTATTTTATATATAGTAATGCACAATTGTATCACATAATCACAGAATATGAAATAGTTTAAAATGAATTTTGAAAATAAAATTAAATAGTATTTTTTCTTGGATCTGCCTACTATAATATAAATTATATAATGTAATTGCTCCTGTATCTTTCCCATAGTCAAATTAAAATATCATTTAAAATTATGAATTAACATCATTCAGTGGTACTGAGTTTTGTTCTAAATAAAACAAAATCATTAAATTTTTATTTTTATATAAAGATGTAAAACTGAGAGCTGTATCATTATTGTGGAAATGTCTTTATTTATGGTAAATATAGAAGTAAAACAAGTATCGAAAATAAAGATGTGGGAAAGCAGTATAAATTAGAAAGCTTCCATATATTTTTTTCTACTGAAATAGTGACTATGTTGACATGGTTCTAAAGTTACCTCGGCACCCTCATTCACAAACCTAAAATACAATCGATAAATATATCTTAAATTTAAGGTAGTCAGCCCTCAGAGAGCTAAGGAAGAGTATGTCATGTGTATCAAGCGATTTTTATACTGTGTTTTAAAAAAATAAAAAGTCAAATTGTATTGATTAAACTCTCCAATAGGTCACTCATCAATGAAATAACATCAAAAGTTTTATTGAGAGCTATTATTTATTAGAGAGGTGGGAAAAAAAAGAGTATGATGACCACTCTATGAAAATCCAGAGTAAACTCCATAATAAACAAATTCTATACCATGATACTAAAAATGAAAATATGCAAAATATTTCACAGAATATCACATATATTTTACTGTATAATATTAGATTTTCATATTGTTCTAATTTAAAGTAATGCTCATTTACATTATTCTTTTGTGGCTTCTCTATGGGGAGGGATTTTAAAAAATACCTTCCCTAAATGAGTTATCCTATAACCAGTATGGTATTATGGATCTGTTTAGAAAAACAGAAAATAACATAACTGAGACCCATTAGAAATGCAAACTTCTTTCATACGTTGCTCTAGCATGTCTAATTGGGTATAGAAAGGATACTAATTTGTTTCTAAAACTATTTCTTGGCAAAATATAAGGAACAATTTTCTTCAAAGAGGTCTTGCAGATGTTAGCTAACTTCTTGCATTCCCCCCGCCACCCCTGATACTTTTGAGTTAGTAGCGTTTACCGCTTCCACAAATTATCTCTAAAGTAATTAGGTGAAATACATCCCTTCCGTGACGAAAAGAAAACACAGGAAGTTTCAACTTTTACAAAGACCGTAATAACCTAAGATTCTGAATTGGAAAACTTAAATACATGTTTACCCTGTAATGATTTGGTTGTAATTGCCTAACAGTATAAGTATCATTTCAATGCATTCTAATTATCATAGACTAGTTAACAGTTTTAGATTAAGATGATGAAAATACTGATTTCAGTTGGGAAAAGAGATTAGGGCCTCATGTTAAAAATAGTCATCAGCCTGATCTGTACAAATATAACAACTTGGGATATTAATTCAAAATTTGTTATTATAAAAGCCAAAGCTTGTGTTCTACAAGATTTCCATTTTTATGAGCTCTGCTTTATCAGGAAAAAATGTCTTAACTCCTGACACTCAAAAAAAGAACTAAATGGGTGAAATCATGTTAGTAGTCATGTTTTTATTCACACGTATCTATCAGGTATAGCTTATGTCTGACTCAATGGCTAAGGCAGCTTCATAATTTAGTGCATTGATAATCCATAGTTGACTGTGGTAAAGATTCAACTCTCCCAGCTTAAATATCATGTTGGGTGTTTCCTATGGAACTTTGGGTTTTGCTTACTCTAATGGGATTGACTCCTCAACATTGGATAAATAAGAGGAACATGTGTTCTAAGTTTTGTTTAATTTCAATTTTGTAAGATTTACAGATTTCTGGTCTTTTCCTATTTACATTTTTTTCTAAATTGTTTGAAGTTGTGACATAATAAGTGAATGCCAAATCGGAAACAAGCATTTACAACATATTTTCAACCATTTTCTTTTCCATGACTGTTTTCAGCAATTGGTGAGCCTGAGAGTATAGACTGGTATAACCCTCAAGGAGAGAAGATAATTTCAACACAGAGGGTAGTGGTACAAAAGGAGAGTGTCAGGTCAAGATTAACCATCTACAATGCAAATATAGAAGATGCAGGGATATATCGTTGTCAAGCAACAGACGCCAAAGGACAGACACAGGAAGCTACGGTTGTTTTGGAAATTTACCGTAAGTCATGTATTTACTAGTTCATTGAAATTGTAGTTATGTAAAAATACAAACAAAATAAAATGTTTAATAAAAACTAACACTCATTAAGAACTACGCACTAGGTGATGTATATATGTTATATACATCTCTGTTATATATGTATGTTCTAAGACCTTTCAGAAAGCGACTCATATCTGTTTTGCCGTAATTCATCTCTAAAATAAAATAACAGAGAATAGTTTATCATAAACATATAAATGGAACCAATTATGTTGGTTAAATAATATAGATGAGAATGTTTTAATTTTCTCAGGCCATTAAAAATCTGCTGGGTAAACTGAAAACAATAGCTCATTTAGGGACATGAAATATATGGAGTATTTTTCACTCTAAAATAAAAGATTGTGATTAGAACACATAAAAATGCTTATGTGATAGCAGTGACCAGCCTAGAATGGGAATTGGGGAAGGGTTAGTAAACAGGAGGAAACAGATGAAAAGCTCAAAGCTTATGTAGTGTAGAATGACACCTGGGTGGCTGTTTCACCCCCATGCCTTTCATTAACAAAGCATTTCCACACTTGCACTTCATTTTATAATTTGAGATCCTCGGATTCCTACAACTCTTTCTCCTCACTTTTAAAAATCATTACCCTGTTTAAGAACACTGTTGACTGTCTGAGTTTGAAACCAGGCTGTATTGGTTCATTTTTGCGGGTAAGCAATTGCCTAACTTATTTATCTTTAGTTTCTTAATCTATAAAATGGGTATAATAGTACTACCTACTTCATACACAGAGTTTTTTTGAGGACTACATTAATTAATGTTGCCCAGAGTGCTTAGAACAATGCCTTATGATTAGTGTGTAGTAGGTAGCAGTGAAAAATCATAAAATTTTGTAATACTAGTTTATAAGGCATTTTTTATCATTTTTTTTTAATTCCGGAAAAAGGGCTTTTATAAAAGCCAGGCATTCCCCCAGTATGACTTCCTCTTTGATGACAGGGAATCGGTTGGCACACTATTGCCCTCCTTTTCCTGATTTGCGCCCCCCTCCGCTAGTTCCTAAGCTCCTCCAGGAAAGGTAGTTTCCCTTTTTATTTGACCTTCTACTGAACCTTTTTCATAAACAGCAATGAATTAAACTGAAATAGTTATTCATATTAGGAAAGCTTTTTCTGACTTTAAATGATACATAGGAAGATATCTAATGTTTTATTTGTGAAGGTAAAGAAAAAATAATTTTTCTTGGCAGGGACACTGAGTTACTTTTGTGAACATTCTTATCAAGCATACATATCCTGTTTATTCACTAATTGGACATCTATATTGGGTATCTATATCAGGTGTCTACTACATGGAAGAAAACATTCTAAGTTCTAGAAACTTAATAATGACTAAAACAGGAACTGTCACTGGCCACTGGGCGCTATTTTAGTGAGTAGAGACAAACAATAAGTAAGCTTTGAAAAATACATAGATATTAGCTATCCATGTTGGAGAATGCTATAGTAAAGAAATTAAGTGGAGCAGAGAGACAGGGAGAGTTGAAGGAAGAAGGGAGATGACTATTTTACCTGTGGAGGTCAGGCAGAAATATGAAGGGATTTAAGGAGTGCAGATGCCAAGGTTTGAGAACAGACATAGGCTATTGAAGGCATTGCAAAGATGACAATTTGCTTGGAGTTCAGACCACAAGAAGAGAGAGGAAAAATTGGGATCAAAATTATGGGGCAGACTTCCTAGGTTCATACAGGACCTAGGGTGGGATTGCAAGGATTTTAGATTTCCTTCTCAGTGATGTGGGCAGTTACCAGGTAAATGAATTATAATACTTGGTTTAAGATTTCAAGGGATCTAGATTTAACTATTTTTTTATAGCATCAATCAACATAGATTCTGGAACCGGTTATTAAGAGAAATAAGCAATAATACATTTATGGCTTGCTTTACTTTCCTGATACAGAAAAACTGACTTTCAGAGAAGTGGCATCACCTCAAGAATTCAAACAAGGAGAGGATGCAGAAGTGGTTTGCCGAGTTAGCAGCTCACCTGCACCTGTTGTCAGCTGGTTGTATCATAATGAGGAAGTCACCGCTATTTCCGACAGTTAGTATTTTGGTAACTCCCTAAGTTATATATGTTCTAATAATATTGCAATTTTTTAAAAGACTGAATCTACCTGACCACATATGGAAATCGGAGGTTTTGACCCTAATCATCGATTGGCTATTTTGAGAACCTCAAAGATGTGAATTAGGGGTTGGCAAACTATGGACCTCAGAAAAAATTCATCCCCTTGCTATTTTTGTAAAGTGTATTGAGAATATAGACAAACCCAACTGTTACACATTGTATGTGGCTGTTGGCGGGGGCGGGGGTGGGGGCAACCTTGAGCAGCTGTGACACAGATGGTTTGGCCTACAAAGTTTTCAATAGTAATCTTCTGGAAATCTACAGAAAAAGGTTGCTGGCCTCTGCACTATTCAAGAAAAATAAATTATAAACAGTACAAGGATACTAAGTAAATGAAGCAATTAATTATGAGGCATTCTAATTCTAGTTGTTATCATTCAAACATGATTCTCTGGGCTCACTGTATATAAATGTAAAGTAATATCTCTATGAATTCTGTTTATTGTTCTGGCAATGTTCTTTCAAAGATGCCTACATATTCCAAATATTAGGGTAAGATGCATATGGATAATAGGAAGAAAAGTACACTTATTCAGATTGTCTTTATGATTTTGATTCAGACTGAGCTAAAAATCCAGAATTATATGACACCTGATATTGAAAGCATCATTTGCTTGCATTATGCTACTTTACCGCCGTGCATTGGGAGCATTTTCTATTTAGAATATTTTTCAATGCACCTGTGTTTCAGAGAGCTACAAAATAATTGAATCTTTTAAAATACTTTTCATCTTGGATGATTCCATTTCGTGTTTCCAAGAGATGAAACTTTTACAGCATAAAGGAGAAAAAGCAGATATCTATTTTTGAATATAAACAGAGAATGTATCATAATTATATTTATTAGTTCTTAAAAATTTGATAATTTTTGGACTTGATATTTTTTAAAGCTTGTCAGTTGTTGACTAATACTCTTCTCTTATAATAAGTTAGTGAACAATCATACTTTATTTCCTCTTATTTTAGGATAATTGCTTTAGATTTTATTAACAAATCACATGAATAAATCATGCAATAGATTTCAGCTTTTACCTCTCAATAATAAAGAAAAGACAGCTCTTTTATGGTAGTTAAATGACAATGTAAACATTTTCAGACTGCCTAATCATGGGCATCGACTCTACATCTGGTTTATTGTAAACCTTAATTATAACCAGGATTTGAAATAAATTATAGTTTTTAAAAGATGCATAGAACAAAAGCCTCAAAGCAGCGATCAAGGTCAGGGGCAGTGGTGATGGAGTGCTATGACGCCTGCAGGCACCGGCTTGCGCGTTTTCTCCTAAGCATCAGGAGGGAATGACGCGACACTGGAATTCCGTCCTGGCTGTACTCCTTTTTTTGGCCCTAAAGATTAGAACAGCTCTTTTAACTGCTCTGTACCTAATTCAGAGTGTTTGTAAACCCTGAGTTATTATATCTATCTTTTAAATGACTGTGAGTTTTTAAATATGACACTAGGCATGTAATAAATATTAGTTAAATTAATGTATAAAATATTTGGCAATGTATCAGTTTCTCAATAAATGACATTTTATTTCTCATTTCATCCCGTTGAGATTTTAAATCTTGTGAATCAGTTTTGCCAACGTTATATGCATTCAGATTATATCTAGAGTCAGAAAATCTAATGTGGGAGAAGTGATTAGGCTAGATTTAAACATGATATATAACACCAAGTTCCATGGAAAGCCAAAAAAATATATAGAAAGAAAAAGGATGTAATTTTTCTTTTATTCTAGGGTATAAAGGACATTGATGAATTTTGAGGAAAGACATACTTTTATAGCTTTTAATATTGGAGGAACTTGCCACAGAGTTCATTATTCAACAATTTGTATGTTTATAATGGATTTACAAGAAGTAATATTCTCCATCTGATTATACCTCACATGGTCTTTTTATTAAATCCAGTGGAATAAGATTAGGCTCACATCTGCGGAAGCAACATGTGTGGGGATTTATAATAATGTAGAGCGCCCAGGTACCTTTCTGAATCCCTGCTGTGGCATGGGAGGAAAGCTTAGAGGCTCCAGATGGAAAAATAAAGCCTTGGAAATGTCCATCTTAATAGCCATTCTTTCGGTAGCAGGTGTGCGGCAGATATTCAGATGTACAATTCCAGTAGAATATTCGAAGTGGTGTTTTCTCATGTTGCTTGTTGAAAGGAGATTCATATGCTAAAAATGCCAAACATTTAGAGAGTAAAGGTGACATTTTGTTACAAAAGTTTAATATCCTGACATTTAGTGTCTCCCTGATAGGATAGAGAAATTAGATTATGTTGTTTAAGGTTTTAAAGGGTCTAGATTTAACTATTATTTTATTATAGCATCAACCGACACTGATTCTGGAATATGTTATTGAAGGAAATAAATGATAATGCTTTTATGCTTTGCTTTCCTTTCTTGATACAGAGAAAAAAATGGCTATTGCGGATGCCCATTCAAACTCAGCCAGTTTGAAAGTTACCTCTGAAATCCCCTAAATACTTCGATCATTGCGTAACAAAGTACACCTTCTACATCATAAACTATGGATAAAATCAGATTTTCAATAAAGCTTTTATGTAATCTACTTCCAGTATATAATTCATTCAACAGCTTTTGAATACCTAATATATGCCACCTAGTATACTAGGTGGTGGCTATTCATGGTTCACAAGGTAAACAAGTTCACTGCCTTCAAAATACTAGTACTTGGTGGAAAAATATATGCATAAGTCAGTGAAAATATGCAATATTGATGTCTATGATAAGGAAAGTGTAGTGATAAAGGATGATAAAGAAAAAAAAAACACGTAAACTAGTGAAAACTGAGCAGGGCATCCGAGATGCCTGCTAAGAGCGAAGTGACCTCCCAGTAGAGTGGTGGAGAGAACACCATTACAGGGGTGCAGAGGTGAAAGACAGCTTGAATGGCACTTTTCAGAAACCAGAATAAGTTCACTGTAACTGGAATGTATGAAGAAGTACAACTAGAATACCTACACTAATAAAGATAAGGTATTATTAATGAAGGACTAATAAGAAAGGAAGTTGGAAAGGGAGGTTGTGCCAAGTCAACACAGCCTTGACATTTTGGCTAAGAAATCTGTAATTTGTCCAAGTGGGACATAACCGAAGGGTTTTAATCAAGGCAGTGACATGACCTGGCATGTATTTAAGATTATTAGTGTTTCATTGAGGAAAATGAATTGGATGGGAGTCAAGGCAAAACTCCAGGTGCTGAGAACAAGTCAAATCCTAAATTAAATAACTACTGACAGAGGAGATTTAGATGAAGTACTGATGAAGGGAGGTGTGATGGGATGTGGACTTAATTGGATATGCAGACTGAAGGAGTTGGAGAAGTTGAGGTGGACTTAAATTTCACTTGGGCAAAGTTCCATGATTTATAATATTTACCCTGTGCAATTAGTTCAATGTAAAGGCATTTGAAGAAAGAGCTGGAGAGTATCATGTGATAAATTTCAGGTGGAGATAGCTAAATTTTAAACATGCTGAGATTAAATTACTGACAAATCTGCTCAGTAGGTACATCTGATAGAATGTTAAACAGTTCCGGAATTCACATAATGGTCTGGTCTGGAGAAAAATTAAGTCTCAAATTAGATGGCAATTGAAGCCATATGAGTAGATGAGACACACCATTAAAGGCTATGGCATAAAAAGACGAGAGGACGAGGTAAAGAATCTGTGTAAAATACAATAGATACCTTATCAGGTATTATATTATCATTTATTTTTCTTACAGTAATAATGCACATTTGTGTTTTTGTGTAATTGAGAAAAACAGGTAGTTTCTAACAGTTTAATACTCCCAATATCCACAGTTAATGTGTGGTTGATCAAAGCAATGCTTTCTTTAAATGTTTCTGCAAACACATATTAATGATCTACTTTGTTTCAGAACTCTAGTAACATCATGGCATAGATGTTACACAAATACTGAGGATTTGATATCCGGTTTTCATGTCGTTTGTTTTCTGCTTGGAAAAAAAATATATATGTATATAATTAAATATATAATGCTACGTATTCAGGTGTATATGGTAATTACTAGTTTCCTAATGTTCTAAGTTTTTTCTCAGACATGATGTATGAAAAAAGGCCATTTGAAATAAAATTTTGCATTTGGAGAAACTGATTTATATCCATCAAAACATAGATTTTGTAATTCAGTTTTCTTTCTCTGTATTTATCAAGCATTGCCTTCCTCATTAAAAGAGATTCCCATTATAATTTTCTTAATTAAATTATAATCATCAAAGAACATTACAATTAAAAATGGTTTATGTTTTAATAAATTAGAAGATATAACTTTATATGTAATATTACAATGATCCAGATATGATTAGGTGCATCTCTCTCTAAATTTCAACTTTTTAAATTCATAATTGCTCCTCATCCTAATATCCAGTCACATGCTCAAATGAAGGGTCTTTTCATTGACTTTGAAGCATTGTGAGTTTTGAGGAGTTCTGAGTTACTCCAGGATGATTGTGAGTTATGCTTTAACATTTCTTTCAGATTGTCTTTCTTTCTCTCCATTACTTCTCTTGGTGAAAAATTTACTAGAGGAAAGCATCAGCATAAACTCTTTTTTCTCTCTTCTTAGGGTCAACCTAAAGAAAAAATAAATATCATGGTTAACTTTATACATGCTGACCTGAAAATCTTGTGTCTCTAGCTTTATAATCCATATATTTTTTCTCTGAGGGAGCCTCCGAATCTACACATTTCCATTCTCTATTAATTATCTCTTGCTTACCTGTTTCAGTGACCTCCTATAGTCTGATCACTGCCCTATATGCAGTTCAATTACAAACTTCTCTCCTCTCACTAAGGATTTTCTATGACAAATGAACCCCAATTCTGACTGAATCCTGAACATTGTAATGTCACAGCCCTTCATTTCTCACTCATGTAAAGTCCTTGTGGCAGCGGGGATACATTCAGTAATGCACCCATTAGGCAACCCCGGGCTGAGGGATGGTCTACCTTTTTCTCATGTGTCTTTCATGTTTGCCCTAATTTTTTTTTTATCAATCCAGCAGGTACGGGAAGAATAGTCACCATTGGAACAGTTCCAAAAAGTAACCTTTAACTATACAACAAAATATATCTCAGAGGTGTGCACCTTAAATAGTGGCATTTTTACTTTACCAAAAGGCCCCAGGATGTTGGGATACATCTCTTTTATCCACCAAAGTATTTCAGATATAGTACCAGCAAATGGATGATCTTCAGTGATATCTGTGGATGCATTAACTAATGATATTTAGGTTATTGTTTTTACAACCCATTTTAAAATAGGACTAGATGTCATACAATGTTCCTTCCTTGATATGAAGAGAGAAAGTCTTAACACTGCAATAAAATTGTGATGATTAAAAGCTGAAACCAGGTAGTATGGAAAATACTGTCAGGCTGAGATACTGCTTAGGACAGCCAGGTTATTTTAAGCAATCAGTTAATGTGGGCTTTGTAACAGCTTATTTTTGTATGAATGCACATGCCCACACATACACATAAAATGGAACCTGGAAATAATATTAATGAAGTCTAATTTACTCATTTCTAAAATGGATTATCCTGCATTTAAAAAAATCCTTCAAGTAAATTAGAGATACGATCTTTTTATATGTCCTCTATGTGACTTGAATATTATTATATCACTTAGCTGCCTCCTTAGGGTATGCAAAATTATTACTTTAATTATTGTGAGAGGAAGGATATTCAATCAATTTTCTAACCCTTTTCCATACCCCAGTTACTGCACACAGTACCTGCAGTCAGAACGTTTTCATGTTTGCAATATCTAATCTCCCCACATTGTTTTTTCACGTATGATTTCTGCATTCAAAGTACCAGGGGGAAAATAATAGCCTAACTATTTTATGTGGAAATAAAACCTTGAATGTATTTTAGAGAAAAGGTGTAACAAGTGTGGAGTGGAAAAATTGAAGTCACAAAATTACATTTTACTTTCAAATTTGAATTTGTTTGTGGATGAAATGTTTGAGAGTGTCAGACAAGTGCCATATTTTTAACTCTTAGCAATTTAGACCACACTGGACTCTGCTTTCAATTACTGATACCACTTCCTCCCCTTTGCTGACTTTCCAGATCGATTCGCTATGTTAGCCAATAATAATCTGCAGATTCTCAACATCAATAAAAGTGATGAAGGCATATACAGATGTGAAGGAAGAGTGGAGGCTAGGGGCGAAATTGACTTCCGCGATATCATCGTTATTGTTAATGGTAAGCAGAGAATAATTTGTGCATATTTTATTGCTTCATTTTAACAATATGTTTATTAAGAAGGCAACCATGCAAACTCAGCACTCAAGAATTCTCTAATAAACTTATCCCGTGCCTGGAGGAAATTTTCCCAACTCTGTGATAGCATCTGGTATATTGTTTCACAAGCTCCAGTGCGGGATCCAGGACGTTAACATTGGTCACACCCTTTTTCAGAGGGCCTCTGAGGGAGTAGCTGCCTTTGCTGCCTTTGTAATTGTTGAAAGAATTCCAGATGAAACGTTGTAAGGCATTATACTTTATTTTACTTTGATATTACGGGAAATACTCATTGCTGTTGCTTAAACTAACCTATTTGCCAGTATTGGCAGATTTGCTCAAATTTAATAATTGAATCTGTAAGTTTACCCTTTCAAGCATTAATGGACATCAGTAACTAAGTTTCTGGCATCATGAGGGCAACCTCCTTCTTCCAAACTCGGTTTCTGCTGTTACACCCCCTCCCTTCCTTACTGTGTCATTCTCTGAGACTAACAGGTATCTTAACGTTACCCAACTTGTCTCCATTTTGGTAATCTACTCTATTATCAACACATGACCACTGTATTTCTTTCACATCTCAAATATACTCTTGTCTCTATCATCATGTGTTCCTTAACATCTCTGCCTTTTCTAGTTGTTTTTTTTCCTTGAATTGATACAAATTATTTTCTCTACTCTCAGTCTCACAATTTCAACTTCTCCATCAAACCTTTCAACTCTTAAAAGTTTCAAGTATCACATTATTTTCAAGACAAAAATCAAAACCACTTTTATTGGCGTAGGAAGCTTTTTATGGTCCAGTCCCTTCTCCCTGACCATTTAGCCGTGAGCAAGCTGTGGTCAGCCATATGGCAATATGAATAGTGACACAGCATAAATGCACTCTTATTTTTTTTCTTCTGCTTTAAAATACCAAGCAAGAGACTATAATCACATGATTCTATAATCATTATATAATGTTCTTTTTAGAATAGACAAATATGAATTAAAGAGTAAACTACTTCCTGTGAGTTAAGGAAGGGACCAGGAAAAAGACATGTGTTTATTTTCATACCTTAGCCCTTTTCCCCCATGAGTCATCTGTCCAGTTCCCTGAAGAGACTAGAGAGCACTAGAAACATCATATAGATTTAAGAGTTACTTGGTCTGTCCTTTTCTGGAACACAGGTACTTTAACCATAATATTATGCTCAAAGGGAAAGAAAATACTCAATCAGTGCTATTTTTCGCTCCTTCTCTATAATTAAATGGGACATGCGGATAACATGCTGGAGTAGTCCACATGGTACTGGGCGTGGAGTCTAGGCAGGCTGGCAGCCGCTGCCCATGCTCGTGGGGGAAACCAAGGTGCCAGGCCATCAGAGACCTTGCTTTTCAGAGCCTTTCTTAAGCACACAGTCTGCTAAGACTCTTTATTCGTTAAGGGTACTGCAGCCAGTGATGGCTGTGACCTTAAATATAAGGGGAAGATTTTAGTGCCTGAAGGATAGGTTCAAGGGTGGAGTTGTATCCATATCTATATCTGTAAGTATCTGTAATTTCTCTTTTTATTATACATAATAAACAATGCTAACTTACAGTAGCTATTTAGTTTATTATTTCCTTAATTAGTGTTGTTAATTATTAATTATTGTGTATGGTGCTCTGTTTTCAATAGAACTTAAGGTGGCATATAAAAGTGCATTTTGTCATGAGCACACCTTGTGCTCAATATTCCCTCATGTAAATGGGCATTTGTTAATATATGTAAAGTTCTTTCAAAAGTGCTAAGTTTAAGATACATAAATAAGTGCTATTATATGCTATACATGTATGGAAATATAAATTTATAAACACCTTTTTACACTTAAGCATTAACTCGAGTCTGATATTAAGAAGGAGATATCGCTGGCAGATGTAGCATGCTAACCACTTATATCCATTTTGCTATTCTAATTTCTGTTTTAATACATCGGTGATACGTTCTAATCTGTTTCCTTACTGGATTACTTGTGTTTGCATATTTATGATTACATTTATTTTAAAGGAATGATTAGTTAGGTATGAGTGGGTTAACAAAGTTTGAGTTGTCAAGACTTTCATGGTCTGCATTCAGACTGGAGTTACTTAGTTCTGTAGGTTTATATTTATTATTTCAGGGTCCACAGGACATAAACGCTGGAAAGCCTTTAGAGTCACTCAAACCAAACATATAGTTTACCCTTTTTATCTCCGACACTCTTACTCTCCCAAAAGCAGCCCAACTTCCTCCCACATCCCACTTCCCTCTCACAGAATCCACTATAAAACCTAATCTGACCTCCTTTGCTCGAACAAGGCTCTATCTCCAGCTCTAATTAGTCACACTTTCCCTTCATAATCACAAGCTCTTGTGACTTAGAATTCTTGGAACTTTTCTTCTTTAAAATAACAGTGTTAACAAAAATCAACCATCGATTTATCCCCCTCTGGATGATGCCGTTGGACTCTGGCAAGAGACTACATTGACTAATGCCCCCAGACATCTGTGCTTTCCCTCACATGTTGCCTTTACTTCAGCAGAAAATTATTCTGCTCTAGTTTTATTGACTCGTATCCTGCTAACAGGCTCTTGTTAAATCTTGAACTCTCTTTAAAGGGATCCTCGTATTATTGCTTTGTTTTAAAACCTCTTGAAGATGTTTCAATGAAAAGTTTGAGACTGCAAAAATAGTAATATCATAAAACCAATAGTTTTTCCATAGTATCTTATTTTTCTCCAGTTATACGGTTTGACTCATTCTATGCCTTCTTCTCATATTATATCTGAATTTTTTTTTTTTGCTAAAAATGGGACACTATTTTTTTATGTTATGGGTTTAAGGGGAAAAGTCCTCTAAGAGTTCACAATATAAATACCAGTATGGCATATTTCTGTGTCTAGTTGGACATAATTGTTATAATTAAAAACATAATTTTATTTGGGTTTACAGAGTACGTATATTGCCTGTTTAATAATAGTTGTTGATATTTACCAAAGCTTCATTTTGCAACAGATTTGACTTTTGGGTGTTGAGCAAATAGTGCAATATACAGATAATGTGTCATAGAATTATACACTTGAGGCCTGTATAATTATATTAACCAATGTCACCTCTATGAATTTAATTAAAATAATAGTAATTAAAAACAAGAACTAAAAATTAAACAGTAAAAAATGAGATATATACTAGGATTGCGACTGACTTCTATCCGAAATGATTCGGACTTCGCGCCGGCCCTTCCCGGCTCCCCGCCTTCTCCCTCCGTTACCCGGAGTCCTGCCAAAAGCTCCAGTTCGCTGCCTCTTCGCATGTCCTGCTTCCTTGCCAAACCCCGGCTCTGGAAGGAACTGTACTTTTCCCCCCATTGTGTACTCTAGGCAAACTTTCCTCTCACGTTGCTTTTTCTTCTAATATATACTCTATGTTTTCAACAATTAGCTGAAAGATCACCTTGCTGAGCTCCTCTGTAGTAGCAACAATACTAAAGTTTAACTTTTTATGCATGCCCTCGCTGACTTTCTTACTATATTTCTTAATGCCTGTGTATAGATTTTCACAATATGTACCTCTCCTTCTGCTTCGCTGCTCATTGCCATACAAAGTGTGGTGCCACGAATGGGAGGGATATGCCTCCCACACAATTGATGGTGTGACTTGCTCTGACCAATAGCAAGTAGGCAAACATAATATGACTTTATGGCTGAGATCAAGCTTCAAGAAGCATTTCATGGCTCTTCTCTTGTTCCTCTGCTGTGTAACTAGCATGATCCAAATAGGAACTTCTCTCATCTTGGGCACCGTAATGAAGACATGCAAAGCAGGGCCATACCATTGATCTGCAGGCACAGACATGTCATATAAGTAAGAAGAAAGCACATTTTTTTAAGCCCTGAGATTTTAGAATCATTTGTTATCACAGGAAAGCAGACCAATGAAGTCCCAGTGGCGTTTTTCTACATAAGCAATTTAAACACAGTCTGACATAGGGGGTACTTCTGCTATCACAACCCTGGGTATGTTTTAGACATCGAAAAACCCCACTTCTCCCCAGTGATGATCATTTCCTATGATTTTTTATCACTTTATCAAAGTATTAGAAATTCAGCTGAGGACTGATTATATTAATTTATAATGCCTTTGTATATTCATTCAACAGGTAAATGCGAGATAGTGGCTATATTTTCACAGTGTGTTATACAACAAATACTAACAGGCCTAATGCAGCGTCACTTCTCTCAAAGCAATTGTGATTTTATCCCCATAACTTAATCAACGTTACCAAAGTTTCTTCTTATCCATAGGGTAGCTTGACACAATAGCATATAATAAGTGCAACTTTATAGATATTCACAGACTATTTTATAATCAGAAAGGGCACCTAATGTAGCTCCAGAAGACATACTTTGTGTTTGGCATAAATCTATTAAATCTATTGATGAGGAGTGTTATTTTGTAGAATAGAGAGAGGGGATATATAATATATATATATATATATTCAGACAGCATCTGCAAAAGAGTGTAGGATGTAAAAAGAGATACAATAACTTAACTGTTACTGGAATATGACATTTTTGGGAGGAAGTGATCGTGGAAATGAGGTCAGCTGATTTAGGGATTAGGCGGAGATGTAGCTGGAAAGCAGGTGGGGCCGGGTCATGGAGGACTATGGACTTTCTTCAATATGACAGAGGTGAACAGACATAGAACTGCAGGGAAACTAGAGAGGCAAGGATGGAGGCAGAGACAAAATCTTCAAGTAAGAGGGAACTCAGGCCTGTGCCAAAAACAAAGAAATGAAGAGGGTGGTGTACAGTCAGATGGTATTTGAAGTAAAGTCTTCGTGGGACGTGTGTGTTGCTGAGGCGAGAACAGTGGAGTGTAATTCGAAGACTTCTAGTGTGAGTCCTGGGCTTCCAGAAGTGATCAGTAAGGTGTGAACCACAATATACCTGCTGAATATGGCAATGATGATGTTACAACAGAAGTGGGTGGTGAACAGTATCATTTTTGTTTCCTGGTTAAAAGTCACACTGTAAAGGCTTGAAGAATAAACGTTCATAGAATTTCATTGGCGAATTAAAGTTCTGACAGTACCACACCTATTGCCTCTGGTTGTTGGAATCAACTGGGAAAATTACAAAGTTGAATTAAGGACTTGAAGAAAACTCAGAGTTTAGGACACTTGTAAGAAAGATTTACCTTGAACATGAGTATGTTTATTCAATCAGTAAATTGAAGACATACCTTCAAGTTACCACCTAGCATGTGTGGACATGAATGACGTTCAACACAATTCATGCCTCAATTACTTTGTAGGGACATTCATGAGTTTTGTTTTTCAAAATGAGTTGTATTAAAGGATAATTTGGGAAACAATCTCTGTATTTTATTCTTACTGCAATTCACACACGACCAGTATCTCTTGCTCTCTTTTCTTTTTCATTTGTTTGCATAATATTTAAGGGCTTTTAATAAAGGTGTAGGTATCCGGAACATGTGTATTTTTAACGTGAAGCTAGTTAAGAAGCCAAGATAATTTAATTTTAGTTAGATACAAATTTAAAAGGCATCCAATTGTAAGTAAAAATACTTTCCTGTAATAGGTGATTTTTTAAATACTATATGATTTTCCCCTTTCTGCAGGTACACTTAGCTTTACTGGGGTGAAAGAGTGTACACCTGTCTAAAATATTGTTTTCTCTCTCCTTTTTGGCCAGGTTGATTTCCTTCCATTAGTATGAAAGATTTAGTTCAACTCTCATTTCTGGCAGGCTTTTTTTTTTTTAATTTCATCTGCTTTATTACATGATTTTCTCCATGAGATCTCATCACACTGGGTACATCTCTAATGTTTTCAAAAGTTAGGCATTTGAAATGAACTGCCAGGTTACCCAGAATATTCTCATGCGAAGACTTTATTTTAAAGGACAGCATACGGCGCCATAAGAGGGAGAGAAGACAGGCAGGCGTCAGGCCTGCTAGAGACCAGGTGTGCGCACGGTCTCCCAGGGCCTCATTCACTCGCCAGCGTGGTGCTGCGTTTGGAGTTTGCACCACCAAGGTCTGAGTGAGAAGCCTCAAAGAAGCTCTCACAGCAGAGAGTGGGGGCGCTTGGTGAGTCCAAGTTCAAATTATCCGTGCAAAAAAATGACTTTGGGGATAGTTGAGGCAGTTTCCAGTCCATCATGTATTCCAAAGTCTTTATCTTTGCTGAAAGTCAACGAACAGACATTCAGTTCTCCCCAGAGGTATTTGAGAACTTCTCCAGGTGAGCTGTAATCCAGCTCCACTCTGTAATCTCTCTGTCAGTGGAACTTCCACACCGACTTGAGATTATCCATTGATGTGTGAAGTTATCTCATAGACTAGGCCATCACTGCTTCAAGAACAGAATAATATTTTATCATGCCAAGGAATACCTTGGAGTTTGGTATCCAGAAAGCAGTCAATAACTTTTGGTATGATTTCTTCAGTTTTTAATAATTTTGTACAAAAGTGTCATTACCCCAATCACAAAGAATATTCTATTTGATCATTTTTACTACTTAACTTTTCTCTTTAGGTTAAATAATCCAAATTGTTTTACTATTACATTGAAGACATTTCTTCCCTTATATTGCCAATCTACTAATCCAGTTCCAGTTATTCTGCAAATATAATTTTAACAGTTCCATTGATTTGTGTGTAATATGCAATAAACTACATATTTAAATAGAATATGTATAGTAAAATATGTATAATCAACGAAAGTCACTACAATCAAGAAAATAAATATGGTGACTATATCCATTACCCACAAATTTCCAGAATTTATGTAAAGTTAATCATATAGTATATACTCACTTTATACTCAATTTTAAGTGACTTCTTTCAAACTCAGCAAAGTTGTTTTGAGGTTCATTCATGTTGTCCCCTGCAATAATACACCATTGTTCTTGAGGTTAAAATATTCGATTTTAGGAATATTTCACAGTTCACTATCCATTTATCCAAATGAAAAGTTGGGATGTTTCAAGTCTTTTTTTGGCTTACAAATAAAACTGCTTTAAACATTTGTATATGTCTTTGCATGGACATATGTTTTTATTTCCCTTGGGTAAATGCCTACGAGAGGTATGGCTACATCATGTAGCAGGTATGTGTTTAGCTTAAAAAAGAACAAAACACTATCAAATTTCTGTAACTTATATAGTTCCTTTACTGATAGGTCATCATAATTTTTCCTTAGTTTCCCCACTGCTTACTCTGCTAAAATAAATATCTTTGCAGAATTAAAAAAAGAACAAAAAACCATCAAATAGTTTTCCAAAGCGGTTGTACCATTTTACATTCCCAGAAGCAGAGAATGGGCATCCCAGCTGCTCCACTTCCTCATCAAAAGTCGTAGGTCAGATCTTTTAGGTCTAGACATTCTAATGCGTGTTTAGTGGTTTCACAATAACCATTTCACTTGCATTTGTCTAATATTAGACTAAGGACATTAAGCAGCTTTTCATGTGGATGTTTACCACTCATCTTTTTTGGGGGGAGGAATAAAGTATCTTTTAAAATTTTTAATTCATTTTAATGGCTTGTTTTCTTACCACTGAGATTTCAAAATTCTTCATTTACGCTCTTTAGCAGATAAGTCATTCAGAAATACTATCACCCAATCGTTAGCTCGTCTTTTTGTTTTCTTAGCACTGGTTTTTAAGGGGCAAAAGTTATTTTGATGAGGCTCTATTTTCTTTCTTTTTTAATGAATCTAAGAAATCATTGTCTAACCTAAATACAGTAAGATTTTTGCCAAGTATTTTTTTCCTAGAAAGTTTGTATTGGGTTTTATATTTATTTTTATTAACAGTTTTTATTTAATTCTTGTATATGGTGTGATGTATTCATCATTTTTTTCATGTAGATGTCTTTTTGAGTCTCAACATCATTGGTTGAAAAGAATATACTTTATAACCTCATTTGCCTTTCCATGATTCCAAAGAAATTAATAATACATGTCTTAGGGACTCTGTTCTCTTCCACTGATCTATTTGTTTGCACAAATCCCAAACTCTTTTGTTTATATATCTGTATTATAAGTTGGTACAATATTTTGTAAGCCCTCCAGTTTTATACTTTTCAAAGTACTTTCAAAGTAGAATATCTATTTTTTTATTTTTACATTAATTTTAGAGTCAACCTATCAGTTTCTACACACCGACACACACATGCATACACACAGCCACAATTTTGATTCAATATTTTGAAGCTATTGATTACTTTGGGAAAACTGGTTTGTTGACAACATTGATCCCTCTGTTCCATGACTCCCTTTGTATATTGGGAGAATTTTTGCTCAATTTGAATTTTTTCTTTAAGTATTTAGTATAATTCCTCATTAAAGTCATGTGGGTCTAGAGTTTATTTTGTGAGAATATTTTAAACCACTTAAATCTTTTAATAGATAAAGCACTATTCAAGTTATCTACTTCTTTTTAAGTGAAATTTGGTAGTTTATATTGTTCAAGGAATTTGTTTGTTTCACCTAAGTTACTGACAGTGGCATAAAATTTCTCACAATATCCCCTTTGGTATCTTGCTAATACCTTTAGAGTCTGTAATGATGTCGATTTTCTCATTTCCAAAGCTGGTAATTTGTGCTCCCCCTCTATCTGTCTTTGTTTCTCTGTGGGGCTGTCTTGCTTCCCACACCCTCCCTGTCTCATTCCTTTTCTTATGATCAGCAGGATAGAGTTCTATCAGTTATCTTTGTTTCTCAAAGAAAAAGATTTAGTTTTATTGGGTGTTTTTCTTTGTTTTTCTTTTTTCTCTCAATTTCTGATATTTATCATTTTATATTTTCTCACTTATTTGGGGTTGATCTAGATTTTTTTTATATTTTCTTAAAAAGAAACCTGAAAACACTAACTTGAAACTTCTCTTCTAATGCATACACTTTAATGCTCAAGAGTTCCCTATATGCACGGCTTTAATTTCATTTCACAACTTTTGATATGTTGCATATACTTTGCCGTTAGCTCAAAATACTTTGTAATTTCCCTTTTGATTCTTCTTTGTTTTAGGTGTTATTAGTTTCCAAATATGTCGGTATCTCCCCAATATTATTTGGTCATAATTTCTAATTTGGTTCTAATATAGTCAAAGAAAACACTCTCTTTGATTTTCGAGGGAGAACCCCGAAAAAACAGAATTTATTTATAAAAAATTGTGTATTTATTCTTACATGTTTAAACTTCAGTCACCTTTAAAGGACTCTCCATCTGATGGAATACACCTGTCAAGACTTATTTCCACTGCTAAAACAGCTTTTGAACTCATCAATTTTTATGCTTTTTAGTGTTTCTGCCATTTTTTATTTCGCCTTTTCCACATTGACAAAGCAAAAAACAAACAAACAAAAATGCCTTGAGGACTTTTTTCATCCAGGGAAACAAAAATAAAAGTCACTTGGGGTGAGATCAGGTGAATAGAGAGGGTGGGGCACAGGGGTCACTCCATTTTTGGTCAAAAACTGATGAACATTCAGCTCAGTGTGGGAAGGTACACTCATAAATCACCCATCATGAAATGGGCAGACATGTTGGAAGAATCTTCCAAACAAATTCACTGAAGCCAAATGCAGCCTTTTACAAAAACAGTAGCGGATACACTGATACAGAAGGGTTCCTAGAACACTCTCCTAATGGGGGAAGCCTGTACTACATACAAGAGGCCTGCCCTCCAGAAGGTAATTCTTGTTATCTTTGGATCCCCTCTCGTAGACCTCTTCAAATATATTTCTTGTACACTAGAAAAGAATGTATATTCTGCTTGTTAGGGTGGAGTTTTAAATCATTAATTTATAATGTTGATCAACTCTTCTCTATCCTTTTTAACTTGTGTCATGCATGCTCTGTCAGTTAGAGAAGACTGCTTAATTTCAAATAAAATTATAGATTATATATTATTTTATATAAAATTAAATAAGATAGTAAATTATATATTTCTACTTTCAGTTCTCTTAGTCTCTGCTTCATGAGCTTAGAAGCTCTGTTATATGCAAAATGTTTGTAATTGCTATGTCCTCTTAATGAATTGATTTCTTTATCATTAGGATATGATTTTGTTTATCCTTTTAATACTTTGCTCTGAAACCTACTCTAATTTTGGTATAGCTAATCAGCTTTCTCTCAATTATTGTTTGCATGATTTTTTCTTGTTTTAAATTTTAACCTAATTGTTGCTGGAAGGCAGTGTATGGTAAGATTGTTTTTTCAACCAATTCCAACAGCCTTTGCCTTTGTAATAAAATGTTTACACAATTTACATTAAATATGTTATTGATTTAGTGGATTTAAATCTTGCTATTTGTTTTTCTCTTACATATTCTTTGTTCTGTTTTTCTTCTATTCCTTCCTGCTTTACATTTTTGGCATAATTGTTATCAATGTATCACTTTTCTATTTGGGCTCATTATTATGTTATTTTATCAGTTGCTCTAGTCTTCCTTCAGGTGATGTTATGCCCTTTTACATGTTGAATAATACTACTGTCTTCCAGCCTTTGTGCTGTTGTTATCATGCATTTTATATGTACATAAATTATAAGCCTTGCATTAGTTTTCTGTTTCCGTGTTAACAATTTACCACAAATTTTGTGGCTTCAAACAACACGAATTTAATGTTTGCAGTTTCCATCAGTTCAAACTCCAAGTAGGCTCAGCAGGGATCTGCTCAGGATATTATAGGAATATATTAATCCTATAATTAATTTCATGACATTATAAAATCAAGGTGTCAGCAGGATTGGGATCCTTGCTGCAGGCTCTGGGGAAGAAGCTCTCCTAGTACCTTCTAGGTTGTTGGCAGAATTAATCATCTTTCTGCTGTAGGGCTGACATCCTGTTTCCTCGGGGTTGTCACCTGGGGGAGGCTGCCTAAGCTTTGAGGTGCTCCACCCTGGGCCTCTTCCTCCAGTGTCTGCACCAGTGCCTGAAGCATTTCTTCATAGCTGGGACTCTCTGGTCCCTTTTGCTACATTTTCCGATGCTGCTTCTTCCAGCTGGAACTCTGTTTTTAAGGGCTCATGTAGCATTTCTTACCTGGATCATGTTAGATACTCTTCCATTTTAATGTCTGTGATGGTGATTATACCTGCAAAGTCCCTTTTCCATGTAACTTAATGTATTCATAGGTGGCTATCTTTAGGGTGTTGACATATTTGTGTGTGTGCGTGGCAGGGTGACCGTATTTACCTACCACAACTTCACAATATCTATTTTTTTTTCATTGTCAATCAGCTCTTAACAGGACTAATTAATAAATAATATAAGGCTTTTCTATATGTCCCTGTACTTGCCATTTCCAGGGCTCATCATCACTTTGTACATCCAGATTTCCATCTGGGAATTTCTAAATGTCTGAGTGACTTCCTTTAGCATTTCTTTCAGTGCAGGTGTGCTACGGATAACTAGCTCCACCTACTGCATCTCTGAGAAAGTCTTTGTTTCACGTTCATATTTGAAATAAAGTTTTGCTCGGTATAGAATTCTAAGTTGACAGTTTCTTTTTTCCCCTTTCAGTACCTTAAAAATTCCTGAGCCATTGTCTTTGGCACAGTTATTTCATATCAAAAGTCTGTCCTCATCCTGACTGTGTGCCTCTGTGGGTGAGACGTGCCACCCACCCAGTGCTCTCAGATTGTTGAAGGTTTTCTCTTTATCAGTTGTTTATAACAATATAGATACAATATACCTTGTTATAATTCTCTTCATTATTCTTATATTTGGATTTTGTTGGCAAATTTGGATTATACTTCGTATAAAATTTGGAAATGTGTTAGCCATTAGTTCTTCAAATACTGTTTTTATCTCACAATCCTTCGGGACTTCAATTCCATGTGTAAAGCAACTCGAACTTACTCCGCTGTTCTCAGGTGTTCTGTTTATTCACGTTTAGCTATTTTTTCTTCCTGTATTATCTTTTGGATATTCTCTATTGCTGTAAGTTCAAGTAGATAATCTTTTGCAGTGTTTAATCTACAATTAAGCCTATCTTATGTACTTTTGATTTCAGGCACTATGTATGTAATTGTTGACACTATTGCAGATGTGCCTCATTGCCCACCCTCCCTCAGTGAAGGCAGGGCGTGGGGGGAAAGATTTTTTAAAATATCTTCTAAGTCTCTATCATGTTCGAACATGATCAGTTTTCCTTCAGATTCTTTAACATATGGAATGCAGTTGTAATAGCTGCTTTAATATTCTTGTCTACTAATTATATTAGCTATGTCTCTTCTGGGTCAGTTTTGGTCGATTGTATTTTTAGTCATCATGTCTCATATTTTGTGCTTGTTTACATATTTAATGATTTCAATTTGAATACCAGATGTTGTGGATTTTACCTCTGTAATGTGCTGAATATTTTTGTTTTTTAAATATTTTTGGTCTTTGTCTAGGAATGCTGATAAGTTACTTAAAGGCAGGTTAATCCTTTCAGTTTCTTCATTTAAGCTTTATTAGATGGGATCAGAGTACACCGGAGCTTACTTTGCCCCACTTCTGAGGTCAATTCTTTCTGAATGCTCTATTTGACATGCATCATGAGGTATTTTAAGACTGTTATTTTAGCTTTGGGAGTAGAAATTGTTCTTTGCTGTACTCGAGTTTTGGAAATTATTCCTTCTAATGAGGGACATTTCCCCCCCTGGCCTCAGAGGCTTCCCCTCATGGATGCGAACTCATCGGTGCTTCTCTGAGGAACTCAAAGGGGCTCACAGCAAGTCTCGGGTCTCCTTGTGCACCTCCCCTGTCTGGCGCTCTGTCCTGTGAAATAGCCAGACACCTTTGCTTCCACAGGGTCCTAGACTCCTCCGCCTTTTGGACTCCGCCTGGGCCCCTTCCCCGTGTAGTGCAGCTTCGACACCCTCTCTAAAGAGTAAGCTGGGGCAGCAATAGGACCCATGTTTCCTCTCATATTTCAGATATCACTGTAGAATCATTCTGCTGACTGATTGAAACTATCTTGAAAACTTATTTTATATAATTTGTCTAAATTGTTAGTTGTTTCAGGTGGTAGGATGAATTGGTTACCTGTTTCTACAGCTTGTTTGGAAGCTGACGTTCTTGCAAATGTATTTCACTGTGGTGAACAAAATTATAAATGTCATTTTAAGGATTTGAGTGATCTCTCATAGCAGTGTGTTTCGTTCAATGTCATATGGCTAACTTATACCTAAATTCTGACCTCAAAATATTTTAGTCTCCGATACTGTACTACATTCAAAATAGTTTCAAATATACATGCATGTTTGTGTCCAAATTTTACTTTCTACTTATTGTTAGGTCACTTCCCTTAATTTAATATTTATTTTCATTTTATATCCACATGTCACATTTTCTACATTAAAATATAACCATGCTGACTCCTTCTAACCTCACCACACCTTCCGGGAAATAATGAAGAACTTTAAACAACTCAAAAGGTGGAATACAGAGAAGCTGCTGTTGCACCCAAGTAAGAAAGCACACAAAGAGACCACACAGTAGACACAGTGGAGTGTATAGAAGACAGCTCAGGGCTCACGACAGGAAGGAGCAGGAATTAAAAGGCTAAAGGTTTTCAAAGCTATCACCCGTTCCACGAGATTACCCTGAAGATGCAGTGATAGGTCAGGAGGCTGGACCAAAGAGAGGGCTCTCCAAAGGCTGCTGTCTAGCAGAGTTTAAAATATCCAGACACGGGAGAGCTTTCTCCTCCCATCTTGCCTTCAGCGTCTGGCAAACACTTTAGAAAATTATACTTATTTTGTTCACACATTTTGTTTTGTAATTTATTTATTTATTTTTGTTAATTAACCTAATTGTACTCCAATTTAGACACTGCTTGACAGCAGGGTATTGCAAAGCTGCTTGGAAAGAACTAAGGCAATTAACCAAAACACGGCCAACATTCTAGGTATCTCAGAAACATGAAGGACCTAGAAGTGGAATATGCAGTTCATGATAGATATAAAGGAGTGACAAGGAGTAAAAGGATTTTCAGAATACGTTGGGCAGATCAGAGCCCTGAGTTAAAGAAAGGGAAGGACTTCCATGTACTGGAGTCGAAAAAGGCACTCCCTCAGGGAGATTTTTGAGATTTTCCTGCGTTAGAGCAATCAACAGTTGACTTCTCCAGGAGCTGTGGACTGTTACAGTGAATGTGCTGTTTTGAATCTGTTAATAATTGTTACAAAATAATTAGAACTTTAAGAAAAAGCCTCACAGGATGCAATTTTATAAAGTTTACCTAATTGTTTTCCAATTACTTACAGTAAAATCCACTGTACAGTTCCATGAGTTTCAATGTATGTATTGATTTCTATAACCACGAACACAGTCAGTACACAGAATGTTCATCACCTCCACTCTTTTATGTTTTCCCTTTGTATTCACACCTTCCTGTGCCTTCTAATCCCACCACTTCTTCCTGCCACTATAATTGTGTCTTTTAAATAAGTGTCATATAAATGGAATAATCCAAAATGTAACTTTTGAGAATGTCTCATTCTATTCATCATAATGCCTTGAGAATCAGTCAAGTTTTTACATGTACCCACTTTTTGCAACTATAAACAGAATTGCTATAAGTCTGTGCATGTACAGCTTGTTGTGTGACCTTAAATTCATTGATCTAAGCAGCAATTTTCAACTGGTGCATCACGAGAACTTTTAAAACACGTAATACCTGACTACCCACATTTAGTCAGGGGCACTGATCTTTATTCCCTTAGACTATCAAATTTTAAAAAATTGACACCAGTCCACAGGACAGCAGTTGTCTACTGTAAATGAATCAAAATTATACATATTTTTATTCAGATCATCAAAAATACATCTTTTTGGTGTGCCATAGATTTTTAGTAATTAAAGCATGTGTGCCATGCGGTGAAAGTGGTTGAACACTGCTGCTATAGGGTAAATACTGAGGAATAAGATTGCAGGGCTTTAAGATGAGTAAGTGTTGAATTTTATTAGAAACTGCTAAACCATTTTCCACAATGGCTGTATAGTTTTGAATTCTCACCAATAATTTATCAATTCAACCTGTACCTCATTTTCACCTGACTTGATGTAAGTTTTTGATTTTTTTCTTTTTAATTTTATTTTTGTTTTGTTTTATTTTTGATTGTATACATAACAAATGTGTAGTAGATGGTGGTGGTTTTAGTTTGCTTTTCTTCAGCGATAATGCAAAATCATTATGCAATGACTAATGATAGTGAGCATCTTTTCATGTGCTCGTATCTCCTTTTTATGTGTCCTCTTCAGTGAAATGCCACTGCACGTCTTTCCCCCTGTTCTAAATGGATTTTTTTTCACTGTTGTGATTTGACAGTTGCTTATAAAAATGTTATAAATTCATTTTTACTTCCACACATCTTTAGTGATGTGTTTATTCAAGTATTTGCACATTTTCTTGTTGACTTTAGATTTTTAAAAATATGTATTTTGGGTGCAATTCCCTGCTCAAGTACTTATTTGTAAGTATTTTTTTTCCCCATGTCATGGCTTCCATTTTCATTCTCTTAAAGTGTTATTCAGAAAGCAAAGCATTTTAATTTTGAAGAAGTAGAACTATTGACCTTTTTCTTTCATGGTTTGTTATTTTGGTGTCATGTCTAAGAACCCTTCATCTAACCAAAGTCACAAAGATTTTCTCACATGTTTTCTTCTATAAGTTTTATACCTTTATGTCTTTGACCTGTTTG
The DNA here is from genome assembly GCA_004026545.1 of Mormoops blainvillei. Classification (NCBI taxonomy): domain Eukaryota; kingdom Metazoa; phylum Chordata; class Mammalia; order Chiroptera; family Mormoopidae; genus Mormoops; species Mormoops blainvillei. The sequence goes on along the minus strand of PVJD01001246.1, from coordinate 120,271 downwards.
GCATTCATTTTTGTATAAGGAGTGAGTTTTGTGGTCAGGTTCATGTATTTGCAGACGGATGTTCAGTTGTTTGAAAACCATTATTATAAGACTGTTGTTTCTCCATTGGACTTCATAAAATAAAAATCGATTGTATTTGCATAAGTCTATTTCTGAACTCCTTTCCATTCCACTGTTTTTGTGTCTATCCCGGCACCATCATCACATCACACTAATCTCTGTATCTTTACATACACCTTAAAATCAGGTAGTATAATTTCTATGACTTTGTTTTTCCTTAACAAAAATGTTTTGCTTAAATTATCATTTTAATGCTGGCCTTATACGTGAATCGAGAAATATTTCATTTAATTTAATGTTTGAAGAGATTGTGTAGAAAAGATATTATTTCTTTAAACATTTGATAAAGTTCACCAGATAAACCATCTAACTCTAGAGGTTTTCTTTTCAAAAGTCTTGTAACCACATTAATAGTTAGCAAGATTATTTGAGTTAAGTATTTCATCAGGAGTGAGTTGCCTTAAGTTTGTTGTTTTCAAAGAAGCTAAGTCACCAACATTGTTGAATTTGTATGCAAGGTTTGGCTTCCTCGTTTTTTGTTTTGTTTTTTTAATTTGGTCTAGTACAGTTGTCTCCATTTTCCTCCTACCATTCCCCACCTCCCCACCCATCCCTACCTCCCACCCTCCTTCCTTTGGCTTTGTCTATGGGTCCTTTATACATGTTGCTTCACGACCCCTCCCTTCATTTATTTTCTTATCCTTTTACTGTGTGTGAAATCTATAGTTAAATTCCTTCTTTGATTCCTGATATTGGCAGTCTGTGGTCTCTTCTTTTTTCCTAATGCATGTTTACTAAAGGTTTATTAACTGTATTATTGATTTAAAGAATCTTTGTTGGTTTCTTTATATACTCTATTCTTTTTTTCCTATTTTCTGTTTTATTGTATCTGTTCTTAATGGTATTATTTTTCCTTATGATTGATGTGGATTTGTTTTGTCCTTTTTCTCATTTCTGAAGTTTCAAAGCCACAAAGAGTAATTTTGAATCTGTCTGGGACTCTTTTCTTTTCTCTCAGTTTTGCTTTACATATTTTGTGAGGTGAATGCACATGTAGAATTGTCATATATTTTTGGGAAAACTAACTCTTTTATTATTATATAATGTTTCAGTTTATATTATGTATTGTTATTTCCTCTGAAATCTGCTGTCATTAATATTAATTAACATACAAACTTCAGTTTTCTTATAATTAGTGTTAGGATGGTGTATATATTTTTAATTTTTTACCTTTATTCTATCTATATTATTATATTTTAAATGACCTTTCAATAGAGAAACATAGAATTTAGTTATTTTTATCCATTTTGACAGCATGTATCTTTTTATTCATGAGATTAGAGCATTTGCACTTCATTTAAATCTTCAAGTTTTATTTTTTCAGTTTGAATATTTTTGGAAGTAAAACTTTAGTTTTAATGTTTATTTATTTTTAAATGCATTCCATGTCTTTGCAGAGACTATCTTTTCATTAGTTTCTAGATGGTTCACTCTTAACTCTTTGGAAAAATTTTAAACCAGTTTCTTTAAAATAGTTTTTAGATAATCCAACATGTGTCAACATGTGACCAGTATTTTCCATTAACATGACATATTTCTACTTCACAGGCAAAAATGTCTAGATTATATTCTAGATTTTGAATATCACATTATGAGACTCTGGGTTTTATTTCTTTATCATAGTGTCCTCAAGTTTCATCTATGCTGTGTTATACGTCAGAAGTCCCGTTCTGTTTAAGGCTGAATAATATTCCACTTTATGCATGTAACTCATTTGCTTATCATTGATAGAAATGTGAGCTGCTCCCATCCTTTCAATGTTGTGAATAACGTGCCTACAAGCAAGGATGCACAAATACGTCTCTCTGAGACCTTGCTTGTAATTTACCTTCCATTCCTTCCCTTGGGAGCTGCAAACCTTCAGCTGGCTCCAGAGCTCCACATAGGCACATGAGATGGATTCTACCAGTAAGATTATCCTTTAGGTGGAAGACAGATGCCTACCTAGTACTTCCTACTCTGCCATACACTGCAAAGTCAAAACTCAAAAATGTAAACAAGAAATGATGGTGTCTTAAGTTTAGAAGTGCCCTGCTAGAGAGAAGATCTATATGTAAATTTATTTGTTAATATTTATTTAGACCAGACCTGAACAATCAATTAATTGCTTAAGGGTGGCTTTCTTGACAATAGTAGCGATGGGATTTTATTCTCATCCTGAATAAATCTGGAGGAATTATTGGTGCTGATTAACCTGAACAACGTTAGTATTCCATAGTCAGTGTACTGTTGTTCTTTTGGGAAAAAAAATTTGAAGAACAGAGAATACGGGCAGATTTTAAGACACAGAAAACATAGGGGATTGCTGATGCCATTGCTGATGAAAGGGAATTAAATTCTCAAATTAATGGTATCTTTGGTGCCTATAACACCAATGAGGTGAATTATAACATGAAGGTGGACCACAGCCTCCATATAATTGAATTCTGGAGCTTCTTCTCTTCCCTACACATCCTCATGTTTCTTGAAGCTAAAAAATAGAAACAAATTTATCAGAAAGCACTGACTACTTAACATAACCAGAATGTAAATCCTTATAAAGTTATTAAAACTGGATGTTTCAGATATAGTCAAATATAGAAAAAAGTATTTTTAAAAAGTTAAAATAATAGTAGATGTGGGACTAATGAGAGAAAAATAAATTTGGATAATATATAATTGTAGCCCTTTTTTAAAGTTTTCATTCCAACCCCACAGCAAATTTATGACTATCGAGGTATGTATGCATACAGATACTCTATAGTCTAAAACAGTGGCTAAAAAACTTCCTGAACACCCTGGCTGGTGTGGTGCAGTGGGTTGAATGCCAACCTGCATACCAAAGGGTCACCAGTTTGATTCCCAGTCAGGGCACATGCCTGGGTTGCAGGCCAGGTTCCTAGTAGGGGGCGTGCGAAAGGCAACCACACATTGATGTTTCTCCCCCTCTTTCCCTCCTTTCCCGTCTCTCTAAAAATAAATAAATAAAATAAAAAACAATAAACAAAAAACAAAAAAAACCCCGAAAGTCTTGGCCACTGAACTAGTGAACATCTCTACAAATTTAGATGTTATTCTTCAGAGTAATTCTATAATTGTTCTTCAAAGTAGTCCATAAATATGCAATAGTAGTATTGCTATGCTAATCTACACTGTAAGAACATGTATTACATTAGCAGAGTCAATGTATCATAAAACATAACATTAAGATTTGTCAGTTTTTACAGATCATCCAGCATATGCAGTGCAAATTATGGAAAAGAAGACTATGATAAAGAATAAATAACTTCTTTCGGTCACTAACAGTAACGGGGGCAACCGCCAGAGCATATAGTTGTCCATTTGCAAGTCTTTCTATGAACACAAATGCTTCATTTGAGAAAGAATTTCTATTAAAAAGTTTATTTTCATTATAATTATCTAATGGGTTAAAATCTTCATTGTTGTAATAAAAATAGTCATAGTGGACTTACAACTGCATTTGTAGTTACCAAATGAAAAGCAATACATTTTTATTTAAATGTTCCTTTTTCATAATTAGAAGAGAAAGAAAACAAAGTACAGAGATTTGAATTTCAACGTACTTAAAATTCATATTCAATATCTGAAAATTAGCCCATCCTATTATAATAGTAATTATTGTGTTACTTTAGAAACAACATGTCAGATCATGCTTCTCGCATCTGTATTTGTGAGGGCAGAACTTGATTTATTGTGATTAATTACTAAGGTACATATCAGTTTCTGTCCCCACTGTCAATGGCAGTAATGCTGACCTGAGTGCTATTGTAGATATTTAATTATAGTCACACTGGTAAATGCCTGTCTTGTCAAGTTGTTTAGTATATGTAAAAAAACAAATATATTAATATAATTAATTTGGGGCATATCATTTTGTCATATTCAATTGAAAATCATAAATGTGTGCATTAAATCAAAATTTATGCTGTACTTTGAAATTTAGCTTCTATTATGGATGTTATTGATTTGTTTATTGCAAACAGTGCATTTCAGTAACAGTTTCAACATGTCTAAAATGTGCAGCATTTACAGTTTTGCAATGTAATTAGTTAGAAATTGGAGAAGCTTAATTTTAAAATTGAATTGTTCATGAAAATCTATTTCATACTCTCTATGGCTTGAGCAGTTTCTCTTTATAAAATGCTCTATAGTTGTTTAAAGAAATTAAATGCAGTTAATCAGAGAGAACATTACGGTTTGACACCTAATTTGAAAGCCCTGTCTTGAAGCAGTGAATGATTACTTATAGAATTACATGTACTGATGAAAATCCAAATAGGAAATCCGTTTATGCTCCAAGTAGATCTCAGTATTGCTGTGAGTCACGGTGGAACAGTCTGTCTTCTTGTGAGCAGTATTTTATAAAGAGAATATATATATATATGTGTGTGTGTGTGTGTGTACACACACACACACACATACATATATGCATATGTACATATATACATACGCTAAATGTTTATTTGTTGTTTTGTTGTTTAGTCTACTTTGATAGATCAAAATAGTAAAATAGTGCTAGAGTGAATTATCTAATTATTCTATTCTACATCAGAAGGTAAATCATGATCTTAAAGTCATTCAGCTACACAGACAAGCCAGTCCTGGTGATAAGTACAGATGTTGACTGTCAAGTTTTAAAGCTTAGCATTAACAACAAAGGCAGTGGTAAAAATGTCCCAATGGTATTGGTGAAATGTTTTTATCTCTATTTATCTATGTTCATTTGTTTTCAGTGCCGCCAGCCATCACAATGCCTCAGAAATCCTTTAACGCCACAGCAGAGAGAGGAGAAGATATGACATTATCCTGCAGGGCCTCCGGCTCCCCAGAGCCCACCATCTCTTGGTACAGGTGAGTTATGTGCCCATATGCTTCAGGCTGGTGTTCTTAATCACGCTCATGAAAAGAAATATTTACAATCTTACCATTCTGTCAGGAAGGAAAGCATTGTTTCTGAATTCTATTTAAAAAGTTATTATGCTTTTGTTTTCACTTACATTAGTTAGATTAAACTGTTACAGAGGTCAACAGAATGACATAACCCAAGTCAAAGGTGCACCCATAGCCCTGATTATTCCATCTATAAGGCATATTTCTTTATTATTCATTTATTTTTAACCGTACACTTTATTTTTTAAACTTTATTTTTAAATTTTACTTTTAATTACAGTTGAAATTATATTACTTTATATTAGTTTCAAGTGTATATAGCATAGTGGTTAGATGATTATATAGTTTACAAGATAATCCCCCTTATAATTCAGGTACCCATTTGGCACCACATAACTTACTACAATTTAGCGATATTTCTTGTGCTGAGGTTAACCTCCCCATCACTATTTTGTAACTAACAATGCGCACTTCTCCATCCCTCATCCTTTTTACCCACTCCTCCAACCCCCCTCTCCTCTGGCAACCATAGGTTTGTTCTCTGCATGTATCTACTTGTTTCTGGTTTTGTTTTTTTAAATTTGTTTATTTTGTTCTACAAAGCATATTCCTGACCTACAAAAAACAGCCACTTCACCACACCCAACTAAGAACTCTGTCTTCCAACTCAGATCCACTGCCTGGCTCTGTCTAGGTTCCCCCTCTATCACCTGGTCCTGCAGACTGTCTTCAGGTAGAAGCTGTGATGGTCTTCGGAGTTCACTTCCATGTACAACTTATTGACCAGTATTTGTAACCCGTTATCTAATCTTTGTGTCCAGTATTTTGTTGTTTGAAATGGGGGGTACATATATTCCTGTTACTACATTATGGTAAGAAGTGGAATTGTACCCCTTTCTTTATCATTCGCATTAATTCTTTAACCTTAACCCCTATATTCGTGTGCCTGGAAAAGGGAAACTTGGAGAAATGATTTGAATTTCAAAGGATGGGCACATGGATACCATTCTCATCCTCTGGGAGCTTTTCTTAGACAATGGCACACCACAGAAATGGATTGTGAATAGCCCTGTGTAATTCTACCTAACAGGCTTGTTGGCAGAGAGGTATCAAGAACTATTAACTTGTTTGTTGTCCTTTAATGATATTTTTTAATTGAGCTGAAGAGGTCAAATCATGGGTTTTGTTTTCCCTTGAAAATTCCCAGGGTATGCCAACCATCTTCTTCTCTCTTTTCTCCCACTGTAGTAAATCTTTTCTCCTCCTCCCTAAAAAGAAAACCCAAAAGCATATTAATTCATTAATGGGATTTATAATACCCTATATTACTGCCAGTCACATAATGAATTCATGATAAATGCCCATGCATTTGCTATACTTCAAACATTTAGTACAATATATCACATGAACTAGGAAAATAACCCTCTTTATTAGGAAAAAAAAACACTGGAACTTGGTTAATCTGCTACTTTTATTACTGTGTCAGTTAAAGGATGTGAAAATCATACTAAAAATTTTAGTATAAACTGTGAATGAGGATAGAGAGAAAATACACATATGGGGTAATTGTGACAATTCAGCCCAGTGAATAATACAGGCAAAGTGTGGTATAAACCACAGATTACTAAAACTTCTTGTCTATTATTATTATATTAGCAATAGTATTCAGTGAATATTTTTCATTGAATAGCTTGAGTAATATATTGTATCACCAGATACACTGAAAACTCTATCTATACATTAGGAAATTCTATCCAAAAATGCTGAAATGTCATTTTTATAGTAGTAAATATTAGGTTAGTAAAAATATAAAAAATAAAGTAAGAAATATTAATATACATTTACTCCTAGTAGTTTATATTCCCTAATTCTTAACTCTATTCTTATGATATGGTTGTACATTTCATGACATATTTAGAGATGTCAATTGAAACTGAAAAAGCAGATGTTACTGAGTTATAGAAGAATAAGGGTTATATTAAGGTATATGCCAGTACTTCCTGGAAAGCAAAACAAAAATTCATTGGAAAGACCATTTAGTCTATAAAAGAAATGGCATTTTTCAATAGAGATATTTTTTCAATTTTTTAAAATATTTTTTCTTTTTACATTTTTATATGTATGGGCAAATAGGTCTCCCCAGCCCTAAGAAGTGAACCTTAAAATCAATCCAATCATCAAAAACACAATTACAAGAAAAAATATATAAAAAAGGAAAGCAGAAAGAAGAAAAGAAGATGTGAAAATTATAATAGAATGAAAGACAATGCACAGTTTAAGAAAGTTTCACACATATTAAGGGGAATTGCAGAAATCGCTTCAGGTTAAAAGATATTTAAAATATTCCCTACTGCAGTTATAAAAGTGTGAAAGACACTGTTTTAGTGGACAACAAAAACTAGAATTAGGACAAAATGAATATTGCTTTGGTCCAGGAGGAATATGAGAAATACTAAACATTATTTAAATCTAATAAGGAACTTATCAAAAAAGTAATTTATCCTGGTTATTTAATTAAAAATCATACTCATCATAATTTCCCTTACTGTATTTTTGCATAATTCTTTCATCTTACCATTTATTGGCAGTACTTCTTTTCAAAATAAATAAGTTGTGTATTTATTTTGAAACTATTTTAAAGGACTTCTATTACATGTGTCCCAGGAACCTTATACATAAAACTTTCATAAATATATGTTGACTCACCAACATAAAAATTTATTTTAATTCAAATCATCAAAGAAACTTTTTTTAGTTTAATAATCACAGTACCAATTGAACCAGTGTGTTGTTTTACCTAAGATTATGATCAATATTTCAACATAATTCAAATGTTATTTTCCCTAAAGTCAAACTGTTTGCAAGTATAACTTTAATATTTATGCATTAAAAGTTTTACTGGGCTACTAGAACTATACATTTGATAGGAATTCAACCTTGTCTGTCTATCTCCATGAAATGATTGACAGCTACAGATCAAAAAGTTGAGTATATTTTCTCCTGAGTTATGAAATCAGATTCATGAGAATCAACCTCTTTTTTTTTTGGCTTGTGTTTTTTGTTTGTTTGTTTGTTTGTTTGTCTTAGGAATGGCAAGCTCATCGAAGAAAATGAAAAGTACATATTGAAAGGAAGCAATACAGAACTCACTGTCAGAAACATAATCAATAGTGATGGGGGCCATTATGTCTGCCGGGCCACCAATAAGGCTGGGGAAGATGAAAAGCAGGCATTCCTCCAAGTCTTTGGTAAGTATTATATCTTAGTGGCTCAAACTGTGAGACCTACAGGGTGGCTAAGGTCAAATTTTACTCTGTCAATATTATGAGCTGTTTAACTTTCCAAAATTAAATCTCAGTTTTCTTATCTCTAAAATATATTTTAAACTTGCAGCTATCAGGCATAATTGTTTTAAGAATTACATGAAATTATACATTCAAGTTTTATAAAATATTGGTTGAGCATAATAGCCTTGAAGAAAATTCATTTCTATGACACTACTGGGATCTCATATATTTACAGGTTAATCTTCATAAATCTTTAAATGAAATAGGCTGGGATCAGCTTTACTTTCATTATACATAAAAAGAGCACACCTATAAGGCTGTAATTAGGAAACATTGACTTGCAACTATAATTCAATATTCCCATTTCATTAAAAGGAAATATAAATCTTCCATAATTACTAAAAGTCTTATTACCTTCTTTGGTAGTCTTATAGAGAGTAGAGAACTACTCTAGTGTGTTCTTTATAAATTATTTATTTAGCTTTCATTATATTTTCAAGAAGAAAACCAATTTTGCTGGTTAATATTTAGAATATGAGTGTTCTCTTTAAAGAGCATAACACTAAAAATTTTATGCAGTACTAACATTGAGTATATTTTCTCCATGTTTAAAAACATTGCTGGCAAAACACTTTCACAGCAGAGGTGGAAAAGGAGGACTGTGTCACAGTTGGGAGGGAGGACTGTGTCACAGTTGGGAGGAGGACTGTGTAACAGTAAGGAGGACCAGTGTCTGCCTCTGGATGACCAGTGTCTGCCACCAGCCCTAGGACCATGGACCAAAGCCAAGTGGTCATGCACGTGGACTCACCTTCTGCCAGCTGGGCCTGTGATCACATAATAGAAATATTTTCTGAACAGAGAAATTTTCATAAAGTTTATATTCTGGTGGAGTGAGACAGACCGAAATATATCAAAATAAGTAAATTAAATAAAATTGGAATAAAAAAATACTCTAAGAAGAAAGTGAAAATGGATAAATCTGGTAGCGTTGGATAGGGAGAACTGTTATTTTGGATAGCATGGTGTTGGGAAGTTACTCAGAAAGGTAATGATTAGATGTGTCTACACAAAAATCTTTAATGATGAGATGTCAGCAAAACTCAAGAGGCAAGAGAAAATTGTTCACATAGAGGGAAGAGCAAACAAACTTAAAATTATTAGAAATTATAGAAAGTCAATTATTTGTTTCAACAGTATTTCCCACTTAAAGAAAATGTTTTTTATAAAACCTATACACCTTTAGCCCTGGCCAGGTGGCTCAGTTGACTGGGCGTTGTCCCATACAACAAAAGACTGTGGATTCGATCCCAGGTCAGGGAACATACCTAGGTTGCAGGTTCAATCCTGGTGGGGACACATAGGGCAGACAAACAATTGATGTTTCTTCTCCCTCTCTCTCTCTGTCTTTCTCTCTCTCTCTTTCCCTTCTTCTCTCCTTCTTTCCTTCCCTTCCTCTCTCTAAAAATCAGTTAACATGTCCTTGGGTGAGGATTAAAAAAAAAACAAACCTACCACATTAAATAAATGTGACTCAGTATGATAAGTTAATTAAATTATAGTATCTGAGATAATTCCAAAGGGTAATATTCTCAGTCTACCTAAATGGGTTCATATTAAATAGTGTTTATTTACTTATTATTTAATAGGGTGGCAGTGAGTGAGAACAGATGTAAAGAGAGTTTCAGTATTTTCGTCTTTTCAAATAGAAAATAATGCACGATACGTCGCTGTTGTAATCGCTTTTATATAGTAACACTGAACAAATTTGTATTATTTTTGACACAACTGAATTGTTAAAATTTGTGTATACTAACCCTGGCTGATGAGGCTCAGTGGATTGAGTGCTGGACTGTGAACCAAAGTGTCACTGGTTCGATCCCCAGTCAGGGCACATGCCTAGGTTTCGGGCCAGGTCCCCAGTAGGGGCCATGTGAGAGGCAACCACACATTGGTGTTTCTCTCTCTCCGTCCCTCCCTTCCCTTCTCTCTAAAAATTAAAAAAAAATCAAAAAAAAATTATGTATACTATATTTCATTATGTATACCATATTTCTGATATCAGGAATCTAATTTTTTATAATTAAGAAAAATTTACTTATATCCCGTGATTACTTACATTTAAAGATTTAAAAATATCTGTTACTTGTCTTTAAATAACAGATACTGGGTTTTATCCCTTTTATGACCTAACGAGTAAAACTGTAATAAATGCAGGTAATACAGAATTTTCAACCATGAAGCTCTGTGTGCTACGTAAACTTGTGGATGGACATAATTTTTAATATTAAGATAATTTTAACTAGTAGGCATAATGTTTTTCCTTTCAAAGAAGTCATAGTTATAAAGAAATACTTAACTACAATACCTAATAATATTGTTAAGATAAACTAAGGTCAAAGTAAATCAGCTAGAATAATATAAATAAATGGTATTTATGTATATTTACTTCATATCTATTTTAAATACTGCATATAATTATACATACTATATGTTTAAAGTACAACCATCATTTTTTTCTCTTTGGTTAAATTATTTTAAGAGCTTAAGAGATAATCACTCATTAAATGTATGCCATCCCCCCACCACACACACACACTTACACATGTGGCTTTAAAAGAGGAAATTTTAAATTGTGGTTTAAGAACAGAAATATATAATAAAATGTCTCTTTGACAAAATCTTGGAAGGGATTATAATTTGTATGTTGGTATGTAAGACACTTGAAATTATTTTCTAGTGATGATCGATGGGAATTGTTTCCTGAAATTTTTTTACCTGTTCTTTGCAACTTTCTTGGCACTACTCTGAAGCAAGGCATGCTGCTGTAACTGCTGTAAAGTTAACAATTCCACATGACACTAATGTGGACTTAAATGGCCATCATGGCTTTTCTTCCAATACCGATTGAGTAATGTATATATTCTTTACAGTACAGCCTCACATAATACAGCTTAAAAATGAAACTACCTATGAGAATGGTCAAGTCACACTCATATGTGAGGCAGAAGGGGAGCCGATTCCAGAAATCACTTGGAAAAGAGCCATGGATGGAATCACATTCTCCGAAGGCGATAAGGTAACAAACCACCAGATACACAGTGGTTTTCAATATCGTTGTATTTTCAGTGTTTTTTGCATGTTATTAAATTTCACATTGAACTCCAGTTTACCAAGTAACTTGTAAGAATACAGTAAGTGATTTCTTTTTTAACATGGTAACTCTACCACAGTCAGCCTAAAACTAAATTCAGAGAAGAAAAATTCAATGTATAATAAGGAAAGATGTTTGTTTATTAAACCATAAAATCTTAGGTGGTTGTTATTTTTAAGTTTGCCTAATTGATTTTTGGTGTACATTGAATCTATAAAATATCTTATGACAATTTTAATTCCTCCACCCTGTGCTGTGGAAATGAAAATAATTTAAATTCACAAAAGCCTGGCTGTCATTTCACTCTTTACTCTTGTGTTGTCTTTGTGCAGTACAAGTGTAGGTTTATGGTTTCATATAATTTAGAACCTAATACGAGAAATAAGCACAAAAGTAAACTGGTGCCCTCTCACCAGAATCATACAAGTTCCTTAGAATCAATTAACCATCATCATAGGTTTCACTACACTCCATGCATTTTCATAACTACTCATATTAAAGTACAAGCAGAGATGTGAAACATAAAGAATAAGGTAGTGAATTAATGATATGATGGACTCGCATTTTCACACATGTAAAAATTGTAACAGTAAGCTGATAGGTTGCTTTCATTTTCTCAATGTTCAAGAAAATAAAACTTCCTTTAAACCCCTTTCATTAATTGAAATCAATTTATGCAAAAGTCAGTGATTTCTAAAATATAAGTGCCTTTAACTTCCCAACATTGATAGCAGAAAACATTGAAATTAACTTACCCAGAATACATTTTGTATTTCTTCAACCTATACCATTATAAACAACATTAGTCTAACTCAGGTGACCTCTTCTCCATTTACAGTTTATCTTTTGAAAGAATGTATTGGTACATGCATCACCCTTCTTTGCATATTTCTTCCTCATCAGGGTGTATTTGAGAGGGTGTATGTCTTTGTTAAAAAGCAATTATTTTGTATATGCAAATTGAAAATAAAATTTATAAAATATGAATGATGTTCATTGTTTTCTACAAAAATGATATAGTTTTTGCTTTAATATTTTTCTTAACAGAAAATCATAGGCATTGTTACAGCACAGTTGGCAAGTCTGAAAGGAACTATAGCTCCATAAAAATGTTGAAAATTGTCAGAAAAGCAATTAGATATAGAAAACTGTAGGTAAATGCTTTCATGTCAATTTAGCACATTTCTTTAGGCAAGATTACTGGAGTATCATTTACATGTCTGTAAGCCCTTATTAAATGTACGTTCATATTTCTAACTCATGCTTTCATTATTTTCCTGCCTACTGTAAAATTCCTTAAACATCTCTTCTCAAAGGTAGCTTTTATTCTTTTTTAAAGAAATGCTTCTTTATTATATACCAACAATGAGAGATGTATTGTATTTAGTTATTTTCTCAGTACAAAGTTATCAAGTAACCGAGGGCCTGATATTTTATTCTCCAGTCTATGCACTAGACCACCCAAAACTATACAAAAATTTCTTCCGTAGTAATTGTGAATATAATTAACTAGTTTTGTTATGTACTATATCTATTAAAGTAGACATATTTTAATTTATTTTTTGTATTTCTTCCATTACCGTTTAGTCCCTTTATACCCCCTCTCCCAGCAGTCACCACACTGTTGTCCATGTCCATGAGTCCTTTTTCCTTTTCACTCAACCCCTCCATTCCCTCACCACACCCTCCCACTAGATGTCATCCTGCTCTCCATCTATTCACTTAGCATAATGTTCTCCAGGCCTATCCATACTGTTGCAAAGGATTCAATTTTCTTCTTTTTATGGCTGAGTAGTATTCCATTGTGCAAATGTCCCATAATAATTTCATCCACTCATCTACTGATGAGCACTTGGGCTGATTCCATATCTTGGTGATTGTAAATAGCACTGCGGTGAACACAGAGGTGATATTCTTTCAAATTAGTTTTTTGAGTTCCTTCAGATGTATTCCCAGAAGTGGGACTGCTGAGTCAAAACGCAGATCCATTTTCAACTTTTTGAGGTTTCTCCATACTGCTTTCCACAGTGGCTGCACTAGTCTGCATTCCCAACAACAGTGCAAAAGTGTTTCTCTTTCTCTGCATCCTCACCAGCACTTGTTGTTTGTTGATTTATTGATGCTAGCCATTCTGACAGGCGTGAGATATCTCATTTTGGTATTAATTTGCATTCCTCTGATGATTAGTGATATTGAGCATCTTTTCATTTGTCTATTGGCCCATCTGCATGTCCTTTTGGAGATGTGTCTATTCAGGTTCTTTGCCTATTTTTTAATTGGGTTGTTTGTTTTTTTGGTGTTGAGTTTTGTATGTTCTATATAAATTTTGAATATCAACCCCTTATCAGATGTTTTGGCTAATATGTTCTTCCATTCTGTGGAATGTCTTTTTATTTTGTTCATGATTTCCTTTGCTGTGAAAACACTTTTTAGCTTGACATAGTCCCATTGTTTGTTTTTTCTTTTGTTTCCTTTGCCTGGAGAGATATATCTGATAAATAATTTCTGCAAACAATGTCCAAGATTTTACTGTCTCTGTTTTCTTCCCGGATTTTTATCATTTTAGGTCTAACATTTAAGTATTTGATCCATTTTTGAATTTATTTTTTTGCATGGTATAAGAAAGTGGTCTAGTTTCATTTTCTACACATATTTGTCCAACTTTCCCAATACCGTTTATTGAATAAACCATCTGTAGCCCACTCTATGTGCTTGCTTCCTCTGTCAAATATTACTTGACTATAAAGGTGTGGATTTATTTCTGGGCTTTCTATTATGTTCCATTGATCTTTGTATCTATTTTTATGACAATGGCATGCTGTTTTGATTACTATGGCCTATAGTTTCATATTAAGTAACATTATTCCTCCATCTTTCTTCATCTTTTTGAGGATTACTATTGTCAATCAGGGCATTTTGTGGTTCCATATAAATTTTTGAAATATTTGTTCTAGTTATGTGAAATATATCACTGAAATCTTGATAAGAATTGCATTGAAACTATAGATTGCTTTGGATAGTATGGACATTTTAATGATGTTAATACTTCCTATCCATGAACATGGTATGTGCTTCCACCTATTTGTGTCTTCTATTTTTTTCCTCAGTGTCATAATTTTCTGAGTACAGGTCTTTTACATGCTTGATTATATTTATTCCTAAGTATTTTATTCTTTTTGTAGCAATCGTGAATGGCATTTTCTTAATTTCCCTTTCTGTTAGTTCATTATTGGCATATAACCATGCCACTGATTTCTGGATATTAACTTTGTATCCTGCTACTTTGCTGAATTCATTTCTCAGTTCTAGCAGTTTTTCAGTGGATTCTTTGGGGTTCTCTGTGGATAGTATTATGTCATCTGCAAATAATGACAGTTTTACTTATTCCTTTCCAATTTGGATGCCTTTTATTTCTTCTTCTTGTCTGATTGCTGTGTCTAGAACTTCCAGCGCTATGTTGAATAAGAGAGGTGAAAGCAGACATCTGTGCCTTGTCCCCAATCTCAAGGGGAATATTCATAAATTTTGCCTATTGAGTATGATGATGGCAGTGGGTTTGTCATATATGGCCTTTATTATGTTTAAATATGTTCCCTCTAATCGCACTTTGCTGAGAGTTTTTATCATAAATGAGTGCTGGATTTTATCAAATGCTTTTTCTGTTTCTATTGATATGATCCTGTGGTTTTTATCCTTCATTTAATTTATGTGGTGAATCACATTTATTGATTTGTGAATGTTATATCAAGCTTGCATTCCAGGAATAAATCCCACTTAATCATGGTGTATGATCTTTTTGATACATTACTGTATTCGGTTTGCTAATATTTTATTGAGGTTTTTAGCATCTGTGTTCATCAGGGATAGTGACCTATAATTTTCCTCCTTTGTTGTGTCTTCATCTGGTTTTGGAATTAAGGTAATGTTCGCCTTGTAAAATAAGTTTAGGAAACTTCCCACCTCTTGAATTTTATGAAACAGCTTGTGAAGAAGAGGTGTTAGTTCTTCTCAGAATGTTTGGTAAAATGCACCTGTGAAGCCATCCGGCACAGGGCTTTTGTTTTTTGGGAGTTTTTTTATTACAGTTTTAATTTCTCTAGGTGTAATTTTGTCTATTTGGATTCACTGATTTTTCCTGATTAAGCTTTGGAAGATTATATGTTTCTAGGAATTTATCCATTTCATCCAGGTTGTCTGGTTTGCTTGCATGTAGTTGTTCATAATATTTTCTTATAATCCTTTTTATTTCTTGGGTGAATTCTATGTATTTTTTCTCAATACATTTAAGAAGATTGTAACCATGCAAGCATCAGAAGATGCTTTGCCCATGATACTATGAAAGTAAAATTCTATCACAAGAACACTGAAAAACATTCAAAGACACAGAAGCTAAATAACATGTTATTAAACAATGAATGGGTCAACAAACACATCAAGGAAGAAATCAAAGGATACCTTGAAACAAATTAAAATGAGGATACAACAATCCAAAATCTGTGAGACACTGGGAAAGCAATCCTAACAAGGAAATTCATAGCATTACAAGCCTACCTTGAAAAACATGGAAAGGCTCAAATAAACAATCTAACTTTTCTCTTGAGGGAACTTGGAAAACAACAACAAACAAAACTCAAAGTGAGTAGAAAGGAGGAGGTAATAAAGATCACAGCAGAAATAAACAAAATGGAATCTTAAAAAATGATATGAAAAATTGATGAATCCAAGAGCTTGTTCTTTGAAAAGATCAACAAGATTGGCAAACCTTTAACCAGACTCATCAAGCAAAAGAGAAAGGACCCACATAAATAAAATCAGAAATGAAAGAAGAATAACAACTGATACTAAAGAAAGACATTTTTTAAAATATTTTTTGTTGTGGCAAAACAATTATAGAACCTAAATATATATATATATACATATATATATTGTATATATATTTATATATACAATATATATACATATTTTATATATAAATATATTTTACAATATATTATATATAAATATATTTTTGTATATATTATTTTATGTATAAAAAATATATATATATATTCCCCCCCCCCAAATACCAACTGTTATCCAGTGGATAAAGCAATTAAGACTGCTATATTCACTTACTATAATGATATTTTTCCAAAATTATTTTAAGATATTCATTTTATTTTCTGAATTGTAAGCCTTTTTTTCACTTAACATTCCTAGTTCCTTCAACAGCCAAAATTCAAAAACTGAATGATTGAGCTGAGCTTTCAAGGAAGACAAGCCTGATTTTGAAATTCAGCTCTGCTATTTATAATGCTTCAGCTTTGGCAATATTATTTGAACTCTTTTTAAAATGAGTTTTTCATCTTTAAAATTGAGATAATAACAGTTATTTTCCTTATTAGTACAAGAAGGTGAGGGGTGTTTTATAAAATGCATATCAATGTCTTTAGCATACTGTAAATACTCAATAAACTATTTTTTGTCATATTATTTAATTTTTGAAGCATCATTTATTCTTATTTCTATATTCTATATTATCTTATTTCTATATTCTATATTTCTATATTCAAATAATATTACCAAAGCTGAAACTTTAAAATGAGTAAACTCTGGTTGTTAATAGACTCGATAAAGTCAGATATCTAAAATCTGATTAAACATTAACTGTCACAGAGTATATTGAGATCATATCTCTGCTGTCTTGAAAAGTAACAGGAGATTGCATTTGCCATAAATATCACTTGGAGAGCCTGTTAGAATGCAAGCTCTAAAATCCACTCCTAGAGGCTCCATTTAGTATGTCTAGCAGAGGACATAGTGGTACATATTTTATGAACTCATCAGTTGGTGTTATATGGATGGTCTTCTGTCCACACTTCAGAAATCAATTCTCTTATTCTAAGTCAAATAAAATTTAACAACTGAGCCTTTTAACAGGAAAATACTCTTACTAGATTACTAGGCACATGATAGGGGCCGAAGAAATACAGGACAAAACACAACTTCCCATCATGCATACAGTGTTAAAGTTTTGTTAAAATTGCTAAATATGTAGGTCATAGACAGTGAGATATTATTAGTGTAATGTGATTCAAACTAATAACTTCATCCCAAAATATGACTATGTATTTAGTGAATATGTTCAACGTTGTATATTATTGGAGAGGGTGTCAATTAATAGTATCCCATTTTCTTGTCTAAATTCTCAATCACTGGATAAAACAAAAGAAATATATGGGGATAAAATATCATGTGGCTTAAATCCATAGGTAAGTGCATGTCCTTATACTGAACTATAGAATTAGACAGACTTACCCCACATAATAACCCACTCTTCATAACCACTGCTAAGGCAACCATGTTGGCTGAGAACAATAGAACCTGTGGTCTCTACTGGAAGGTCTTTTCTGAAAATAAAAAACAGCGCAGCTAGGAAAAGTGTATCCAATATGATGTCCTCATAGTTACCTATTAGACCTCTCATTAGTTCTCCCGGGGAGGAGTAAGTACGGGGGTTGGAAAGCACAAGAGTGGACTGTTGGCCAAGCTCCCTTTCCATCAAATAAGTATTAGGAGTCCATGACAAATGGTCACTGCCCAGGAAACATTATGTTTGCACTATATTAATGAGCACTATATATGTATTGTCCGAGCTTATCTTCTGGAATTCTTACTACACAATAAATGACTACAAAACAGTCATTTAGTGGCACAAAACAACCATATTTTTCTCATGATTTTGTGCATCAGGAATTTGTTTGCACTATATTAATGAGCACTATATATGTATTGTCCGAGCTTATCTTCTGGAATTCTTACTACACAATAAATGACTACAAAACAGTCAAATAGTGGCACAAAACAACCATATTTTTCTCATGATTTTGTGCATCAGGAATTTGGGAAGGCTCAGTTGAGTGGATATGACCAGGACGCTTGAATGTGCTCACTGGTAAATGTTTGCTGTAGCGGCAGTTCTGAAGAAAGATTGAATTCTGCATGTTAATATATCAGAAAATAACCTTGCATGATATATCTCTCAGAAACAACAAAAACATCATTCTTAAACACAGAGCTCTTTTAAATTCACAACTATTTTATTTATGATCTAATGCATCTTACCTACTTTTAAAATAATATATTTATTTTTTTAAACTTCAGAAAATATTAAAACATGCAATGTGTGAGAAAAACAGAATATCTACTTTCTTTAGAAGTATTTTCTGAACATCCTTTATTATTTCAGGATATTTTGTTTTTTATTCTGTTTTTAAAGAAATGTCATAGTTTTTACTCACTAACTTAATAAATCATTTATGGAAAATTTCTGGGCAATCTATTATAGTGATAATGAGTATAAATGGTGATGTTTCATTAAAATATTGATTTGCTAATGTTATCCAAAGTCTATTAAATTGACATCTGAATTTTAGCACATTTTAATGGAGTCATTTTAAGATACATTTGTTTATAAGAATTAAAGCCCCTAGCTTTTACATTTACTAGATGACATATACTTAATTTTGGTAATATTTAAATGCATGCAGTAAAGTTTACACAAAAACCAAAGCTTATTATGGAATATGCAACAACTCTGAATTAAAAGTTATAAATGTTTTGCAATTTTCAAACAAAACCACCTATTTTTTTACTTTGAAAATCTGTTTTAAAAATAAAATCATGCTTCTTCACAGGGTTGATCTGAGGTTTGGGTAAAATTGTGTGTCTGAACTATTTCAGCATAGTTTCTAGCATTAATGCCTGTCAACTATCTGAACCAGTTTGTTTATATCATTTTTATTATCATTCTTGCAACAACTGTTAGTATATGTAAGATTATAGGTATTGCCCTGGCCAAGTAGCTCAGTTGGTTACAGCATTGTCCCAATATACCAAGGTTATGGGTTCATCCCAGGTCAGAGCACATACAAGAATCAAACAATGAATGCATAGGTAAGTTAAACAACAAATCAGTCTCTCTCTCTCTCTCTCTCTCTCTCTTTCTCTCCCCTTTCTTCTCTATCTAGTGCCAATAAAAGTATCATAGGTATTGACAGATCAGTATGGGAAAGTCATCAAGTATCACACAGGTCAGCATTTAATACTAACTGCATCACTTTGGTGTATTATTTACCATTTAACCTTTCATGCCTGATTTTAGTTTCTGTATGTTTAAATCTGGGGAATAATAAGACCTACCTGGAAAAAGTTTCTGAAGATGAAATGAGAGACAAATAACAATTATCTCACATAAAAATCATACACCTTAAAAAGTGTCATTTTCTTTTGTCTTTGGAGGTTTTCAGTCTGTAGATATATTGCATGAGAAAATGATTGTATTAATTCTGTGTCAACACCTGTTTCCCCAAAAGGAGCCAGACTGAAATTTCAGTGAGCATAGTCATATGTAATGTATTAATAATATCATCCACGAGTAAAATAGAATGTTGTTTTAGTTGCTGTAGATTGTTCTTACTTGATGTAGCTATTTATGGAAGTTTATAATAATATCTAATGATGTCAATTTAATGGCCCAGATATGAATTTTTCTCACCACACTAAATTCCAGATCTTGTAATTACAGTATATGCTACATTTCTCTTAGAGGATGACAGTGCTGGAAATCTGCATTAGAGTTTCACCTTATCGCTGGATGTTTACTGTTAATCTCCATCCCTGAAAGGGGTGCAGATGGGGGTTCTAACTTCTGGACTGGGACAGATTCTCTAACTACTCTTACATGATAAACGTTGGCCTGCCTTCCTGTGGGACACAAAATCAGGACCAGAAATATTACAGATTTTTTACATCATCATCTCCTCCCCTGCTTTCTCCCAGGTCTGTCTTCTTACAATCTCCTGAATTTTTTTTCTCTTTGGAAGTGAGTCAGTTTTTCCTCCTTTTGGGTCCTTTTACACTTCCCATATTATATAGCAATCAGTATTGATTTGGAATAGACTCTTCCACATTCCAAGAAGTAGCCGATCTGAGAAGAAAGAGAAATGCTGTGCTCCACAAAACAAAGTTACTTAATGACCAGTTGATTTTCAGAAATTTTCAAAATATAATGTTATGGTCATATGATAAAACTGGTTTCTTTTGCACATTTTAAAAAAGAAATATTATTACTTGTCATTTTAAGATTAAATGGTATTTGTCTTTCACCTCCTGGCTTATTCTATAAGAAGAACCTAATTGACAAAATGAACAAATGAGCAAAATAGAACCAGAGACTTGGAAATAAAGAACAAGCTGACAGTGACCAGAGGGGTTGGGGGAGGGGAATAACAGGGGAAAGAAGAGGAAGGAGCAAGCAAAGACTCATGGGCACGGACAATGTGGGGACTGACCGTCGGAGTGGGAGTAATGTGGTCGGGGTGAGCAATGGGGAAAAAGGCGGGGCAACTGTAACTGAACAACAATAAAAATAAATAAATAAACATACCCTGTACACAAATCTGAGAAATTCTCAACTATGAATAAAAAATACCACTCTCAAAAAGATTAAATGGAAGTAAAAAGTTCTATAGGGAGTTCTTTTTGCCTCTAGAATTCTTACAAAATAGTAAACATAACTGTAAGCACTTCCATCTATGTGAGTAGAATGTTTTGTATAATAAAGTACTTATATTATTGTGGATGACATCTTACATTTGTCATTTATCTACTCTTAAGACACAGGTTCTATAATTATTTTATTTCAGCTACACTTTTCCTGCATAGTAAATTATAAGCCTACCTCCACTAGAAATTAATCCCACTCTCTGTTGAATAGGAAGGATTTGAAATGTACAACAACAGCCGTAACTATTTTAAAATGGAATTCTCAAACTTCAGTCATTTGACCATCAGCTTTGTCTTTTTTTTCTGTATTCACATGCTGCCTAGACTTCTATAAACCAAAATCGTTCTTTAAATTAAACTAATTTTTCATTTAGTATTATCCTAAATAAAAACCCAGTGAAATTGAAAGTATGATTATATGTTATATTTTTAAATACACATTCAAGTCAATACAAAAGTATAAAATAAAAATTACTTACCAAAGTAACACTGAAACTTAGCATGCATGCCTTCACCGGTATACAGATCATACTTTTAAAACACTGCTTTTGTGTCAAACATGATTTGAATTAACGTGACACATGTTTAGCTATGAAATTTTGAGGAGTAGAACACATTTACAGATATTTCAGTTATGTTGGAACCCATTTTCCATCCTCCTATTTGTGGGGCAAGCACTTATCTTTAATAAGTAAATATGCTGCATTAATAATAAAGGGTTAATGACCTCACAAATTGTAATCACAAACTCATTGCAACCCTTACTGCAAATGGTCCTCTCACAACAATTCCAATAAAAATCAGTATATAAAACTGGTGATTAATTTCAAAAATGATTTCTTCCTTTTTTCTGAAGTAAAATATGAAATTCTAGCCTTGGTCTGAATTTAGATCAGTAAAAACTTTATGATTAAATTAGGAGAACTTTGTGTTCTTTTAAATTCATTAGAAAAATATGTCTTCTGAGTCAAAGATAACAACCTTACAGATTAAAACTTAACTTTAGTATTTTATGTCTATTCTGCTTTGTTTGTTCAAATAACCAGATGCATTTAAATTGAAATTCATAATTTTAAAAAGTTTTAATACAAGGCATGAATAGTCTACATTAACATTTTTGCACTTAGATAGAAGTAATATTGTACCAAGATGTGTCTATTTTAATTGTACAGAAATGATAAGCATTTCTTACTTGATTTTAAGCACTATCATCTGAATGATACTTACTTAAAATGCTCTTGCAGCCTAAAATACCAAGCCCAAAGGAATTTCTAGCTTAAACAAAGATAGTCCTTCATATTCCTACATGAAAAATATATGATATTTTAAATTTTATAACAATTTAAATATCTCAGCATTTAAATATTGTTACACTATACTATATTCATTATATTATTTTATGATCTGGGATATTATTGTGTGTGTGTGTGTATGTAGGGCTGTAGACCAAAGGAAACTTCTTGTTTCGAAAATGATTTACTTAATCATTTTCAAATTACCTTTAAGGGAAGGCAAAAGATAATGGAGTGAATTTGTCATATATGTGAAAATCTTCACTAAAAATTCTTAGATCATATATATATATAATATTACATTAAACGTTTTAAAATTCTAAAGCAAATAATACTTCTTGAAAGATTAATTTCATAAATGTAATCAGCAAAATAATATTTTAAGTGTTAGAATTTTATGAAACTGACATTTCTTTTATTACTTGCCAAAATTCATTGAATGTGATCAGCAAATATTATTGGGGAATGTTATGCTTGCATGTACTACTCTAGGCACAAAGATAAAAGAGTAATAAAAAGTTTCCTGCTTTGTAGTGCATGCAATTTAAGAGGGGAATGGAATTAAAGCATATTTAAAATCATCAGTCTTGTTTTCTATGAAGATGAGATTTTTAAATATGCAATTTTTGTACTCAGAATACCATCTTGAAATAGGTAAGTGAACTTTTACAAGGCTACAAATACAGCTTTAGCCTATTTTCTGTGCTGTCATAGACCCAGCTCAACTTAACCTTCTGAGGTGCCCCTGTATTGGTCTATGACTCTGCTCTCGCCAGAGCACCTCCTCTCCATTTGCTGTAGGCTGATGAAAATTGCTTAGATTCTGATTGTAAAAGGAAACTTAAAAATATATATAAAAATATAATGGCAGCACCATTATATTATAGCAGAAAATTTAAGGTTTTCAAGCTGTCTTCTTAAATAGAAATTACCAAAATGAGATCAACAAATTCTAAATTATTGATTTAAAAAGAGTCTGCAGAGTTTCAACTATTTGCACTTTATTATAAAACCTCCAGTGAAGTAAAAAGTAAAATATGATGGCATATTTATAGCATTGTTTTTAAGAATGAAGAACAGTCTGTTAGCATTTTAATACAGCTTTTTAAGTAGTTATACTTTTGGGCAATTTTTACAGCTGTATTTTTATTACTTTTATGAGGAATTTTATTTGTACCTCTTTACCAAACCCTGAAGCTGCTTCCAGGGATTCAATTATGGAAAATTTTCAGTAAAATTTTGATTCTTAGAAACTGATTCTAAGATTCATAAGCACATACACACAACACACACACACACACACACACATCACAAGAATAGAGGTCAAGGAGAGAACTATAACATAAAAAGCAAAATCAGTAAAATGTTTTAATGAATTTTTGAATCATATGTACACACTTTTTAAATTTTTTTTCCTTTTTTAATTGTTGTTCAAGTATAGCTGTCTCTGTTTCCCCATGCCCTCCTGCCCCACCCATCCACACCTCCCACCCTCAATCCTACCTCCATTTGGCTTCGTCAGTGGGCACTTTATGCATCTTCCTTGATGACCTGTCCCCTATTTTCCCCCATTATCCCCCTCCCCCCTCCCCTCTGGTTACTGTCAGTTTGTTCGTTTTTTATTTCAGTGTTTCTGGTTATATTTTGCTTGCTTGTTTGTTTTGTTGATTAGGTTCCACTTACAGGTGAGATCATATGGTATTTGTCTTTCACCACCTGGCTTATTTTACTTAGCATAATGCTCTCCAGTTCCATCCATGCTGTCGTGAAGACAGTCATATGTACAGCTGAACTAGACATATTGCTTAATATGGGTGATGGTAGACAAGAGTGGAAGTTGCAAAAATATATAGCAATTCCAAGAATCGGTAGTTATAGAGGTAGTTATAGAAAATGGAATGTTTGAAATTCCAAATGAGAGTTTTCTAGTCCCTTGAATTTTTCTAACATGATTTGCAAGATCATCAGCATCTAAAGGAAAATCTTTTCATTTGATGTGACGTGCTTTAGAGAATCTTGAGTAATCTTTGTTACCATGAGATTCTGCCTCTCTTTGAATGCAAATGTTTGAGTTACTCATCAGGGGAGTCACACTGAATGAGGTCCGAGTCACATAAGAATCTGCGCGCACATACGCCTGAGCCTCATCCCTAGATTTCTGATTGAACCTGGGCCCTGGGTGTCCTCATGTGGTAAATTTTTGAGAGGATTAAAGAGCTGTGTTTCACTTTGTACATTTCTGGAAATTGTTCTTGCGTGTGTACCCTGTGAAGATTCTCTGTTTGAAATTATTCTTCAATACTATGTTTCTTCCATCACAAACCTACCCACACACTTGCATGCAAATACATACCAACACACTTAACATGCATAGAATCTTTATTCAGAAAACTTAAAATCATCTTGATATTCTCTATAGCTATACAAAGAGTAAAATACATAAGAGAAATCCATTATTATGGCCCATGGATTCTTAGTCATGTTATCTTGATTTTTCCTAGTTCATGGAAATAGAACTTAGTAGAATAGTATTGAAGTGGTAGTTGTAATAGGGATTCTGTATTTCAATTCCGACATTGCCATTTACCTGCTCTCTGACATCAGGTAAATTGTTATCTTTTTCAGAGTTAAAATTCCATTATTTATAAAATAAGTCCCCATCAAGTTTTAAAATTTTCTTATTCAACAGATCTCTCTGTTGACTCAGTAGATAATCATACATTTTAAGATACAGTTTTTATTCTGATGCCAACCCTTTTAAAATTCAGCTCCTTACTAATTTTTCAGTTCATGATTTTCTAATAATCTAATATAGTGAAACAGTGTGTTTCCAATTACTTTTTTCTATATACTTTTTCCATTTAACTCAATTATAGAAAAACTGAGATTACTTTGGTAATATGTTTACATTAGAAAAATGTTAATTTCTGAATACAGAGAAGAATGCTAAAAAGCATACTCCTGGCACCTGTTGATTTTAATGCCTGTATATTTTTTATTTCCAAAGGAAATGTTTTTTTTCTGAAGGGTTTTGTATTTGAATGACATTTTTAAGGGCTACCTCGTGCATTTTTTCATTCTAGTACTCTCAGCAATATTATAGGTCCCTGCTGGGCAATAGGCAAAATGGATACTTCCAAGTCCCCATCTGATGTAGGTGGCAGAATATAATTAAGCAAGTTGGAAATCTCCCTGAATGCTTCTGAGCTTGCTGAGAGGTGGGTTTTCAATCATTTACAACATTCTGAAGTTTTTTTTTCTTGGTCCACAGCTTGAATAAAAATTAGAAGAAGTCTACTCATAAATATAACATGTCCTTCTAAAAACTATTTTGGGGAGAATTCTGGAAATATCTTAAAAGTGTCATGTTCTTTTAAAAAACATTTATTAGTGTACTTTTATTTTTAAATCTCCTGTGAGAATTTTCTTTTCAAGAATCTTTTATCATGTTTGTAAGATGTTGTGGGAGTAGTTCACAATTTTATAGTAATTGTTTTGGGGAAAATGATATTTACATACTGAAAATGACTTTAATATGGTTTTGTAGCAGAAAAAAAAAATATTTTTTGAAACTACTAAATCCTAAGTACAAACTTAATGTGCCTTTACTTGTCCTTACAAAGTAATTTACTATTAACACTGAAGAAAATAAAAAAATACAGCTCTAAAGAAATATGGAGATATGAGTAAATTATAATAGATTTAACAAAAATAATATTGCATGATAAATGTAACTTTGAATTATATGTGTGTTATTATAGTGGATAATATTAACTAAATTCAAGAAATGAGATGAAATAAATTTTAATGACTGTATAGGCAGCAATTCAGGCATTTTGGTATGATTTTTAATATAGATATGAAATAAATTTGAATTAATTATTATTCAAGTTGACACAGTATATGTTTATGAAAATATTTTAGCATTCTAATAAACAACTTGCAGAAAAATAATAATTTGATGAATTCCACTGTCAAGTTTAAACATGCAACAAAAACTAGTGCATAAAAGAAGTTGCACAATATTAATGAATGAAATTAAATTTATTTTAATAAAAATTGCCGATAGTTATTGCAGTGCCTTTCTTGCTCTTGGTTCATAAATTATCAAATAATACATTGAAATAAGATATATTAAAGAAAGATCTTTAGTAATAGCTCTGTTGAACCATCTATTGAGTAGTTGTGTTTACTGTGGAAAAAGCAAAACAGAACTCTTAGGTAAGAATCTTCCTGCTTTGATGTTTTGTTTTCATGGTCTATATGCCTTGGGGCAGCCTCATTGCTGTTGTTTTGTAATCCAAAGAGTTCTTGTCAAATTTTTAAGGTTTCGATTCTTGGATGTCACATTATTTTAGATGCACACTTAATGGCTGATCTACTTAAAAGAAAAATGTACTTTATCAAATATACAGAAACAGTGTAATTTTAATAATTGTGGATCCTACCATCTTTTTCCAGACCCAACCACCCAGCTTGTTCACTTCTTTTAATCCTCACCTTAAATTTTATTGACTCTTATCATAATCAGTATCTCATGTATGCTCCTCCATCCTTTTTTGTTTCATGAATCTTCTCTAACAAACATGAACCATGGTTTAATTAACCTTCATGATTATTCCACACATGAGAAAGGACAGGAGGAGTTAACTAGAGAAAAACCACGATCATTCTGAATGGTCTGTCTGTAAACCCTGACCCATACCTCATATGGACTCTTCACTTGTAGCCCACTTGTTTAATTTTCCTGGCTACTTTTAGATAATGACTTTGCAGATTTTTTCTGTCCTGAAATTTATAAAACTCCATTATCACCAAAACCCTCAACTGATCACCTGATTCCTCTTTTTTAACACTTTATTTTCTTCTTTTTTATTTTATTACAGTTATCCCCAAAATAAAAACAATGGAAAGAAGTTTTTACTAAAATCCTGCTAATACATCTACAGTCATACGTAGGTGAACCTATAAATTATCATGAATGAAATATATGAGTTTTCATGGGAATGCTAATTCTCATCCTCTCTAACACACCATGGACCTCAGACCAGTAATTCATCTCTATATTCCTAACTTTTTTTTCACTCACTACCTTATTTATCATTCCCATCATCTCTCAAAAATTCTATTATTTATATGAAATATGCATTACATGGTAAATATATAAGGTATAGTTTATACTTGATATAATTATATATATATATGTGTTTATATATTTGTATATAACATTCAAGCATAGACCATATCCTTCATACATGTGTATATATTTATACATGTGCATATAGATCAATGATAGATATATAGATAGATGATAGAAAGATAGATGATAGATAGATAGATAGATAGATAGATAGATACCACATGAAACTTCCAAATATCACCTGATCTCTATCCTCTGTTGCAGAAAAAGCCCATGAAACTGTTGTTTAAACTTGTTCTCTCTTCTCCCTCAAATTGCCTTTTGAATACACTACCATCAGGCTTTGACCACATCACTCCACTGAGACTGGCAAGTTTACCAATAACTTTCACTTTCTTCAATTTAATGGTGAAGTATCAGCCCTCATTATTTCTGCCTAGCAAGAACACTGACCCAATTAAATAATTTCTCTTGCTGGAAGCATGCCTGAATCATGTCCTTCAGCTTGTAGTGCACTCTCCTGGTTTTTTCTCTTGCCAGAATTCTCACTCCTTTCAATCTCCTTTGATCAGTGTGTCTTCTAACCAACTCTAAATAATGAAGCCCTAGTCTGGAATGTATTCTTGGATTTCCTTCCTTAACCATGCTATTCCCTTGATTTATTCATTTAGTCACATGGATTTAATTACCAACTGCATTCAGCAAATGCAGAATGGCAACCATGAACCTCTCCATTGAACCCTAGTCTTCTATAGCCAATGACCTATGAGACAACACCATTTCGATAGTATGTAACTATCTCTCAGTGAAAATATCCAGTGCAGCTCTGTACATTATGTCCACATTGCTTCTCCCTCAGTCACCCTAATTTCATTAAATTGGCTAAAATCCTTGAAGCCATCTTTGACTCATGTATTATTATTTCTATATTTTATTTTTTAGCAAATCTATTAACCCAATTTAAATAGATTCAAAATTTGTGACAATCTAACTGTTAATGATCTGGTCCAAACCATCATAAGCACTGACCTAGATTGCTGTAACATCTTTACATCGGTCTCCGTGTATCCATCCTTGCTGCTGTTACTCCCATGAAAATAGTCAGGTTGACCCATTTGAAATATACCTGATGATCTCATTCTTTTGTTCAGAAGCCTCCAATAGCTTCTCTTATCATTTAGAAGTCCTTTCAATTACTTCCCCACATAGCTCTACAAGTAGAGTCTACATGGTAGGCTACTCTTCCAACCCCTTGTGGCCACCACTTTTTCCTCATATCCTGCTATTCAGATCAATTTATTTCAGCCGAATAAGATTTCACACTTCCTCCACTGACCCTTGGCTTTGCAAGTTTACAATGGTGTGTATGCTTAATTTATCTGGAGGACTGACTGCACATTGTATGTTATAAGTGTAGCAACAACTATCACTTTGATGTGCTGATGCTGTTTTTCGGTTATGTTTTAGTTTGCTGAGGCAGTCTTTGACTACCAAACAGAAGTTTATGTGATAGACTGTTGATTTTTAACAGTTTTTAACTATAAGTATGGTGAAGTTAATTGTTGATTCATCAGATAAATCAAGAATAAATTGTAGATCACTGTTTTCTTTTTTTAATTACAAAATTTGAAGCCAGTTAAGCACATAAACTATGGAAAAAATACCAGAGTTGATTTGCTATATGGATATTTGCATTTAATTTTGAAGGTCACTGTATCCAACAGAAGTTATAGGACCTGGAGTGATATGGGGACAAAATTTAAAACAGAAGAAAATAACACTAATGTAACAGTAGCATATCCAATAATAAACAACTTGAATAAATTGATGTAATCCTTTGATAGCTTAGTGAATTAATAATGTGTTTACTCATAAATTAAAATCTCCTTTGGACCCAAATGATAGAAAAGATGATAATTGACGGGATCTCACATGCAAATTATATGGAAGCAGGAGGTTAACAAGCAATAGAACTGCTTGTTTTTCCCATGTGTGCCATAGAGAAGGTGTTAGAGGTTTACTGTGGCTTTATCCACCATTTCCTATATTACAAGAAACATGCCTGGCCTGCTTTTGTTTTTAATGGCCTTTTTTTTTTTTGTATTACCATTTAACCCCCCCTCCCCCCACAATCACCACACTGTTGCCCATGTCCATGAATCCCTTTCCTTTTTGCTCAATCCTTGCAATCTTCCCCTTCCCCCATAGCTGTTATCCTGCTCTCTATCTGTGAGTGTGTTTTGCTTGTTAGTTCAGTGTGTTCATTAGATTCCACAAATGAGTGAAATCATATGGTATTTGTCTTTTCTGATTAACACTTTGAGATAATATATTGCATATGTATCTACTAATACTATACTTTTTAAATACCTTCTCATAAAATGTACAGCAGTCTGCCCTGCACTGTACTTACTGGCCCTTCTTAGCATCGGCATTTCGCAGCACAGTTAGAAGCTTGATGAGGCTGTTTCTTATCATTTTTAAGTCTTATACCAAAGCTATTGTAAATCTTTCAGATCACCTCCACTTTCTGGGTCTTAATCTCCACCAGAGCCCCCTTTAATGTTAATGTTCATATCTTTCTCATCCTCTGATGATTGATTTGCAACCCTGAAAAGACTGATTGCTGTCTGATGCATCACTTTTGTATAGGATGCTTTATCTCAATGTTTTTGATGAAGTCCACTATGTACATTCTCCTTCCTGTGGTTTAGGGGTGTAGCATTGTTTTTTTATCTCATACTTGGGAACAGTTTTAATAAAACTTATAGCTTTGGGTTAAAAAAATTTAGTTGACCTTTTATACTCTCTCTTATGTACCATTTTATTATCTTAATAACTTTTAGATCTTTTTTGAAAAGTTCATTAGTTAATTGAAGACTTCTAATGCTTATAACCAGTTTGGTTTGCATATGCAGTCTTTGTTTGAACTTATCTTAATGAACAGTTGCTTATTTACAACAAAAAAAGAAAATTCAAAACCAAAACAAAGCAAAAGCAGTGCAGTGGAACCCGTGTATTTGTTATACACAGTTCTAATTATTAGTCATCTTTTAGAGATAGATTGTTTCTTTATATGTGTAACACAATTATTTGAAAATTGTGATTTTGTATTTTGCTCTATGGTGGGTGGTTTTTAGCGTTCATGTTCATGTCTTATATAAAACATTTATAATAAATAAACACTGCTTTTGGTCCTGGCCAGGTAGCTCAGTTGGTTAGAGCACCGTCCTGATATACCAAGCAGGTGTGATCCCCAGTCAGTGCACATACAAGAATCAAGTAGTGAATGAGTAAACAAGTGACACATAAATTAACATTTGTCCCTCTCTCTTCCTCTCTCTGTCTCCCTTTCTCTCTCTCTCTCTTCCTTCCTCTCTTTCTCTAAAATCAATAAATAAAAAATTTAAAAAACAAACACTGCTTTCATTTAAGCTAACTGTGCTTATTATATATGAGTCAGACTGTGAGATAACTTAGGGCAAGTTTAAAGTACTGATATATTGATATACTTTTTGTCTCCTTAAACCTCTCTGCCGAGGTGTAGTTATGAGGAATCGAAATAAAATACATTAATCACTCAGCATAACTCAATATTCAAAAAGGAACATATATTTGCTATAATAATACCACCACATATGATAACAATCATAAACAATTACTCATATGAAATTCATGCAGACATATGCACACATATAATAATGGTGATGTTTGAATGTGTATTTGACATGATGTGATTTTTAAAAAGAAGAAAAAACATGTATGTATAGGCAGTTACTTTTCTACTTTTTCATACTAGCTGAATCAAGTGATACTGTTAAATAATGATGTGTAGTATACTATGAGGATTCTCATATCTGTGACAAAAAGTGGTCACTAGATGATAAATGTGTTGCTTTTTCTTTTTTTAACTTTAAGGGTATAACTAGTGACTTCTCTTTCCAGGCATAATGGATAAATGAGGCTTGATATACACTCTGACTTTAAACAATGTCAACAGCAGTGAAATTTATGACATAATGGACAGGGCACTGATCCCTGAAAGGAGAGAACCAAATGATGTGAGACCTATGATTGCTCCAGGCCAATGTCTAGAGTGAGTTTTCAGGCTGCAGCACATGAATGATGTTTCTGTTTATCTCTTTTAGTTTAGGAAATAGCGTTGTTAGTTTGAATGACTAAAGATGCTAGAATTCACAGGTTGGGGTAGCTCTGGGAAGAGTAAGAGCTTTGCAGAGAAGAGAAACATTCTAAGAGAGAGAGCACTCCAGGGATCTTCAACATTTTTCCATGGAGTTATCAGCTTGGTACTGATAAGTATACATGTTTAAAGAAACCATCCACAGCCATGGGGGGGGCGGGGAAGAAACACTGTTCTTTCTGAGCATGGAAACTTCATTTGTATGCTGCAGACTGAAAACATGCTCTAGACAGGGGCCTTGAAAATCATAGGTCTCATATCATTTGTTTCTCTTCTCTCAGGGATCAGCACACAGCCCATTACATCAAATTTCACTTATTATTATCATTGTTTAAAGTCAGAGTATGTATCAAATAACATATGATCTCACTTATAAAAGGAATCTAATGAACAAAACAAACTAACGGGCAAAATATAACCAGAAACATGGAAATGACTTACAGTTGTCAGAGGGGAAGGGGATGGAGATAATGGTGGAAAGAAGGTGAAGGGGCAGGTCAAGAAACATGTATGAATGGCCCATGGATGTGGACAACAGTGTGGGGATTAACTTTGGAAGCTGAGTGGATGAAGGGAAAGGGGAAAAAATTAATACAACTCTAATAGAATGGCAATAAGAAAAGAATGACTGGAATACTGAGGAATGTTACTTTAGTAGTGTGGCCACATTAGTCCTAAACTAAACATTGATCCTAACAATCTAAAACCCTCAAAAGAATAAAGTTGTTTTAAATTAACAGCGTCTGAGAAATGACCAAATGCATTTTAAAGAATAAAAAAAGGACAGCACTCGAAATATGTAATTTAAAAGTCTGGCATCCAATAAAAAAAGTTACAGTAATGCAAGGTACACAAAAATAGAGTCCATAGTAAGGAGACACATCAGTCAATCAATAGAAACAGCTGTTAATGACACAGATGAGAGCATTAGAACATAGGGACATTAACTTATCTATTTTTCACATGTACTGCATATGTACTGCAAGATAGAAGAGAGCATGAGCATAATTAAGAGAGATATGGAAGATATAAAACAACTTAAAACAAAATACTAGAGATTTTAAAAAGTCAAGCAAAAACTATTAAATGAGATTAATAACAAATTAGATGCTACAGAAGAAAAATTAGTGAACTCTAATACAGAATAATACAACCTATCCAAATGAAACAGACATGAAATAGACTATAATACATATTTTTTAGCAGTCCTGAGTGCTTTTCACACTCTAAGTGCTGGCCTAACAAGACTCAGAATGGTAACCACCAGACTTCGGACTCATTTGTCCCATTAAATAGAGCAAAAAAAGAATCTTCCCAAAATTTTTGTTATACTACATATTTTTCTCTTATGGAATGTATTAGAGGTATTTATATAAAAACAGATCAAAGGGAAATAATAGTCTATAGTTAGCATTTAATATATATGTCAGGCATTTTTTAAGCATTTCAGGTAACATCATTATACTTTCTGTTGGATAATATGTTTGTCCTTTTTCAAAAATAATTTGTCTGTAATATGAACTAGACCACCATACTGCTTAGACACTGGTTAACTAACTACATTATTTATTATAATAACATTCATTATGTACCTGACACTGAGCCTGCATAATCTTAAGCTATTCTAACCAGATGTAGGGGAAAGCAATAAGCACTATGTACTGTGTATAAGACAACTCATATTGTGATTACTCTGCAAAATAAATGCATGAAAGTCTCAGTGGCTTTCAATTCAAAAATGTATGTGTTTGAAAGTTCACTGCAACAGCATGCTCTAGACTTGAATCTGGGTTCCGATGTCTTAACAATTCAAGAAACAAGATGAAGGAATAAATCCCAACTGGAGTATGATGTTTTAACAATTCCATAGTAAAATGTAGGATGTAATTTTAAATAAAAAACAAAGACTAGTGAACAGTATAATGAAATCCCCCATGTCTCACTCAGAGTCAACACTTACAAATATTGTGCCATTCCAATTCCAATTTTGCACATCATCTCTTTTCCAATAGGCTATGTTTCTGTTAGCAAAGCATTTTTAATTTTGGATTAAAGACACATTGAACCTAAACTATCACTTGTTGAAAGCAATCAAACAATTTATTCAGTCCTTTCTTAGTGATTACTCACATTACCTTCATATCAATCTGCTTTAGTAATTGGTATCAATATTCACAAGATAAATACAATTATGAGGCATAAATTATAGCAGTACACCTGACCATCTCATAATAAATGTTGAACAAGGTTTCAGAATTATAATATCCCTCATTCTTTCAGGTCTCTTTCTATTATCTCATTATTGTGTGACATGATACAAAAGTTTACCTCAATATAGGATATTATTCTTAGATCTGAATATTTTCTTATCTTCTTTAGCCCTTATTGATTTTTTAAACTTTATTTTTCAGTTACAGTTTACATTCAATATCATTTTGTTTTAGTTGCATAGTAGTTAGTCAATCACATGTTTTACAAGGTGGTCTACCTGATATTTCAAGTACTCACCTGGCACTGTACATGGCTATTACCATATTACTGACTACATTGTCTATGCTCTACTTTATATCCCCATGACTATTTTGTAACTACCAATTTATACTTCTTAATTCCTTCCCCCTTTTCACCCATCCCTCCAACCACACCACACTGGCAACCCCCAGGCAGTTCTCTGTGTATATGAGTCTGATTCTATTTTGTTTATTTTGTCCTTTAGATTCTGCATATAAGCAAAATTGTATTGTATTTGTCTTTCTCTGTCTGACTTATTTCACTTAGCGTAACATCACGTCCAAAGGTGTTGTTGCAAATGGTAATACTTCATTCTTTTTTATGACTAATATTCTATTGTGTGTTTGTATCCACTCATCTATTGTTAGGCACTTGGATAAAACTTGTAGAAGAAAACATAGGCACATAGGCAGTAAAATCTCTGACATTTCACTTAGCAATATTTTTTTTTCCTCAGGCAAAGGAAAATAAAATAAAAACAAACAAATGGGACTGTATCAAGTTATAAAGTTTTTGCACACAAAGGAAATCATCAACAAGTTGAAAAAACAATGTACTGCATGGAAGTAGATATCTGCCAGTAATATATCTGATAAGGGGGTAATATCCAAAATTTATAAAAATCTGATGCATCTCAATACCAAAATAGAACAACAACAAAAATATCTAATTCATAAGTGGGCAGAGGACCTGAAGAAACACTTTTCCAAAGAGGACATACAGATGGCCAGTAGACATGTGAAAAGATGCTCAGTATCACTAATCATCAGAGAAATGCAAATTAAACCCACAATGAGATATCACCTCACACCTGTCAGACAGGTGTTGGTGAAGGTGTGAAGAAAAGGGAACCCACATGAATTGTTGGTGGGATTGAAAATTGGTGGTTTCTCAAAAAAATTAAAAATGGAACTGCATTAAGGTCCAATTATTCCACTTCTGGATATATATCCAAGGAAACTCAAAGCACTAATTTGAAAGACTACATGCACCTCTGTGTTCATTGCAGTATTGGTTACAATAGCCAAAGACATGAAAGCAACACATACTGCTTTTTTACATAAGTAGTTGTTATTAGTTCCCTTATTTTTCATTATGAAATATATACAGGAACCCCAAAACAATAGTGATCATCTTATTTTTCTTGGTTTCTTAAACTTGGATAAAGCAATTAAATTTTATATGGAAAAGTGACTTGAATCAGTGAGACTTTTCTACTCCATCTCCATACTTATGCCTTGACCTAACATCTTGAATTTTCAGAAGGACTCAACTATCAAATATTTTAATTTTCTTCATATTTGAATAAAATACTGTACACACTCACAACAAAAAAAATATCGTTAGTCAAAGCAGCCATCATTTATGCCACAGTCATGATCAGCCATTCCACAAGCACATTTGTCACATTCTAATTTACTTTCTTAGAGCTCCAGTCATGATCAATGACTGTAATAAATAGTCATGATACCATAGACATGGAGTCAGGTTACTTTTTATGGCTTGGACTAATATAAATTTGGGGGATGTGAAACATGATCATTCAAATCTTAACAAATTTAAAACCAGTGAATGGTAACACTGAATTCATGTCCATGTAAATCCTACAAGACTGGCCTTAGACACGAACTCATGATATCTCAGCAGGGAAGGTCATCCTGATGAAGAGTAGAGACAAAGGTAGAGTCAAGCCATCTATGTATATTTTGCTGCCAAATAATATTTCCTTGCATGGATATACCATATTTTATTTATTCATGCACCAATAGATGGACATTTGCTTTGCTTTTACTTTTTGGCTTGATATGGACATTCATGTATAAGTTTTTGTGTGGACACATATCTTTCTCTTGGGAGTGCAATTCCTGAGACACATAACTCTTTGTTTAAGTGTTTAGTAAATGGTCACACTTTTTATACAAAAACACCTGCACCATTCTACATTCTCACCATCAATGAATGAGGGTTCCAGTATCTCCACATTTTCACCAACATTTGTTATTATTGGTCTTTTTGATTATAGTCATTCTAGAGGGTGTGAAGTGGTTTTCATTTTCATTTTCATGATGGCTAATGATGTTGAGTATCTTTTCCTGTTCTCA
This sequence comes from Mormoops blainvillei, assembly GCA_004026545.1. Lineage (NCBI taxonomy): Eukaryota > Metazoa > Chordata > Mammalia > Chiroptera > Mormoopidae > Mormoops > Mormoops blainvillei. The sequence goes on along the minus strand of PVJD01001246.1, from coordinate 84,028 downwards.
TTGCTCTTCCTTTGACTTTTGAGGCTCCTTATTGAAGTTTTGTCTGTCTCTGCAAGCATTCTTTTCTCACACCTATTCATCTTATATGTGTTATACCAGCCCCAAAGAGCTTCTTTAAACTCTTTGGACATGCTGTTACCTGTCTAGTCCAGGCCTATGTAGTTTCCATTTCCTTCTTAGCTTTCCCTTTTTTTTACTTAGAGCTGATTTTATGAGGTTACACAATAGCATGGAGCTTGATACTCAGAAGGGTTCTGTGTTTGGTTTAATATGCCACTGCTGTTGTCTTGAAGTTTGTAATATTTTGAACAGGAGCTCCCACATTTTATTTTGAAGTGGGCCCCTAATATTGTGCACCTAGTCTGATTCCTTGCTTGTCATTATTATTTATTCTCCTTTAGGTGACAGTTTAGACAGAAATATCTACAAGAAATCATGCATGACATCTGTAGACTGCATTAGGTGTTCTTCTGAATTTCATCTCTATCAGCATGTATTATGCATGACTACTATTTCTTTTTTCTTTCTAAGACTTGACCTATGAGCCTAAGGTCTTTTCCTTCCTTATCCATTTTCCTGTTGAGAGCCCAGTGCAGTGCCTGAACACTGGCCATAGCACAATACATGGTTCAGCCATAGTTATGGCTCAGGCAGTGAACCACATAGCAAACGTCATTCAGAACATGCACTCCAGGGCCAGAGAGCCTGGACGTCCAGCTGCTACCATTTATAAGTAGAGTGGAACCTGGGCAAGCTGTTTAATGTTTCTGTACCTCAGTTCACTCATATTTAAAATGAGGATGGCATTAATCCCAATCTCAAAGCAGTTTTATGGATGTTAAGTGAACTAATAAATGTGAAACATTTAGAATAGTGTCTACCTACCATTTAGTGTATGTGTTAGCTGTTATTATTGTTTTTCAATTCCTAGTTGTTGAATAAATTGTTGACTGTACATACAAAGAAAAGGACACTAGACCGTGATCAAGAAAGCACGTAAATTAAAAAGTTTTAATGTACATATTACTCTTTATTACATCAACTTACACTGCTAAGAGGAAGGGTAATTGTATTGGGTTGGCCAAAAAGTTTGTTTAGTTGTGTTTTTTTTCCATACTATGGTTATAGTAGTGCTTAGTTGTCTTTAACTTCATTCAAAACAGTTTTATTATATTGTATTGTGACAGTTGTCATATCAGTGTGCATTTAAAAGATTTTATCAAAATTGGTGAACTTTTGTGCAGACATTTTAATATTGAAAATGGAAGAAGATATGCAATGTTTTTGGCATAATATGCTTTTTTATTTCAAGAAAGGTAAGAATGTAACAGAAATGCAAAAAAAGATCTGTACAGTGTTTGGAGAAGGTGCTGTGACTGATCAAACATGTCAAAAGTGTTTTTGCAAAGTTTCTTGGTCCTATCAACATTTTGGCCAAATAATTCTTTGCTGTGGGGCTGTCTTACGCATTGGAAGATGTCTAGCAGCACCCCCAGCCTCTACCCCTATGAGCCAAGAGCAGGAGACAGCTGACATACTCAAAATATCCAAGTCAATAAAGTCATTGGGGAAAATGAAAAGTGTATCTTTTATTTTACAGAAAAAAAATACAGACTTGTTGGCCAACCCAATACAAAAGTTCAGTTTATGAAATCAAAATAGAAAGAAAATTAGGAAGTTAGTTTCAAGCCCAGACGAAAGAGAAATTGAGACTAAGAGTGAATATGTAAGTATTACAAGGGAGAAAGAGGATGTTTCTATTTAAAATTGTTTGCAGAAATTAGTCAACTCGACACAATAGTAACACACTTTTGAGAAGTTTTTTTGAGTAAATTAATGCCGTAACCTTTAGAGAGCATCTGTTTCTTGTTTATATATTTACCAGTTATACCTTGACGCCACCATCAAGTATTTGAAGTTAAGTTTAATTTATATTCAGTACAGATTTAATGCCATTATGAAAAGGCACACAGAATATATAATGCAGGGTGCAATTTTGTGTGTGTGTCTGCATTTGTCTTGGGTTCTGCGAGCATTTCTTTGTTTACCTGCCTGGCAGCAGGAGATCCCCTGTGCTCTCTCTTCCGTGCACCTGCTTGCTTCCCTCCATTCTTTTATGCACCTTGTGGGGAAATTTGCTTGACCCCTCTTAAAACACCACCTCTCTCTCACCATTTTCCAGTCTCAGTCCACACTTCATTTTACCAGGGAATGTACCTCTGACTCTATCTCACACCTTCACTTACCTCCAAAATGAAACTATGTTGTTCTTACACAGTACTTTTCTTTTCACTTTATTTGTATTTTTTTAACTAATATCTATCTACTCTGTTAAACTTTAAATCCATTAAGGGTAGAAATTATTCTGTTTTGCTCAGCACATATCCCCAGTGCCTTGATGCTTATTGTGAAATAATTGCACAAAATATTGTTGAGTAACTAAGTGACATGACCCACAGTTCTTTCAAAATGCCACAACTGGTCAATTACTTCAAGATGGTTCAAAGACATGAGTGTAAGGAAGAAAGACAGGGGATACCTGCTACTTCAGGTGTGTTGTTGTGTACAACAGTTGGATTCTAAATGTGACAATACACGTCCAGTCATGTAAGGTTACAAAAATGTTGTAACCTAGAAACATAGTACATTATATAATTTAAATGCTTAACAATTAAAATCAGCAAAATATTCACATTGGCGCTAAACTGAAAAATATAGTTATCATAGTTATTTAGTTCAATAATGGATTATTGAAAGGACAGTAACCTATAAATAATCCTATCATAGAAATATCAAAGTACTATTCAAAAAAGCAGTTCTTAAACTGGCTTTCTGGGAAAGCAAAGAATATCATCCCAATCAAATTTCACAGAGTGTCTGTCAGTAAAGAGTTGGAATCATAATGTATAGTCATACACTTTACTTTTTAATCATCTTACCTAATGCAGTGATCGAACCTGATAATACTAGATGGATAGCTAATATGTCCATTAACCTGTTTCAATCAAATATCATGTGTCATAAATGAATTTTAGTAGGTGGTGAATCAAAGCCAATATATAAATGAATTTTCTTTCAGAAATGTGTAATGCATTTTTGTAGCACAAGGAGATGTCCTTTGGAAAGTCAGACAGGAGAAGGAATGACTTTGGTCTTCTGGTGGAACTATTTGAGACTTCTGCCTATTGGGCACTATTAATAGAGCCAATGCCAAGTCTGAAAATGACTTATAATTATCCAGCGAGTCACACATTTTCCTAAATAATTCCATTCCTGTGGAATTTTTGTTAATAATTTTAGGTTTATTAATAATAACTTTTAAATAACAACTTTTTAACTAATAGAATGCTATTTTTATATATGTCAATATTTTTTCACATGTTAAATACCTATCATTTACAACTGCAGGAGAGCCTGTTTAGTTTTCAAGGGAGACGAACTTACCTTTCAATACCAGAAAAGAACAATATTATTTCTGAATGGAAAAATGAATAATTTGCTTTTAATAAGGTATTTTGTCACATTCTAATAAAGATTATAAATTTAAATTTTAACCCATAGTAAATAATTGCCTAAGAATTACATTTTCTTTTCTCAAACTATATGTAAATTTCACCATAACTTCATTTACCTTATTATATTGGAATATAATGGTTCTGTCCTAAGCACTGGTCCAAGTGACTTTCACATCAAGTTCCACAAAAATGTTCTCATATTTATTCAACTATAATATCACCCTACGAGTGAATTCTCAGCTCAACTAGAAAAGGTAATGTGTCCCAAGAAAAGCACAAAATTCAAAGTAGTAATTATAAATAATAGATGATTTTATATGGAATAAATATAATATGGAGTGTGTGTGTGTGTGTGTGTGTGTGTGTAAATTATATAACATGGTCAACCAAGAACTGCTTTGAATATAAATTGATTTTTGGCCAAAAAAATTAAAGGAATGATGCTAGAATCCTGCTGTTTAAATGTGGAAGAGATAAAGAGGGAATTATTTAAGACAGGTCTTAAATGAAGGGTGCTTATGCAAAGCACAGGATATTCATGACAGTACAAGTAATTCAGATTAATTGGAATCCAAATTGTAAAGTGTGCTTAGACAGAAAAGTGATGCCATATGGAAGTCCTTAAACGTCAGGCTGAGGGATAGAAACTTTATTGGGAAGGGAATACAATGTTATTTATGATTATGTAGCACAGGGGATGTAAAACCTTCATGAAGTTGTTATGAGAATTAAAAGTTTGGTTTAAGAAAACATATTCTTAGCTTCACAAGAAATAATTTCTGCAGCTGGAATGATTTTTTGCTAGAGAAACACAGGAAATATGTTGATGACTTGCAGAGTCAGGGAGTCTTTTTTCGGTCACATTCAGCCTTATCGTGATTGTTCTCTCTGAAATCCTGAGACGCCTGTCAATATCGTTTTGGCTCAGCAGCACTACAGAGACTGTAAATAGGACAAGGAAAGGACAGATAGGTCTACAAGACACAATTGCTGAAAACTGGAAATGATAATGTTGAACAAGATGGTAAATTGTGATTTTTTCATAATTAGGAATATAAATAGATAAAGAATCAGAAGCTAACCCAAGACAGGTACAACGTGGGACATGGAAATTAATTAGTATCATTCATGGAAAGAAAGAGAGTGTGGGGAGAGCAGATGATGCTGGGTGAGTGGGTGATACGTTCTAGTCTGCACATGCCAGATTGAGATACGTATCAAAGGGACAAGCCCTGCAAGTGAGATTCATGACTCCGAAGCTCCCGGGAAACAGAGATCCCGGCTGGAGAAAGAGTGACTGAAGATCAGCCATGTAGTTGTGGACGGAGCAGAGTGTATTAACTGGAAAGAGAGCAGAGTCCAGGACAGAATATGGGGGACTTCAGAGAGAGAGGGGTCTGCGACTGAGACCGAAGCGTAGTCCAAGAGGTGAAATAGAGAAAGCCGGAGCATGGGTTTCGGGAAGCCAAGGGGAGTCGGCACAGAAGGAAGAAAAATGCAATATGGTCCAATGACAGACAGAGGCACAGGGAGGCAGGGCCAGAGAATGCCCAAGGAATTACTGAAACTTAGTCACCTGTGTAACAGATAGGCCGTTTTGCTTTTGGGTTTACTCAATCTAAATTGAATGCTTGCGGATTTTTACTTTTTTTCTCCTTTTCTCTCAATTAAGTAAATGGATTTGGCAGTTGAACATATTAAAAATTGGCAGAAGAGCATGTCCTTCTGCTTGAAAACCTCGTACTATTTTTTGTTTGTTTGTTTGTTTGTTTGTTTAGCAATAGTCAGGAGTGGGGAACATGAGGTTGGCCCAGAAATGTTTATCTAAGTTGCATCATACGTCCCTAATATGTTCCTGCTTCTTTGATTTTTGAAGACCGTTTTTCTGATAGTAATAAATTATGAGTGACTGCTATGATTATATAAAAATTGAATGCCTATATAAATTAAACAACAAAAATGTAATCATATTGTGTCCCAATCAATTTTATGTTTGAAAAAGAGCTTTAAAACAGTCTTTTGATATTAAGAAAATGATTAAACACCAACTTTTAATAATACAAAGTACACAAATGTATTAAAACTTAATTGAACTTCAGTCATATAGAAAATTAAACAACTATTATATTGTTACATAATAACATACATATTTCAAAATAAATGTATACCATAAAATATTTATGAGGCACTAAAAACTGAAAAATTGAAAAGAATTGATTCAATAATGATAAAGTACATTTCAAATAAATTATAAAATGCTAATAGTTCAATATATTTTCTGATGGTATGAAGTAAAATTTAATGAATAAAATATATCTGGTTTAATACATGTGCTATATAAGTATGTAAGTGATTTAAGAAAATAATCCTAGGTATTCTAAATTTCTTGCACACAAGAATTCTTATTTGAAATATAATCTATAGACTATTGGATTATAAGCACTTCCTTTATTTGAGTTAATATTCATGGAGTTAGTAATTAATCATCTTCATATAGTTTCCATTGACTTCTAAGAATAAGCTAGTACTGTGTTTTAATAATTTATCTGCATCTGGTACTAATTATGCTTATGAACACTGCTGTTGCATTTATTCAAAAGTTAAAACCGTACATTCCTTAAGGCTTTAATTGTCATAAATCTTGATACATTTTCCTTACATAGTGGATATAAAACTAAAGTGCCACAGGAATATTATTTTCATCAGTAGGTTTTAGGCAGAATTGGAAGGCATTGTTCTTGTTTTGTATGTTTTCAAGGAACATAATTGGAAGTCAACAAAACCCTTCCCAGAAGAACACGCAAGTTTTTTAAAAAGCAAAGCACATACTAAATAAAAGAGGTTGATGAAACATGTGTTTAAGTTTTTACCACATGTCAGTGTCCCTGTAAGCAAGTGGACAGGTAAAATGGATAAACTAGAAAATGTAAATCATAAATATAGAAATATCGCATTTTTGTAAAAATATGAGTACAGGTAAAAGTTTTTTATTTACTGCATATATCATAAATGACATGTGCTTGGTCATCATTTTACACAAAAGAAGCCTAAAACCTCTTTTTTCCCTGACTCGATACCAACAGAGCCCAGATGGCCGTATTGAAGTCAAGGGGCAGCGTGGAAGCTCATCCCTGCATATTAAAGCCGTGAAGTTGTCCGATTCGGGGAGATACGACTGCGAAGCTGCGAGCAGAATTGGAGGGCATCAAAAGAGCATGTACCTTGACATTGAATGTAAGTTTATTTCATTTTGCATGTTTATTAAAATAACTTTTCCTGCTTAGAAAAATATGAATTTTTGTAGGAAGATCAAAATACCTACGTGGTTTGTGTTTCAGTATTTAATGCAAAGCTTTATGAAGAACCTAGTCCCAAAGTCAGTTATTGGAGACATCTAGTGGATGTTATGGGGCATTGAATAGTGCTGTATATACTTAATGGTCTTCGCACTATTTATCCTAAAAAGTGTGCTTGTTTTTTGCAATGTTAAACCCAAAACAATATCAACTCAACTATATTATTACTTGTTATTATTAGTTGTCAGTAATTGGTCAACATTTTCTTAGATTTCTAAGTGAGTTTTCACTTCTTATTCAAGTTGTTTTGTTGAATTATTTTACATTCTTGTAAGATGTAGTATTTTTAAAATGGTTGAATGTGTCAATAGTTATATTTTTATCAAAACACTGTTCATTATCTGAAAGTGGGGTCCATGACAAAAAGAGTTGTTAAATAATTATGAAAAAATTTATAACTGAGATTTGGGCAGTGTGAAGTCAAATGTAAAAGGAATCCACACAATACACCTTAAGTCTTTGCATGTGATTTTAGAATAATTAAGTATATATGTCTTTTAAAAAGGAAGAAATGTAACATTATCCTTAATAAATATTCATAAATCATCAATGTAGGAAGTTCTCTGATACTTAAAATGACATAGCAGTCTTAAGGGGAGTGTATAAGAGATTCTTACTGACAAAATGTTTTTATGGGATAATTTCTATAACTTAATATTAACATAATATGATGGTGATTCTGAAACAAGATGCATTTTCTAATTGAGAACTCTAGAAAACAAATGTTTTTCTCAAGTACACATACAAATAATCCATATTATTTCAAATATTCACAAACTGTGATGTCAAAACATCAATGGAAAAACCAATTTTTGTCTAAACTTTCTTTTTAATGTTTTGTTGATATGGGTCAGTGACCCATTTTGAGTGTGTTTTTGTGTATCCTCTTTATATCATCTTTCCACATATATTACAAATCATTCAGCACTATTTATTGAAAATACTTTTCTAGCTAAGGGTTTATTAATATTATTCTTTCCAAACATTAGTTTTTGCCTTTACTGATTTATATTCTCTGTTATATATCTGTTTTCTAGTTTGTTCATTTTGGCTTAATTGTTATCATTTCCATTTTTCTATAAATCTTAGATTTGCTTATCTCTTTGTTTATAAATTCTTTTTTAAGGTATATTTTATTGATTATACTATTACGGTGATCACAATTTCTCCCTTTTGCCCCTCTCTGTCCAGTACCCCCCTTCCCTCCAGCAATCCCTTAGTTCATGTCCATGCATCTTGCATGTAAGTTCTTTGGCTTCCCCATTGTCTACACCGTTCTTAACATCCCCCTGTCTATTCTGTACCTACCCAGTTATGCTTCTAAATCTCTATACCTTTTGCCTCATTTTCTCCCTTCCCCCTCCCAGCTGATAACCTTTCAGATGATCTCCGTATCTATGATTCTATTCCTGTTCTAGTTGTTTGCTTAGTTTGTTTTTGTTTTTGTTTTTTTAGAGTTGTTTCAGTTGTTCATAGTTTATAGTTTAATATTCATAGTTTTGATCTTCTTCTTTTTCTTAAATAAGACCCTTTAACATTTCATAGAGTAAGGGCTCGGTGATGCTGAACTCCTTTAGCTTTACCTTATTTGGGAAGCACTTTATCTACCCTTCCATTTTAAAAGATAGCTTTGCTGGATAGAGTAATCTTGTTCGTAGTTCCTTGCTTTTCAACACTTTGAATACTTCTTGCCAGTCTCTTCTTGCCTGAAAAGTTTCTTTTGAGAAATCAGCTGATAGTCTTATGGGAACTCCTTTGTAGATAACTCTGCCTTTCTCATGCTGCTTGTAAGATTCTCTCTTTATCTTTAACCTTCGGCTTTTTAATTATGATGTGTCTTGGTGTGGTCCTCTTTGGGTCCAAACTGTTTGAGACTCTCTGTGCTTCCTAGACTTGTATGTCTATTTCCTTTGCCAAATTAGGGAAGTTCTCTAAGTAAGTTATTAATTTCTTGCTCTTCCTCTTCTCCTTCTCACATTCCTATGATTTGGATGTGGGCCCTTTCGGAGATGTTGCAAAGTCTTCTTAAGCTCTCCTTGTTTTTTTGAATTCTTGTTTCTTCATTTTGTTCTGTTTGAATGTTTACTTCTTCCTCATGTCCCAAATCATTGATTTGAATCCTAGCTTCCTTCCCTTTGCTGTTGGTTTTCTGTGGATTTTTCTTTATTTCCTTAGTAAAGTCTTCATTTCTTCCCTTATGTTTTTGCCGTATTCAGTGAGATCTTTAAGCATTATGACCACCAGTGTTTTGAACTCTCGTCTGATAGGTTGGCTATCTCCTCATCGCTTTCTTCTTTTTCTGGGATTCTGTTCTGTTCCTTCGGTTGGACCACATTTCTTCGTCTCTTCATTTGGCAGCCTCCCTGTGTCTGGGTACTAGGTAGAGCAGCTTCGATTTCCTGTTTTAGCACAATTGTTAAGTTGTATGGGGCGGAGCCTTGGGTATTCACCAGAGCAGTGCAACCTGCCTCCATGCTTTGCGGCTCTATGTATGGGGGAGAAGTCGAAGAGGGGTCAGTGCTGCTGCTGGCTGACATCTGGGGCTTTGCCTGGCACTCACCCTTTTTCCAGTCACTCCACCCACTTCCCATATGCAAATGGCGCCACTCCTGCAGCTGTTGTGGTTGTGGTTTCCAGAATGGGCGGGTTTGAGTAAGTTCCAGGATCTCCGGAGAAACCAGCAATTTCTTCTGCCACCCCAGCTCCCACTGGGTTTCCAGCTAAAAGTTAGGAGACTTTCTTTTCTGGGTGCTGGAGCCCTGGGCTGCGCTGTCTGGCCTGGGGCTGGAATCGCTCGCTCACAAGGCGTCCCCCTGATTCTTTATCGACCACATGCGAATGTGGGAATGCCACTTCCACAGGCCACCGTGGCCTCACCACCTCTCGCTCGCCACCGGCACACCTTGTCCTTCCCTCGTCCTCTCCGCTGCGCTGCCCATCTGGATGCATAGAGCTTCCTTAAATCCTTGGTTGTCTGACTTAGTACAGTGCTGGGTGTTTTCCATTTTTAAGTTAGTTGTGTCCCTTCTTATGGTTGTGCAATGAGGCAAAGCCTGTCTACCTGTGCCTCCATCTTGACGCGACTGTTTATAAATTCTTAAGGTGGAATATTAGAGCCAACTTGAGAAGTGCATAGACGGAATATCCTTTCCATTAGAACTGGTCATATTCTCCTGGCTCATTAAATGTCAAGAATTATTGAATTCTATCCTGCATACTGTAAATATTATGTTGTGCAGAGTCTGGGTAATTTGACAACCATCTGGAAAAAGAGTTTTTAAGCAGGTAATCACCCCTAAGATCTGTGTTGCCAGCAGTGATTCAAATCTCATTTGACTCCTGAAGTCTTTGCTGTGCAAGATTATATCTGTTCTGCGCATGCAAATATCACAGCTTAGGCTGGGATTTCCATGGTTTTGTACACATAATTATGGCATCTCCCTCTCTAGCTCCTCTCTGCAATTGCCTTCAAATTATTCAACCTGCATTTGGCTTCTTTCCAAGATACCTCTGTACTTATGAGCAAATTTTAGCTCTAGAATCACTTTGAAGCCCTCGCTCCTCAACTACAGACTGCCCCCTAGACAAAGCCATTAGAGAAAAAATAAAAAGAGACAAACTAGTTTTCATTCTCCTCCAAGATCATGTTTACTCTACCGAAGCCTGAGGTAGTTATGTTACGGTTTTTGTTTCTGTTGTTGTGTGTTATTTCTACAGATATTAATTATTATCAGTTGAGGAGACAGACTATCAAAGCTTACAGTGCTATTATAGAAAAAAATATATATATATATTCTATTTTTAATGCAACTTTAAGCCATAAAAGTATTTGGTTTCCTTAGTCCCTGAAGACAAGAACATAAAGTCTTAGATTCAGTTTTCAGCAATTTTCAATTTATTTATTTTTTGTTTTACTTTTATTTTTATTTTTTAAATCGTGTCCTCAATTAAATCATCATACAGGGTAAAAGATTTTTAAAATTGCAAAGTCCTATTATGACTTCTTTTTTTCTTTTCAGTGTGTCAATCTGTACGGTGAATTTTATTTGATTTGACATTTTTTATCTTTACATCAATTTTAATATTTCTAGAAAGTGTAATAAATTCAACATATGAAAATCATTTCACCTTTTTAAACTGCAAGGTAGGATAGCTTTATCTGAGGTGTACAGGTAGATTGATATTCAGAGCTTTTAATAATACCCTTTACCAAAAAAGGGTATTATTCTACTATAATTCTACTATAGACTCAATTTCATGTAAAGCAAAAGAAAATGTTTTATATTTTGATATTAACAAATACATTATCAGAATTTCACAATCCATTCTTCATTGATATGTTTTCTTCTCTCCTTTTTTTTAAATCTCCAAATGAAAGTTCTCTTGTATATCCGACCTGTTTATGAATGCACTATTTAGGCTGTCTTCTCTTGTTTTTCCCCACAATGAATATCTTTTAAATATCCATTACAAATCCCTTGTACATCTCCGAAGTCTAGCTTCCTCTTCAATTAACATAGATTCCTATAGTATTTCTTCATGTATGTCAGTTAGAAGTCTCTATTTTTTTACAATTAAATGTGCTAATGAGTTCCAGGGCAATACTAAATTATATTGGGAGTCTGGCTCACCATTCCATCCTAACACTACATTTAAGAATAAGTTTTAGCTTTAGCATGACATTAATTTGCCCGTACATTTGCCTAACTTCTTTATTACATGTATTTGAAGTTATTACCTTCTAGGTACTACTATAATTTATTAAAATTGAATCAAATACAAATGTTTAGTAGTAGATGAATTATAATGCTGCAAAACTCAGAAGTTGTATAAACATGTTACTGAAAGAAGAGTATATACTTAAGTAGAAAGTAGCATAATTATATTCATCTTAATTTCATTGATTGCTAAATTTCAGATTTTATTCACATGGGTAGAAATTGAGAAAATATAAAACGGTTTTCATTTGAGTATAGTTATTATTTTATGGGAGTTTCAGAGTTAAATGATTATTTGAAATTTGTTATTATAGTCATAATTAAAATTTTAGCCTGCTCTTCTCTTTCAGTTATCTTCCTTGTAAATTAGTTTAATTGCATTAGGAAAGTTTGAACATCTTTTATGTCAACAATATACTATCAGTAACAAATCTTATACTTTTATCATAGAAAGATCAGTAGAAATTTTGGTTGGCTATCGCATCCTAATAACTATGATTAATATTGAATGTCTAATGAGCTTATTTCTTGGTTATTAAAGCCTGTATTGTGTTAAGATAGGATATTTTATTTAACAGCAAATTTATAATAATAATAAAACTTTCAGTACCTTACATGTGATGCCATGTGAAGTTATTGTTGTAAACAAATGTTTGAATTTAGAAATGATAAGAATATTTTTATTCTGCATCTTTGAATCAAAGCAGTGTAGAAATTATGAAAATAATGAAGATATTATACAATGTCACCAAAAAACATATTAGAAAAGTCTTTAGTGCCTGATTCAAACATCTGCAGTGTAATATGGCTAAAAATGACTGGAAGAGAATAAAGCCATTTACAATTTGATACCAACCACATTTACTGTAATGACACTAAACTTAAGGTGTTAAGGAGATTAAGCCTTTCTTTTTTCTTTTTGTTCAAAACCTCTTTTGTAATAATCTACGTAGATTCCTTGGCATCCTGCCAGTTCATTTCCAACATTTCAAAGGCATTATCCTTACTAAGAAGCAGGGGTTGAACTAAAGTGCCAATTTATAAAACAAAGGAGATAAGAGGCATGCGATATGTGTTTTAATGCAATAAGCACCGATTACATAGTATGTTTGATTATAATTAGAATATTATTAAGTTATGTGTCTGGGTACTCATTACATATTATCTATTAACTAGACTTAATTATTTTATGTGATAAATTTAATTTAACAGTTACATAGTAACAGTGAATCTTAAAAAGTATTGAATTTTTCATTTACTTTTTTTTTTCTCATTGAGCTCTCTGGACCCATTTTTATACCTTGTTAGACATAATAACAATATTTAAATGCATTTTCCTGTGATATAAATGTTGTTAACAATATCAGAAAAATTATAAGACTATAGGGAGATTAATTAATCTTACAACACCGATTCATGTCATCTTCATATTTGTATGCATTCCATAGAATTAATAAAATGTTGTCACATGATTCTTTAAGTTTTACAGTCTCAACAGTGGCTCTAGTAGTATGATTGGCTGCATGGACAGGATGAGGTAAATAAGATGTGAACATAACTTTAACATTTAAAGAAAATTATCTCAATAAACACTTAGATGTTAGAAAAACTTCTTGGTTATAGTACATATATATTGTGTGATTAAAATCTTCTCTTATGATCTTATGATTCTGTTTTTTACACTCACCAGAATACATTTAAGCTGCTCAACCTTTAGAAGAGATGGAAATAAATTGCCTCTAATGCCAGCATCTACTTAGGTTTTATATCCAGTGTGATAATTTCAGGGACATCTAAGAAAAAGAAAATATAAGCTTATCTATATATCCAGAAGATAAGAAGAATAGAATATTAAAAGAAAGATGCGTAAAATAATGTAGTGCTTAGCCGTATTTTTTAACTCAAACTTTCCGTGAACCCTCTGGGAAATTTTGAAATGTCTCATTTCTCACATAGTTAGATGCTATCAATTATTCTAGTTTTATCATATTTTTGTTTAAATCTGATAGATATTATTTGACTCAAATCAAATGTTGTTTAAAAGTACTTCAGACATTATGATGATGATAAATTCTTAAGGACTATTAGGAAAGATCCAACCCTTGAGGAAACTGAATCTACTTAGGGAACAGCTTAGAAAGAATTATTCAATAACATAATTCAGTGTACTCGTAATTATATATGTGTTGTAGAGAGACTATACAAATGAGCAGTTATAGGAAAAAAAGCTCTACGAGATGAATGTCATTGCAATATTTTGAAGTGGAACCTGAGTATCAGATAATATTGATTCTCTATCCTCACAGTTTTAAAAACTGTGTAGCTCTTTTCACTTACTACAGTTATCCACATAGAGTCCTTTATTTCATATTTAATCATGAGTAAAATGTCCTCTCTGCTTCAGTATTGTTCACAAAAGAAACTGTTTCTGACCCTGTGATAAAGATGAAGACTATCTGATGAAAGCAAATCACCTCTTTAAATTATTATTTTTTTATCACACTGAGGATCTCAAAATGCTTCATATGTAGAAGAATATCAAATATTTCTTGTTAGCTACATGTAATTCAATGATAATGTTTTATTTTAAAGAAAACCATCATTTTATGTTGCTAAAATGTCTTCTAAAATTATAAGAGCAATTATCAATATAATCACCCAATACTATAATATATATTTTTGATACATTTATTGTTTCTGTGATTTTGTCAGATTTCCTAACATGATAAATTTTTGCTCCCAGTGCTTTTAAATTATCAATGCAAAAACATTGATTTAAATATATTTTTACCATGAGCCACATTTCTCATTATGATTGTTTATTTTATTTATTTTAGAGAGATGTTTATTTTAGATCTTTTTCCAATAATAATGATATGTAAAAATTGCAGATAATTTTCTAATAAACCAAGATAATGATTTCAATCATCTGAATATATTCACATATATTTTTAAATTTTATTTAAAAAGTTTTTGATTTGCACAATTAAATGTTCTTTCCTAGAGCAAGTAGAAACTTTTCCATTATAATGTAATATCAGAGAAAAACATAATTTTTTGTGACATCTCTCACATTTCTTACATTTCAGACTTTCAGTTAAGAGGTGATAAATATAAAGGTAAAATGTGATGATAATAGTGCCTAATGTAATGTAATTATGATTAAATTTAATTACATAACATGTGCTGACAGGTCCCAAGCACTCTGTTAGCTATTATCATTATCATTATTATTTCTAATGTCATTGTTATTGTTATTGTTACTGTGCATGCAATAACACCGAGACTTTTTGGTGTTTGTTTTTTATTGTTGTGACCTAGACTTTCCACTATGCATATAATAAGCAACATTCTTGAATGTACAACCACTCACTTTTATATAAAATAGGGGAAATGTTTTAGTTTGCTTTTTAGTTTTAAGTTATGAAGGCTTGATAGAAATGGGAAATTTAAGAAATGAATTAATTTTGTGGCATTGTTTTTACCATATATAAAGTTAAGGACTAAGACATTAAGTCACCAGATAGAAATGTATATTTTACTTGACAGAGCTTTATTTTTTATTTTAATACAGTGACATACTCTGAAGTTATTTCACATCAATAAACACAAATTACATAAATTACAAAATGTGCTCTTCCAAAATTAAACAGATTCTGAAGAAAGTGACATTATTGTAATTCATAAAATAATTTTAACTCTGCTGTATCTCTGTGACCAATATTTCTTTTGATGACTTGGAAACTTTTATAGAAGATTCACTTAAGAATTGTTTCCTAGATTTATATGTGAAATTGTGCATAATAATAATGAAGTATTTAAAATGCTGTAACTATTTATGGAAAATTCAATTTATAAAGCAACAACAGAAAACAAAATAACCATAGTTAGTATAATAGTTTTATTAATTTTTATGTGTATGATTTAAGGAGAAGAAATATTAAGACAAGGGAAAAAGCAATAGAAAGAGGAATCATTCACCTTACATTCAAACTTCTTTTATAATCGGTAATACTCATATCACTAATAAAAGTCAAATTAAAGCGTGTGCTAAGAAGCCACTATAGGCATATCTCAAGGTAAATGACGCTTATGACCCCAGGGTCATAAAATATGCTGAGATTCATGTATAATTTTGTTGTTCAAATTTAGTATGGAAAATGCACATCAAGTACTATGGTTAAGTTGGCAATAAACACACATCTAATTTAGTATTCCATGTAGCCATTAGAATTCCCAAGACACGTGGGTTGAATCTAGTTAATTGCCGTAGCTGATTCTGCATATGAGTGAACGAACATACAGGAGAACTGGATCTATGAAATTATTAATTGAATTATCCTCTAAATGTGCCAAAGGATATATTAGCTTTTATTCCCTTGGTAGTTTCCCGCAGCATAAATCAAATGAGAAAATTTAATGACCGAACAAAGCATCAAGGTATTTTAGAGATTAAAAAAAAAAACACATATGCAGTTAATTCTTAGCTAATTTAAGGGGCTGGCTTCTTCACAAAATAGGCAATAAGAGTCTATGAAAGGAAATGCATTATTATAGAATTAACACTGTATTAAAGTCCTAAGTTTTGTGATTTTAGGAAAGTCAAACAAATGTCTGTATACTTTTTCTCTCTTGTTATATGGAGTGTGGATAACCGGAATACGTATTTATCCTGGGTTTTCATTTATTAATTTATTATTTCCTGAGCATTTACTGAGTAGCAAATATAATTCCAGATGCTGCATGGAACATTGTCCTGCTCTCAAGGGATTTACGCTTTAATTAGGGATATGGAACATCCACAATGACATTAAGATGAAATACATCAAAAAGTGATTATATAGATGAAACAGTTAGACAAAGGGCTGAAAAAATGAAGATTAAGGATGATTATAGTTTAAGGAACTAGGTTAACCCAAATGGAGACAAGACTAGAGAAAATGCATAGAACCACTAATATAGAGCCATCCTAAAACTTTTTCATTTAAGAAGCGTTAAGAAACTTTTAGTAAGCTTTAAACAAGATGGCAATATGACCTTAAAACAGAAATGGATAGGCCAGTAATCACGGAGGGACCGGGCTTCTAAAGTTGACCCGATAACAATTATGGCCTTGAACACGGTTGGAGCAGTGCAGAGAAGTGAACGGTATTGTCATACACTGATTTATTGGGGAGGAATGAATGTCAAAGATTTTAAAACAGAATAGCCTATTACCCATTAAAATAATTGTTGCTATTATTTGTGGTTCTTAAAAATCTAATATTAAGGAAAAAAATATTTAAAATTGTATGCCACACCACAGAGTACGATGACTGGAAGAAGGGACAATATTTCACCACAGTATATAAATTATTTGTAGAGAATGTAAGACCAATTTTGAAAACCCCAATACTATTTCACAAGGACAATACATACTATGTTATCAATATGATTTTAAAGACTTAAATTTAATTTTCATTGTTTGTAAATCTTACCATTATCATGCTTTTCAATTTGATTCACCAAATGGGTAATATATAAGGAGTTTGTACAGTGAGTTCCCTGATTCTGTTATTCTTAAAATTCAAAATTGAGGTCAAATATTTTCATATTTTAGTTGGCAAAGCCTGTGTTGTATTTTGTCATCAGCTTCGGTCTTCTTATGATCAGACAGCCTTCGGGGATCCAGGCAGCCCTCCGTGAGAAGTAAGACTTTATACAGGTCACAGGTACCAAACACAAATAAACCATGTTCTTGGAGAAAAAGCCTTCAGAGCCTGGAAGGAAATGACAAAGAAAGTGAAAAGCTTGTACTAAACAAGTCATCGATTCGGGATGCCTCGCACAATGACAGGAATGTAGTGATGAGTGCTGGCTACGTGTTCAGCTCTAAGTCTTGGCAATAAGGCAAAACATTAATAAAACAACAAGTACATTCAACAAAACGAAGTAATGTCACCAGGTCTGAAGGCAGTCTTAAAAGTTTCTGTGATGTCTCTTGGTATGCCTGGAATGTGACTTCCTGATCCCAACATTGAGAAAATGACAAATTCAGATGCTGGTACACTTTGTTATTTAATCTTCAGCTGGAAACTTTTAAAATAAGAGATTCACTCATGGTCATGTTGAAATGTTCTTGCTTGACCTTCTGCCTACGCAGCTGCCATGTAGTAAAATCTAACTAATTTCTCTTCAGAGATTTTTCCATTGTGGTAACAGCTAAGTGAACACAGTTTCTTGACTTTTAAGGTCTGTATTCATTTTATGTCTAGTTTTACATATTCAACTTTAATAGTCTATAAAGTAATATATACATTTCTGTTAATCATATAATCATTATGTAGCAGATATGGGGGGGCTTAAAGATGACCTATTTCCCAATATTTTCACCACCAAGCACCTCTTATATTATTTCCTCACATGCATTCCCCAGTTTTAAAGATACTAACTTATTAAAGTAGTATTTCTTGAAGAAGAATCATTCTTCACTTTAATTATATATGATGCATATATATATATATATATATATATACACGTGTGTGTGTGTGTATGCGTTTAAGTATGTGTGCGTATAAGTAAACTATGAACCAGAGGCATTTATAAACATAAAATAATTAACATTACTTCAAGTGGTTTATATAATGCTAGCCAAAAGCAAATGTCACCTTTTATGTGGTTCAATGCCCTTTGTAGATGGTAAATATTATAGCCTTCTCTCTATATATGTTTACATGATCATGCTCTTGTCCCTGTTCTCATGTTCCTCTTCTTCTTCTGACTTCTTCTCTCTCCTTCACCCTTTCCAGTTTTAGGGGGTTTTATCTTTTATGTAAGATTAATTTTCCTGAGTCTTCATCTAAGCAGCATTTATTCAAGGATATGTTGCTAAAATGTAGTTCTTGTCATAAAATCCTTAGTATGGAAAATGACTGCTCTGCCCCAGAATACATTTCTTTTTACATCTTCGTTTCTCATGCATAAGCATAGAAATAGGACAGTGGTGATGATTTTAATGGTCTCATTTTATTGGCATCGCCTGGAAATAAGTGAGTGTACAATGTGCACTCTTTTTCACCACAATCCTTCTAAAATGTATTACACATTTCCTTTATTGCTTAAGCCCAGTATACAGGTCATAATGAAGTACTTCCTTGATTACTTGGTATAATCATTTCAAACAATTCCAAAGTGGAATAACGCCATTAATGATCTACAGAAACGGCTCTCAGAGGATGTACTTATAGCCTTTAATGGAATGGCCGGCCTAGCCATGTGCTTTCACGAGATGAACATAAAGAGCCAAAAGGAGGTGGACTCGACTCTGCCACCACATTGCCAAATATCCCAGAGCAAGGTTTTTTATATGTAGAATAAATATTTGTCGATGACTCCACTTTCCTTTCCAGATAGTATATTTTATGATATCTGTCCAGTTCTGCAAAACTTAAAATGATCATGTGCATAAAAGCGTTGCATGTTTAACTCTGCTTATAGGTGAATGCTATACAGAGATCACTTTTTAATGCAATGAGAACTTGGTGAATTCAGTTAAGTGTAAATCTTCCATTTTTTCCTGTCTGCAAGTTTGGTTAGGTAAAGTTCTTAGTTTTGTGATTGATGTAGAAAAATTCTAGCACATCGAATACAGAAAATTACAGAAAATAACCCAATAGATCTTACTACTATCATATTTGCTTCATATCTGACTTTGATATTTGCTCTTAAAGGGAAAGCATAAACAGGTTTTCCTTTTAATTACCTTTTTGGATACACCTTTTCTTTTGTTAAAGAGAGATTATTCTGTCACATTTTAAATGGTACAATAGACTTTATTCAAGTCTTTGGCAACAGGAGCCAAGACTATTACAATAAGAGAGACAGACCATCTCCAAATTCCAGGACAAGTGGGGTTTAGGCTGATGAGCAGAGTGACAAGAGCTACTGGATGGAAAATTTCTAAGGGAAACTTGATTAAATTTCAAGGACAGTGTGAATCTTGCTAAACTACCCAAATAGGATTCTTGCTAAAAGCTGATCATGGACCTAGACATTAAAGTTGGGTCATATGGAACTTGTTCAGATATCAACAATAATCAGATATCAAGGGTGGAAGGATTGTTGCTAAACTGATTTAGCAGATTCGTTACTAAATACAGACCAGGGACAAAGCCAAAGGCCAAGGCATAGCCTACACCCCCGCCCCAAGAAAAAAAAAAGTTCCTATAATAGTCTGACTGAAGTTTCATTAAGGAGGATGTTATGTGCCACTTTCCTGGCTTCTTATTGTTACCAGACACTTCTCTGAAGTTTACCTCTACCTTACTATCCATTCACCAGTGGATGTCATACAGGGTTGGGCAAAAGTAGGTTATAGTTTTTCATATGAAAATTAATACAGTGATTAATAAATAATGAAAGAATAAACTGCGTTTTTGCATCTTCACCTCTGTAAACCTACTTTTGTCCAACTGTATATTTCTGTCGTATCACTAGTCAGATTTATCTGATTTCCCTTCTGTACTCTGCTCAGATAAAAATTTATTCTTCTAATAGTTGTTTCCATTTATTATAATTTATAAAATAATATTTTAAATTGGACTTCAATAGAATATGGGGGACATTTAATGCCTTAAGGGATGTTTCTATAACTTTGCAGTCTTTAACTTTATCATTTATGAATTAATTTCCTCCAAGCATGGAAAACAGACACAAAACCTAGGCAAAGAAAGCAACTTTAAGGTGAAGAATTGTCTTGCCTGTCTTTTTGTTTTCATAGATAGATAAACAGAAAGACAGACAGATAGGTGCATAGTTCAGTATACATGCACATACACATACACATACTCCCCTATATAAATTCTGGTCTTTCCTCTATTTTGCCTATTCCATATTCCTCTATCCTACAACCTTCCTTTTTTAAAGTTTCCTTCCTCTATACGACATTTGAAGCCTTTTCTAATGCAAAAAAAACCTACTTTTCTGGAAAGACCTAATTTTGTGAAAGTTAGAAATTTGGATTTATCAAAGTGAAATATGGCTACATTTTTCTTAGCCTGAAGTCCTCATATGTTGCCTTTCCCAGAGTCACATCCCTCTTCAAACAGTGGTCCAACCCCTATTGTTTGATGACAGTACCTGCCCATCTTGCACCAGGGAATATTACTCTCTTGCTATTGTTTTGATATTTATAAAACATATAATTTATGTGAATCTAGTTTTTGCTTTATTGCAGATGTGAAGTATCAATATTTTCTTGCCTCGTCCCACAAATACATTTTTAAAGTGGTTTTCAGTGGGGCATGTGTAGCCTGTGGCACATTTACATTCAGCGTCAGTGATTCTGAATTAAATTCCCACCGAGATCATAGACAAGCAATTAGTGACAGTTGCTTGCTTTTATTAAAAAAAAAATGCTGCCTTAAATTTATGGTTAAATTGTAATAATATAATACATATACACACAGATACCGTATTGTGGACAATGTATACTGTGAGTTAGCTATTAAGAGTTCTATTAGCATGTATGATTTTCATATTGGGTTATATTTTATACTAATACATTATTCATAAGCCTCTCCCTGGAATATTAAAATGCTAAATATACTATATTTGTACATATTAAGTAGTAGTAAAATGTTTTATAGACACACGTAGATATAACTAGAAGCTTAGCTGTTTACTTTGAATATCGTAGAGTTAGTTTCCCTTACAATTACTCTCCTAAATTTTTACACAATCTCACATTTTCCAATTAATCTTTCAAGGCCTTGACAAGTTTTTTCTGTACTCCTTGAAAATACCTGTTCACTTTAAATAAAATGTTGAATTGAAAATTAATTGACTGTTCAATGTCCAGTAAATTTGATGTACCGTTTTTGAGAACGAAGTAAGCATCTTTCACTGTGTAAGCCATCAAGATTATAATTATGAGCAACCCATGGCTTAATCCATAAGACTCGGATTGTTTGGTGGAGAAACAATCAAAAAGGCCCTTCTGATGGCTATGACCGTGCTGAGGAAACACATAGAGTCTGTGGGAGCACAAAACAGGGAACCTGACCCACCGCGGGTGGCTGTGGAAAGGCGGTCTTCGGGAGCGTGGAGCTGAGTTTTGAAGGCAGCCTGGTGAAAGGAAGGGCGGCCACATTGCAAGCTGAGGGAAAACCATAGGCAAATATGTCTATGGAGTTTGTAGTGCTCTTAAGTGCCAAGATGCATCACTATTCATTTAGCCAATCGTCTTTTAAGAGACATTAAGTTACTTTCAGTTTTTGTTATTGAAATAGCAATGCATTATATATTCTTTGCATAAACCTTTGATAATGTCTCAACTTACTCTGTTTTAAAAGATACCTAGGACTCAATTACAGAATTGAGATTATAAAGTTTTTAAGGTGTTTTATTTCCCCGAGGGATTGTGTTAATTATATTTCCCTCAATAATATATGATAGAGTCCACATCACCAAAATGTTGCTAGCACTGAAAATTAAAATTTTGGTTCTGAATTGAATGGAAATACAATGGAGCCTGGTTAAAATAACCCTAGATTCCATCCCAGACCTACAATTTATTACTAGACTAAGCTTGATAGCTCTTAATCCAGATCCTCTTGCTTAAAACAGGATAACACGTTCCTTACAAAGTTCGTGAAAAGATGAAATAGAATAAAATGTAAAAACTTACTGTTATAAAAAGCATTTATACTTCTGTGTGAGACTGACATTAAAAACATACAATAAATCATATGTAGAACAAGACATTTTCAATGATTACTTGATCATCTGTTCTACAAATTATAATTCATGTTATTTATCTGATATATAATCTGTTGATAAAACAAAATTGGGTGCATGTTATCTCTAACTAATTAGAGGTAGTAAAACAAAGCATTGAAGTTAGACAACTTAAATTGAACACTTATGAAGTGATATAAGTTCTAAATAGTTAATATTAGTAACAACAATAATCAGCTTATACACCAACAATATTTTAGCTACCACTTAATTTAGGATGTTTTTATGTAAAGACAAAATAATAAAAATATTAAAGTGAAATAAAAATAAATGTTCTCAAATATTATACAGTCAAGAGATTGATACTTCAGGGTTTATGATTGATTGACATTTGCACTATGTCTGATTTCTAGAGTGAACAAGACTAAGGCCCATGTTTGTGTGTCTACACAATTAGGTTCTTTCAATGAAATGATAAAATATACTTTCTATTTTCTCATAACTTTTATTATAGAGGTCTAGTGTAGGGGCCTGAAAATAGATAGATTATCATAGAAACTGATTAATTTTCAAATTAACTATTGCTGACTAAATTAAATCTCTTCTGGTTTAATAAAAATTGAAAATTGTTTTAATAATCTGCTTCAAAATATTTTTCAAAGAATTTATATGACTAAGTCAAGATTAAAAATGATCTAAGACACTTATTTTGTTAAGTTTTATACTAAATTCTCACTCTACAATATGGGTTGTTTCAGAAACATATTCTTAATATGTAGATAGCCATTAATTTACTGGGTGGATATTTTTGTCAGAATATTAAAAGCAAACTTAACTCTGAGTGTTTTTCCATATTTTAATAATTAGCAAACTTTGAATGTTTTATTTAATATTAAAGTTATTTGATGAAACAGTCAAATGACATTTTCATGAGTTCTGATTCAGATATTAAATATATAAAATTAGAATTGGTGTGGCTTCTTTTTGTAGTCAGGTAACTATTGTTTATACTAATTAAATGATCATGTTAAAGAAAAAGTATATACATGTAATATTATATTGCTTTACAGATGCTCCCAAGTTCATATCAAACCAAACAATTTATTACTCTTGGGAAGGAAATCCAATCAATATAAGCTGTGATGTGAAATCTAACCCACCAGCGTCAGTCCATTGGAGAAGAGAGAAATTAGTCTTGCCAGCTAAAAACACCACTAATTTAAAGACATATAGTGCGGGGAGAAAGATGATATTAGAGGTAAGTCTTCATGTATATGTCAATACATTGTACTATTTTAGCCATTATCTACTATTTTAGAATATGTTTAAAGGTCTTAAAATATAAATATAATAATATATGTTTATATTATAGAACATATATAAACCTATTGTGTATATTTTATGTTTACTTAAGGGGAAATTTTATGCATTTCAATTATGGCTCTTTAATGATTCATATCTCACTGTAAGGAAATATGGGTGCATGGCAAAAGCCATTACTTTCATGAGTTTATTTTTGGAAAATAAAAACAATTATATGAGGAAAAAGCCAGGATATAATTTGTCAGCTCTGGAAGCCAAAATTTCAATCTCAACGTTGGTTCTGTGGCAACACTTCCTTCTTTGATCCGCATACACAAATGGTATATGCTGGCTGTATTTTTACAAGTTCCTAAATAAACCAGATGCACTTGTTCAATGTCTCGCTTCATTTTAGTTTTACAATTAAGATGGTAGATAATTAGTTTGGACTGCCAAGTAACTGGCGTTTAAATTCTGTTTGAATACATTTTATTTATTCATTGAAGATTATGTGTGTATCGGTTTTCAAAGTTTTTATGTCTGTGACCATGATCATCAGCCCTTCCAAGTTATGATTCTTTCAGAACAACTGGGAATTATCTTTCAGTACAACAGCCATATTTAGCTGAACAGGTGCTACATTTCCTCACTAATTCCTTTGCATTGCTCCATTCCCATTTCCTTCCTGACCAGGGCCTTAGGCACTGTTCCTTTTGCAACCTGGTGGTCCTAGGCTCTTGGAAGTCACCATGTTGATAACAAACCTAGTGTAGACACTAGATTGGCATAGAGCACTAATTTTCCAGAGAACTGTATGTTTGAGAATACCATCTGATAATCTGTACTGCATGGGTTTAAAGGTATTCTCACTGGTGCCATATTAACTCTTCTCTACATGGCAACTGGACTTAGTAAAATGTTTGGCTGGTAAAAGGGTTTAGCCATCACTTTCCCAAACATTTGGATAACTGACTGATAATTAAGACACTTCATCTAAATCAATTTAAACTGGTTTCTTTGTAACTCTATTAGAGCTAGCTATTGGCAGATTGACAGGGAGGTCAATTTCACAGAGACAGTTGGTCAGATTTAGCCTAAGTTTTAAGAATTTAACCATAGTTAAAAACCAGTGTTTCATTTAACTGCTTTTGGATAATGTACTAGTATGCTCTGGTTGCAAACACAAAATACCACAGACTTAGTGGCTTAAATAACAGAAATATTTTTCCCCCCAACACATTTCTGGAGAATAGAAGTCCAAAATCAAGGTGACAGAATCAATGGATTATGGTGAAACCTCTCACCTTGGTTTGCATGTTGTTCCTTCTGGTTGTGCAACCAACTGGCCTTTCCTCTGAGTCTCCTTAAAGACCCATCTACAAACATAGTCAAATTAGAGTTCAGCATATAAATTTTGTGGGGGGCCACAAGTCAGTCCATAACAGGTAGAATTAAGTTCATTTTTAAATGACAGATAAATCTGTAATTTCTGCTTTACTTTATCTTGCTGCCTTTCGGTGTTTGGGACAGCTCATAATTCTCCATCATCAATGTCAAGTAACAATTTATAAATCTGACATTTAAATATTTCATTCATATAAGGATCCCATGTTACTTAATCTTCTCCCTAAATCATACTCCTCCCCACCCCAAAGTGAAAAGTAAGAAATTTTTGTTTACACATAGCTAGGTGATCTGTTGTCTGAAGCATTACCTTGACCGTATACTTTTGTGTTCACTATTATTAATAATTAAATTTAAATCCTGAATAAGTAATAAAAATGTGTAACTGAAACAACTTAAAAACTAGATAAAATGGAAATATAATACAACAAAAAAACCAATAATAAGTACTAAATTTGCATTATATCTGGGATAGAACATTATTATTACTTTTGTTTAATAATTATTATAATATACCATAATTGTTAATGCTTAAGAACATACAATAAAATGTCAAAAAAGTCAAATTTACAATTAATAAAATGGTCAATAACAAATTTCTTAAATTGTTTGTAAAGATTTTTCCTGTTCTTTGATTAAATATATTTTGAACTTTTAAATGTATGAATTTTAATGTATTTAAAAAATCTGTAACTCCTTTGGATTACTGCTCATAAATGCATCTCTAAAGATCATCCACCTATTTTTATTTAATGTTCCTGAGAATCCCCCTAAAACAATAAGACAAATTTTCAATACATAGACAAAAACTGATGCAGGAAGTTTCTAGTAGGATGATGTACTTCACTGAGTCATCTGTGTAGTTGTTCCTTGTGCTAAGTAAAGATGCTGTTACATAAATGTTTTTCTCACCGTGGAGTACATAGAAATGGAAAATCGAGTTTTGAGATTTAGGAAAAAGTGTAGCAAGCTTTTTTATTAACACTATACTCTCAGCTTAAAGTTCGATTTTTAAAACTGTATTTGTTAACGTATACTACTTTGCCAAAGCCCAACATCCTAAGTAAACTTGAATTATTTTAACTGCATATTAAAATATGTAGAAGTATGTCTTAAGTGGATGTTCCTAGCACTCCCTCGATAAATATCAGCACTCATTTGCACATTTAAAGCATTTAAGTATTTTTAAATTAATGCTTTATTATATACTATTTTTATACATTATTTGATATTTCGATAAAAAATTTCCATTAACGTATCATACTGGGATTAGGTATAAACCCACTGCTGGACTTTACTTCCATATCGCTTTCCTAGAATACACCAAATACGCTGCTGGGCACATGAATTGTCCCGTTTTTGCTTAGATCTGTGGGTTTTTATTTTTTCTAACCTGCTCTACTGGGCACAGTTTCTGTATTTGTTAATCATACAACATTCTAAAGGAGTTATTTATTTATTATTTAATTGGAAAGCTTTTATCTTTTGTACGTGAACACCCAGAAGGAGAAATTTAAGAAACTGAACCTCTAAAACATGGTTCCAGTAACAATGGACATGTTTGAATCTCGAGGAGGGGTGCAGGACTGGCACCCTTTACATTCTTTGTTATGGCTCTGTGTTTGCCCTGACTCTGTTTTACTGATTCAGTACATAGTCTTCCTTATGGAATTTACAAACGCCCTTCTCATTTGCCTGTACAGTAAGGACTTTTTTTCAGTTCAATTCCTTTCTCACCAGTAAAATTATTTTAGAATTAAATTACTCTGGCTTATTAAGAGCTGGATGTAAGAAAAGTGAATATTTAATAGTTTAGGAGTACTTATATACAAGCTGTTAAAACTTCTAATCCTTAAACCTATGTTCTATTCCTAGATGGACAGCTGATCAGAAAATGAATGACACAGCTTTTTTATACTCTTTCAGAATTACCATCTTCAATGGACCTCAAAATTGCACTTTTAGTTAATAGCTACCTATTACAACAAAATCATTTTTCTCTTTTTGGGGTAGAGTTGAAATTAACATCAACTCTTGTTGAAAGCATATTCTCTCTTAATAATAATTACTGGGATTGAACATTTTACCT
This sequence comes from Mormoops blainvillei, assembly GCA_004026545.1. Classification (NCBI taxonomy): domain Eukaryota; kingdom Metazoa; phylum Chordata; class Mammalia; order Chiroptera; family Mormoopidae; genus Mormoops; species Mormoops blainvillei. Next base: position 56,928 of record PVJD01001246.1, on the reverse strand, counting down.
TTATCTATTACTCTCATGAAATCTCTTCTCTGAATTGATACTTCAGAATTTCGGTACATTAGAATTACAAGGTTGGTCCCAGTGTTCAGCAATGGAGTCCCAGAAGGTTAACTTAATTATGGATTTCAAATGTGTAAGGATTGAGGTCAGCTGTGTTCTACCAAAAGTGAAAGAGAATGATAGGAATTGAACAGGAATGGAGGCGTGCTGTCAATAGGTGTCAAGATAAAGTGCCTGTCTACTGGGATTACTACACAAGGGCAGTGTCTTCCTGCAAAATACCTTCTGGGAAAGTTTTTTCTACAGATTTTATTTATTTATTTTTTAGAAAGAGGGAAGGAGGGGAGAGAGAGAGAGAAATGGATATGCAAGAGAAACATCAATGATTGTCTCCCACACCCCCAACCAGGGACGTGGCTGGCAACCCAGGCATGTACCCTGAGGGGGAATTGAACTGGTGCCCATTCAGTTTGTGGAATGACACTTAACCTGCTGAGCCACACCAGTCAGGGCCTAAGAATGAATCTTAATCCTTCAGTGATATTTTTTGTTAAGTTATATTATAAGAGGAAGAAATCTGACATATTTTGAGCTTTTCTTGAACTTCAATTCTGCCTGATCTTAGGTTAAAACAGAGTAAAAAACAGTTAATACTTTTGGTACAATTTTCCTGTTTTCAAGTTTGTATCCTCAATTATTGCAGAATATATATTTTTCAAACTGTCTACTAGTTTCTGAGCTTTACACATATAAATAACTAATAATTTTTCCATTCAATAGAGGTAAACAAAATAACATTAACCTACTTAGCCTATTGATAAACTATGTTCACCTGATCCTGTGAATAGTATAATTTCATGGATTACATCTTAAAAGAGTTTATATTGCTTAGTATATTCTCTTAATGTAGGAAAACAAAGTTATGTAAAGGAATTTTGGATAATTAAACATATGTGAAGTTGGTAGGCATGCTAGATTCTGTTTTAAAACTTCTGTGATATTGTTTTAAAATTGTAAAAAAATGTCTTATAATTATTTTAGATTGCACCCACATCTGACAATGACTTTGGACGCTATAATTGCACAGCCACTAATCGTATAGGAACAAGATTTCAAGAATATATTCTTGCTTTGGCTGGTAAGTATCCACAAGAACCTCTGAAATCGCATAAAATATCTGTAAGCAAATAGCTTTTGCATTTTAACAAGTCATGATTCAGGTTATTATTCTAAAAATGAGTCAGTGCTTAAAAATTTGGAATAGTTGTATCCAACATGCAATAAGGACATAGAATATAATTATTAATAAAAACCGATTTTAAACCCTGATTTTCTTCAACTTTATAAGTGGTATATCTATTGAAGAAGCAGGAAATGTATCTTAAGAAATCAAATTATATCTCAAGTATAGTAAGAACTATCTCTAAAATTAAAAATAAAAGGTATCTTGGGAGAGAGTAAACTAAAATGAATGTATTTTAAAATTTTAAATTTGAAAGAACAAATACTAAACTTATTTTTGAGACAAATAGAACATGTATGGTTATATAAATTTCTTTAAATCTCATTTTTATGCATAAAAATATTTCCTTCCTCTAAAATTTTTTATTTAAAATGTTTATTTATTAATTTTATTTTATTTTTATTGATTGTACTATTATAATTGTCCCTTTTTTTCTCCCCTCTATCCCCTCTGCACTGAACCCCATCCCATCATCCACCCCCCCCCGCCTTAGTTCATGTCTATAGGTTGTACATATCAGTTCTTTGGCTTCTCAGTTTCCTATACTATTCTTAACCACGCCCCGCCTGTTTTTTTTGTTTTATGTTTTTAAAAATGTAAAGATGTAGAAATAACATGTAGAGTAATATTTATTTTAATTAGGGATCCAGTTATGATTTAGTTATTTATATTGTCTATATAACATATATATATATGAACACACATATGTACATTTATAGAATTTGCCATTATGTTATACAACACTGCCTAGAAATTTGGAAATATACATTTTTTTTACTTTCTGCAGCTTATATGAGACAAATGTGATTTATTGTCTTCTAACACTAGGTAGACAAATATTAGAAAATTACTGAAATACTATGTTTTAATGTAATAAGTAGCTTCCATGAAAATATTTCAAAGCATTTTCTAAGCATAGTTCTTATACATAACTACAATTTTATATCATTATGGAAAACATTTTATTGCTATGAAAATGTATTTACAAAAGTAATATCATTACTAGTAAAGGTCAAAAGAAATTAAAGATCATAATACTAAAATTATTATGCAGCTATAAAACCTGTTATTATCCAATTTAAGTTTTACTACAATGGAAAAGAAGGGAGAGAAGGGAATGTGTTGAAGTGTTTTAGAGGAGAAAGTTGGAAGGCAAAAATTTAGAGTGAGTTGAGACGAGAGGAAAGGAGGGAAGAAGAAAGGGAGGAAATAACGTAATGTTTATTGTCTACCGTGAATTCATTTGAAAATTAATCTCGATAAAAAATATGGGAAGAAAACTCTGCATTTAAGCATATGAAAAACATCATTATACAAGCAAATTCAATTTTAGGAAAATGAAATGTGTCATTGCATCAAAATTCATTGATAATAAATTGAAGCATTATTTGTACTGATTACAAACATTTATTACTCATTTTAATTCTGAACCTTAGGAAATTAAGGAAATTTTCTTATAATTAATATGAAATTTTTATAAGTAATAATTATATATGTAATCAACATATATAAAACATTATATTAATGCTAATACACTATTACATATACATTTTTATACAAATGATGCAGTTTTCTATTTATTTAGTTAAAACTTGATAAATGACTAAAATCTATTTTAAGAATTTTTAAGAGTTTGCAATTCTAGAAAAAATATTAAAAATAGAACATATTGATGAGATTCAAATAATTTTATTAGATGTTCTGGATATATTGAATCTATGTGCACATTACTAACTGTAGCACTTCTCGTTAAAAATATATTTCACACCTATCTTTTAATGCAGATATGGAATTAGTGGGTATCCCTCTTTCCACTCATAAAAAACAGAAAATGTGCACTCAAGCTAAGATTTATAATGTTGTTGGAAATATTTTTTGAATAATGCAATTTTCTTAAGATTTCAAAATTTTGTGACCAATATAGGCTAAATTTTTGTTTTTAGAAAATTGATTCAACTGACATCTGTTATAATGATTGAAAAATTATTATCAACATTTATAAATGTGTTTATATAATTTTATGGGAAATAATATAATTTCCCTATGTATTTGATAACCATTTTTACATTAACTTTTTACCAAAATGTGAAATACAAGAACAATTAGATACAGAGACAGAGCAAAAACAGAGAGATTTTTAAAAAATACTTTATCGTGAATTTTTTAAATGAATCTCATAGTTGATAGTTTTACTTTGCAGCCAGGAGATATACTTCCTTTTATGATTTAAATATATATCTTGGAGAAAATTAAAAATGTAAAACACATAAAGGTAAATTAAATTATAAACATATAATTAAAAATAATTATTCCTTCCTTTCGATTTTCTACTTCCAATAGATCATGGTCTGAGAAGACATTCTGTATATTTATATGTGTGTTTTTAAGAGGTTTTTCTTAAAACACTTCTAAACTTCATCAAATAATTTTATTCATAACTTTCTTAGCCTTCTAAATTTACTTCATGGTTGTTACATTCAACTTTTAACTGTAAACTTTTCTTATTAAACCTTCGTATGAAGATCCTACCTTCGCTTCTTTCATTGACACCCTTTTCTGATGAAGTCACATTTTCTTGGGCAGTTTTAGGGGCCAGGACTGTGCTGTCAACTATCAGCAGTCAACACACCCAGCACTGATTGGGGAGCAGGCTCCTGACTAAATAAATGGGGCTTCATGCTCCACTAGCTGTTCCAAGATCTACTTGATGACACTGTTGTGGGGACTAAGTGAGGAAATTTAAAGCAACACTTAGTCCCCACAACAGTGCACTCACTGAGTGTACTCAGCACATGTTAGCTAGCCACTACCATGGCCACATGATAGTTCATACTGGTCACTTTTCTTTGGGATAGGAGTCAGTTTGTTGGTGTCTCTTTAAATATAATACATACATCTAGGCATTTTAGATCATTGTGTAATAAAACTGATTAATGGTATAATGACCTCACTTATTTTGGACACTATATAATATGTTAAAAAACACAAAATTTCACTTTATTCTATCACTTTTATTTTCCACCTAGTGTTTTGTTCTACATCTTTTCCACAAAAACTGCTATTAAGTGCTATGCTTCACAATTGATTTTTTTAAACCCCAGTTCAGAGCTCTGTACTTAGCTTGTTTAATCTCATCTTGTCAGTTAGGGCTCCTCTTTTTAACCTACTAAGACCCTGTCAAATTCAATGTTTTGGCTCTCTTTCCAAGATTGATTTAACCCACAAATATCATGAAGCAGTCATCTGTATTTTCACTTAAGTCATGAATAAACCTATACAATTCATTTTTGAGAATGGTGACCTGCTTTGAGGTTAAGCTTGGTCAATGGAACAAAATTCTGCAGATATGGAATGATAGTCCATCTACCTGTTCTTGTACTCAGACCTCATTTTATCCAGATACTTGTTCCATAAAATTTGAAAGCAGGTTAAACTTAGTTCATTTGTAAACAGTTTCTTCAATAAAGAAACTAGATTTCTTTAATAAAACTAGGTTTCTTTTACGTGATCAGTTTTGTTATTTAGTGTAGAAAAGTCAATGCCTTGTCCTTTTTTCAGAAACTATAAGGCAGATTTTGTATGACTTCAGAAACTATGGCATCCGCTTAATTTTCTAACCCTCATGCTCCTCTGGAAAAAAGGAAATTAGAATAGCTAAATATTATTTTCAAGGAATCAATGATTTCATCAGTTCCTAAAAATCTGTTAATTCACTCACTCTGCATTTATACAGTCAGTTTCTAGTAGGTGCCGGGCACTGTTCTAAGGTTTGGAAATCTGAAGATGAATATTATATGGCACCTGATCTTTACAAATAAGAGTTAAAAAGAAACGCGTTTCAACAGAAATATGAGTCATATACCTGGGAACATAAAATGCAATTCTGATTGGATTTCTTGGGAAAAGCTACAAAGAAGTGTCAACTTTTTTTTTCTTTCAATTTTATTTTATATTGGTTTCAAGTGTACAGCTTAGTGGCTACACAGTTATATACATCACATAGTTTTTCCCCTCAAGACCAGTATGAACTTCTGAGTTGAGTCTGAAAGAATGAAGAGAAACAGGTTTAGTGATGAAGAAAAGGAGAGATGGGAAAAAATCAAGGTGACTGTACAAATGCACCATGAAAAGAAGTGGGCAGTGAAGAGATGAGGATTTTAATGGTGAACTGGAGGGTCATACTGTGTGGAGGGATTAGTGGTGGTGATATGAATACAGAAGTAGTGAGGGATCAAATTATAGATCTGAAAAATATGCATTATGTTTACATTCTTTTATAGCAAGTATACAGCAAGGGAAGTTTGGAGTTTTTCATCATAAACCAGCAAGATCCATTTATCATGAATAACTGTCTGGGTAGCATTGTAGAGACTGATTTCAACATGGCCAATTTCCGTGTTCCTCCTATTTAACACAAAGTATATAACGGTAAACTCAAATATCCTAACATAATCTTCGCTATTTCCGACAGGAGCGCTCTGTCCAGACTGGCCTTCTTTAAAGGACCCAAGTATATCTCATCTTTGTATTTACTATTTTCTCCCCCTGATATATTTTTTAAATTTCAATATTTTATTTATACCCAAAACAGAATGTATTATGTTTTTTACTTTATTATTTGATTACCGTTTACTTTCATTAGTATTTTGTATTAGTTTCAGGTGTATGTATAGTGGTTAGACAATCATTAACTGTCCAAAGTAATCCCCTCAATATTTCCAGTACCTACCCGGCACAATCCAGAGTTATTACAAGATTATTAACTATATTTCCTTGGCAAAATTTCATTTCCCCATGACTATTTTGTAACTACACATTTGTACTTCTTAATCCCTGCATCTTTTTCATCCCGTCCCCGAACACCCTGCCCTGCCTCTCTGGCAACTTTTCATTTGAGTCATTTTCTTTTCCTTTAAGTCCTTGGTCAAACGTTACTTTTTTTAGCAAAGATATTCTTTTCCACCTAATTAAAAATTATGACACTACAATTATTATCTTTTATTTCTACCTAAAATAATCTCTCTTCCTGGATTAATTTTTGACCAGTATTAATAAGAAATAATTTATATATTACATTTATTTTTAGGTAATTAAAATATAGCTTCAATAAAGGAGTGATTGTTATCTTATGTTTACCTCAGAACATAACAAATTGTCTGGCTCATAGGAGATTTAGATGAATTATTGGATGTTTAATCAGTGTATTTTATTTGATTTGCTTATGAGCCATAGTTAATATACCCCATTAATAATGAGATACTGAAATCCATGGTGTCTGAGAGGGGTCAAGAGTTGGGTATGTATGAGGACATAATTTCCATCGATACCCTAAGAGTGAATGAGTACTTTAATGGATAATATTAGAGGTAAAAATGATATACTCAAGACATATTTCTGGTGTACTTTAGTTTAATTAGCAGACATAAAACTATATGAACAAATAAAATTAAAAACAATTATTCAGAGAGTTAACATAACTACTTGTGAGGATAATTTTTTAAACATATGTAATCGTATGTTGAGAAAAGATCAATAGAAAAATTATTTAATTTTGGGAATTGGAGAAAACTGGAGCGGTAGTGAAAGAAGAATGAATTTGCAGGGTTTCACATGTGTTGCCAATTTGCTATAAGATTAAGATCACAATTGACATAGGAAAACACATGGAAAATCCTACTGGAAATAAGGTGGCCACTCAGGGCATTGTTCCTCGGCCCCTTACCAGATAAAATTATAACCAAGGCAGACTTTTCATGTTTTCACATGTATACTTTAATCGAATGATGACTTCATACATATGTATAAATATCAAAATGTTTACCAACATTATTTATACACTGATAGCCTGTTTAAAGAAAGGATAATTGAGGATATTCGTGAATACCCATTGATTTTTATCCATCAACTTATCCTCACAACAGTAACTTTAAAGTTGGTATCATTGTTACCATTTGGCTTATGAGAAAATTGAGACCCAGTGAGTTTAATTTGTGCAGATCATGCAACAACTTCATAGACTGGTCCTATGACAAGCATACATTTCTAAGCTAAACCTCAATATTCTTATCCATTACCTACAGTTTGACTTTGACGTTGACATATCCCAGTGGGTACAAAATTATGTAATTGAAGGAGCATGATTATGAGGGAGGGAGAGCAAAAACTATAATGACTAACATTTACTACGTACTTAGTGTATTTCAGGTTTTCTTTTAAAACCTCTGTAGTACTTGATGCTCCATGCAACTCTAGCAGTGGATACTATTCTAATCTCCATTTTAGGGACAAAACTGGTTGAAAGATTAAGGAACTCGTCCAAGGGGCTTTAGGGGACTAAAGGAACAAGGGGAGCCTTGGGGTCCTTACCTTCTGATCATACACATCCAGGCTCTTCATCCAACTCTATATTGGCACTAGTGGAGCTGAAGAGTAAATAAAGGAATACATCTTTCCTCAGTTCTTCTGTTTATTCATTCCGTGCTGGGTGGTGGCATTCATTAATTACTGAGATTGGAAGGTGCTAAGAAGTAGTTTAGCATGCTAACAATGGTGGAAGCCTTGTGTATGAAATTTAATAGTGACAGGCCCCATTTGACACATTGGGCTGTGTTTGATAGTCTTTTACAATGTGACCTGTTTGCTTATACCGAGGGAGGTGACCTGTTTGCTTATACTGAGGTGAGATAATTCAGAATTTTGAAAGCCAGAGGGAAAAGTCCAAGTTTGCTGTTGTAGAGAAGGGAAAAGCTCCCAGATACCCCGGCCCAGGGAGGTGACATGGTTAGAGTGGTGCTTTAGAAAGATTGATTTCACATTTATACACTATATGGATTGAAATTTGGTGGGCTGTGCAACAGAAAAGGAAGCCAAGAGCCACAAATGACATTAAAGGCAGAGTCAGTAGGCCCTGGGCTTGTGAGTTAACAGTGAAAACAGGAAGGAAGAGATGGATACAAGTATTGTGATACAGGAAAGATGAAAATAACTTTGAGACTAATAGTAATGTATATGAGAGAATCAAGGAGGACTATGTTTGTAAAACAATTGAGAAAATGCAGAGAAGAATTATAGGTGTTATTTCTAGGCATATCAGACATTATCCACCTGGATGTGATATAGACTATCTGGCTAGAAAAAGATACTCACTTGCCCAAGATTGGTGATGGCGCCCTAGGGCTAAGAAAAAAATATGTTCTTATTTCTGCAGAGGTGTACCACGTTGAGGTGTACAGCTTAGCAGATGGTACGTACCTCTGTGGACAGTGTAAGAACCAAGGACCGTGTAAAGCCTGTGGTCAAAGGTGCAAGCCCAAGAGAAATTACACCTTCCCCTCCTTCTGCATTTATTAGCACCTTTCTTTTTGGAATGTATCATCAAACAGATTATCATTGTTGTGGTATCTACTTTGACCTAGTTGACATTAGAGAGTTCCTCAGCTTGGGGTAAAGAATTGACAGGCTTGTTAAAAACAATCTGTGCGCTTGTGAATATTTTCCTCTTCTGCAAAATTTAGATCACACTTACAGATGAAAATAGCCTACAGCTATAACTTAGGGATGAAAGAAACATGAAAACTATAATAATATTTATGTGTCACAACTTAGATGATTCCAAAAATTTATATTTTTATTTCCAGATAAGTTTTTAATAGCAAGATGACTTTAGAATGCATCAGTATTCTACAACTTTATTTCTAAACCTCAGTGTTATAACATAATATACTTTGTAGGATCTTCAAATAATTTACTGTTGCTAATTAGAGCATAAATATACACTATTGCATTTCTTTACAACATTCATGCCCAAAATGTCATAAACCTACCCTCCAGTCTCTCTCCCAGTACCATTTGTAAGGCATGTTTTATGTGACTTACCATGCTGTCTTTTAACTCTAGCAAATACAGCACATTTGACTTTTGACAGCCATTAAATTTTATGTGAATGTTTGATTGTATCTGAACAGAAATTCACCGCATTATTTTCAATCAAGATTTTTCCTTTTTGTTTTTGCCAAGTATAGAGATAAAATAACATACTCATTTATGTGATTTATATACTTATATTTTCATATACTTATATGAAAATTATGTGCCACTGAGCTGGCTCCAACTCCTGGTGACCCTACCAGGAGAGATGTCCACAGTGTCCTGCCCTCACCAGCCTTGCTCGGCTCTCGTAGACTCATACCTGTGGCTTTTTCATGGAATCAATCCATCTCACATTTGGCCTATCTCTTTTTCTGATGCTTTCTTTTTCCCTCCAACATTAGTGTCTTTCCAAAAGAACCCTGCCTTCTCATGATGCTCCCGAAGAAGGACAACTTCAATTTTGTCATATTTGCCTCCAGTGATGTTTCAGGCTTAATTTGCTATGGTACCTGCTTACTTATTTTCTGACATTCAGGGTAACTTTAGGGTTATCCTCCAACACCATATTTCAAATAAATCATTTTTTTCCTCCCAGTCTTCTTCACTACCCATTTTCCACATCTGTACGCAGTAATTGGGAATAAGAGAGTGTGAATGATCATGCTAACCTTGGTCCCTAATGACACTTCTTTGCTTTGGGAATCTTTCCTAATACTTCTATTGCTGACGTTCTAAGTCTCAGCTTCCTCTTGATTTCTTAATTATATGCAAATTACCAAACTTTATGATTATTTTGAATGTGATTTTTAAAAGAAACAGAGATATTGAGAGACAGAAAGAGCTAGCTTTTATGTTTAATGTGCCTCCAATTCTTCATGTTTCGGGAATAGAGGTTTTATTAGTTTCCGTATTGAGACTTTCTTATCTCTAATTTTCTCCTTTTGCTTGTTTGGCCTTTCAGATAACATTTTATAAAGTTTTGTATACTAGAAAAAGAAAATAAAGTTCCACTCAGGATAACTTATTGAGCTTGAAATAATGTGAGTAACAGACTGATGACAAAAGCACGCATAAGAATGGTTTTGTAGTAGCTTTTTAAATTCAGGAATTAAAACTTAAATATCTCAACTAAAGACTTGTTTTAATTAAATAATACTTAAATGAAATTAAAACAAATAATTTGCAGTTTTATTTAGTCCATAGTAACATTTTCTCTAAATTTAACCATTACCCTAAAATTGTCTATATAATTTTAATGACAAAGAAAACAAAATTTTGAATTTTCACAAGAGATAATTATTTATACTAATGATTCCCATTCTTCTTTTATTCCTTATTATGTTCTAATTATACATGCATTCCCTCTCCATCCTCTCTCTCACAAGCTTGTTTTCTTTGAATGAAGATAAAATACTTTCATTGAATAGGAAAAGCAGAAGTAAAATTATCCCTTCAATAGATGAAATTTGATATTGAATGTTTCACTATTTATTTGCTCTGGTAGTAAAGGTTGATTAGTATATACTTTTTTGCAATTTAACAGATCATTCAGCAGTTTATGCAAGCTTTGTAATTCAAATTATTAAGTGTACAGGCCAAACAATTCCTTTGTTTTTAATTCTCAGAAGTCCTCTTTTTTTCAGAAAGTTGCATCATGTTTCTCTCAATCACATTTTATTAATTTACTTATTCACTTTTAAATTGTTCACAAATACATATTATCTTTAATAGTTTTATTAAATGTATTGAGGTGATGCTGGCTAACAAAGTTATACAGGTTTCAGCGGCACACTGCACAGCACGCCATCCATACAGTGCCCAGCCGTATTACTAAAGCTGTATCTTCTTTGTGGTTGTTCCATCATAGATGTGCCATCCAGTCCCTATGGAGTGAAGATCATAGAGCTGTCACAAACCACAGCCAAGATTTCTTTCAATAAGCCGGATTCCCATGGAGGTGTGCCCATCCATCACTACCAAGTGGATGTCAAAGAAGTGGCATCTGAAACCTGGAAAATAGTACGCTCCCATGGAGTTCAAAGTGAGTCAATGATTTCCTGGGGCTTGCGTTAATTCATGATGATCTTAAACATACCTGTGTGATTAGCTTTTCATCCTCCTTCAAATTGTACTTTTTATCTTTGAATAAGGTAGGGTCGGGAAGACATTTCCATTGCCATATTCTTTTTTAGAATAACTTTTTAAAAGAGTGGGAAAGTTTGCATCTTTAGTAAAGATGGATTAGTTTAGAAAAATCACCAAAGTGTAATTCTTGGGGGGAAAAAGATAGCATTTAAAATCTGAGTGGTGGGAAACCAACTGCTGACATGTGAGATTTGATGATTGAATGTTCTGAAATGTGTGTTGTTTTCATTAATTAATAGAATTTCCACCATTAGTAGGTGTGAAAATGATAGGGTAAAAAGTCTTATATATGTATTCATGAAATCATCTATAAATATTCATCTACCTGCTAAAATTTATTTCAAAATTATATCTTAAAAACTCAAATTGTATTACCAATTACAGCATTTTGAACTATAGAATTAGCCAGCTCAGGGAGGTTAAAACAATTTGTAACTCTACTTGTTACCTACATAGAATTTCGTCATGTTGTGAAAATATGATGTTTTTTCTCATAAGAAGAAACTAAAGTAGAAAATAATAACAAATGACCAGATTTGGACTTAACAATAACAATTTGGGTCATAGAACTACACTGAGTAGCCCCAAAGGACAGCGTCAAATAGTAAGGAAATCATTGCTCCATAGGGTCACCTCCCTGGGCCCCGGCCCCGCCCTCACAGGCATGGTCGGTGTGGGTGTTCCGTAAAAAGCATGACCATCCAGTGACAAATGATTCTAGTGGAAAAATGGGGACAGAACAGATAAAATCACTCTAGTCTCACCTTGGTTGGTATCTGCTTTTTTAGTTTTTACTAAGAGTAAATAGAGATTTTAGATAGAAATGTCAGAAATATTATCAATCAATCGTTATTTATCACGTGCTACAAATCATGCTCCCAAACAGATCAGCTCTTATAATTCCTTTAATGATGAGAGCTTTTTGATAGTAAGTGCTCTTTGTACACATTTTTTTTAGTTCAAGAGTGAAGATTTATAAAGATAGTACCCAGAAAAGAATAAATGAGTGAGTTCAAGGACTCTAGTAAAATAATCATTATCCTAGAGGCAGGAATAATATTTTATCTTTTAAAGGAAAGAAAATAAGAGAGAGTAGAAGGTGAATGACAGAAGGAGAAAATGAATTATTCCTGACACTGCAACACACCAAAAGTGGGTACTTGAGCACAACTGTGAGGAAAACTAATGTGAAGTCTACAGATTACAGAAATCTCACTTGGCAAAAAGTACTGCCCCACCCAACCACCCCCCCACCATGAGGGAGGTTAAAAGATTCGCACAAGACTTTATAAAGTTGCAACACTATGGAGGATTTACAGTTGGGTGGCCGACTTGGTCAACTTTAAAAACCTGACTTTATACCCCATGTATCCATCTCTCAGAAGCATATTTGCATGCCTTTAAGACCGATATATAATAACAAAGGATATTTGTTCATTTACAATGAAATATTACTGTCCCAGAAATTAGGTAGCCAGAGTATATGTATATATGATAGGTGTATTCTTCACCTGTAGGTATATCATGTAGGAAAAAAACATAGATAAGAAACTCTCTAGTGAGCCTCGAATATCAGTAAAGGAAATTACGTGAAGGCGACATTTAGTGCCCTCAGATCGGGACAGTTTATAGCTGGCCACTGAATCCAAAATGTTCAAAATCTTGTGGCTGGCACTTCCTTCCTTTTACATGAGGAAAGTATCTCCATTAATAATTTTTGTCTGTTTCCACGGTTCACTCTTCTTTCACAGTATGTTAATATGTACCTTAAATCAGGTTATAGTCTTATAACCAAGTGACTGAATGATCTCTACTCAGTGTAGTGCAAAAATGGTTTTAAAAAAGGAGCCCATTCTTTCTGACTCTCCCTTTTGGTTATATGACATCTTTGACAGGCACTATAGATTTATAATCATTTCGAGTAGAAATGCATTCAGTTGTGTCCTGCACAGTTTAAAACCTATAAAATCCAATTCTGCACTTACATTTTCTTTGGTCACCATAACAGCTGGACCTTGTCCTAGGGAGTTGAGAGTTGGGAGGTGGCACGACTACGTCATCTCTTGGGAAGACAAATGGAATCTGATACATTTTTTTTTTTGGTGCTGTGTAGTACTCTTTGGGCTTTCTGTGTGACAGTTGCCTAAGTACCTGTCCTCTGGAGATGCAGGTGTGGAATGCAATCCAGAGTTTTAGTTGCCAGCAATTCTTATTCTGTCTCTCTCTCTCCCTCCCCCTCCCTCTATCTCCCTGTCTCTCTGTTTGTGTGTGTGTTTCTAGCTCACCCCTTTACTTCCCTCTAAGAACTTGGTGGTTCTAGTTTTTTGCATGGGTCCCATCTCCAAATCTGCCTTTTGTATTGTCCTTCTCCAGAGAGGACATCCAAACCCAATCTTCCGTATCAGAGTTTTGGGTGAAAGCTCTTGATTGGTTGAGTGACAGTGATGTTTTCAACAGGACTGCAATAACTGATGGAAAAACAATGACATGGCTCTCCTTTGGCTTCAGGTGTCCCCATCCACTTCATTTTTGGTGTTTCAAAGTTGGTCTTCCTCTTCTGTGAAATAATATGTTCATTTAAAAAGATTTTTTGAAAATGGCATGTATAATTTGTACATGTACTTAGGAGACTTATTTTTGGCTATGTAGATGATGCTATTGCTAAAAATCTGAAGAAATATTTTAAAGCACACGTGCATTTTTGAATACTGAAGAAACACTCCTTTGTCATTTTATTATAGTTTGTGCTGATCATTCATCCTAAAGTTTAAGAGATTTTTGTAAACGTAATTATACTCATTGCCATTAAGGCATTTGTTAATCTATGGAAAAACAGGTGCATGTGGTCATAAATATTTTAACTACTACTTTTTTTTTGTTCTCAAAGTGGCTTTATTTATTTATTCTAATTTACTTGAGTTAGTTGGCGTTCAATTACTTTTCCTTATTTATTTATCAAATTTATTATATACTATTCATGTACCTACTTCTGATTGTAGATATCACCACCTAGAAGTAAATGTCATCTCTTGCTTGATTATGTTGTCATTTAGTAAGAAAAGTTTAGCATAAAAATTTTCCTGTTAGTAGATCCTGATTCTACACAACGTACTAATTTCCTATGAATTTTGCCTGATCAGACTGCACCTGGTTCCTAGGTTTAGAGTGTAATTAATACCTGGACATATTATTAGTACATTTTCTTTAAGTTTCAGCAGAAGCCTTACTGATTATCCCAACAACTGATGTGACACAAATTAATTTTCAAAATCTGGAGAAGAGTGAACAAATAAGATATTAACAGCATAATCTATTCAAATATAGAATATGAGTCATTCTGCCTCATAATTTCAAGTGAAAAACATGTATCAGGCATAGCAAGACTTTTTGGTTGGGAGGATTACATGACACATTAATTACCGTATCATTTAACACTTTGTAAGTGTGTTCTAGACACCTCATTGGGCACAAATGAAGAGAAAATAATAATCTTGCAAACAACTACTCATTTTTAAGCCTTCAAAATAAAAAATGAGAAATTAATATTTTAAAATACCAAGTTCATTTTTAACATAGAATAAAAACAAGTTTCCCAAATAACATAATATATTTCTTTTGATTTGTGAAAGGTTTACCCAGTCAGAATCACACATAGAAGTCCTTTCAATCTCAATCAAAATTATTAGAGGTTCTGTTTTACTTGGATCTGAGAGTTTAGTAGAATTATACTTTATTTCTGAAAATAAAGGAAATATTTTTATTTGGAAAATAATAGCATTTTCAAATGGAACTTTCACTGGAAACTTCGGATTCTTACAGTTTTCACTTACTGAAGAATGTAAGCGCTTACTGCAATTTGAAAATAGCTATACAGTTGGGGTTTTTTTCAGTACTTTTATTACATAGTTCCACTAAACTTTTAGTGAAGCTTTGTTGGATGTATATATATATATATATAGAGAGAGAGAGAAATCTATTGACAGTAATTTTAACATTGTGGTGTTTAGTTTACAAACACTGTAATTAAGGTCATATACATGTTTTATCATTACGTATAATTCCAAACTTTTAATCTAGGTTTCCATTTAGTAAAAGTTCAATTTTAATGAAAATCTGAAGTAAAAATCAATTTCTTTGGTAGAGAAAGCCATTTTCAGTTTTGTGGAGAAGTAGCATTCAATAAGCATTTATTCCGAGATCACTTTGAGGTATACATTTAGATTTATAAAATATACACCTGTGCCTGATAGGTTGGCAAACTAATTGTGAAAAGAAGCTTAAACTGGAAGAGAGTGAAGATTAGCATGTCAAATACTGAAAAACATTTTGATGCAACCACAAAGATGCTACTTCCTAATACCTTCCTTGGTCCTTAACGTGCGCCCTAAACTCAGTCCTCTTAGAATGAAGAATCTTCCTACCTTAAATACTGCAAAACTAAAGCTTGCAGTCTTTGACATAGATTTAGTCTGAAGGCTCTGCATCAGCAATGAAAAGTGTATCGCCTTTGTTGCATATGTATGGAATTTCCTACCAACGCCAGCATTAGAGAACCCAGTTACTTCCATGTTCTAGTTTCTCATGGTGCTCTCCTATTTTTCCCAACACCACCCACTACAATTTTTTTTTAACAGCAGTAGGTTTTGATATGGCCTACAAAGAGTTCTTTTACATTATTTGCACCACATAATACTTTAACTTTTAAAACTGGACATTAATGCCCTTTATTAGTAAGATAGTTTCAGTGATTTTTTTTGTAATTTTCCTCTTTGTTTTGTATTAGAATTTCTTAATCAAATGTTGGCTTTTCTTGGCTAATTTTCCAATTTGTATGCATTTTCTCTCTCATTGTCTTTACTTTTATTTTTTGCTGTAATCTAAATTTTTCTTTCAACATTTATATTATATTTTTCAGTTTATTATATTTTAAAATTTCTAAATTCCTTCTCTGGCATTCCTTATTTCATGCATACAATATAGCCTCATCTCTGGTCATTGTACTGACACCTGTTTTCAAAGTTGTTTTTGCTCCCTGATTTTTTTTGGCTGTTGTTATTTGTTTTATTCTTTATTATTCACATAGGAAACTTTTCTCCAGGACTTGGTGATCCTCTCCTGGATTTGTATATACAAAAGTGAGAAGGAAATGCCACTAAGTTCTTTTGGAAAGGCAGGGTTTTTCAAGCATTGTGACCACATGGGTTGCTAACTGCTCCCTAGTAAATTCTGTGAAATGTCAGCTGTGTGTAGATATATTTTTGAGGTTGTGCTGTACTATCAGCTTCGTTGGCTACCAGGGCTTTGTGGAAAATCTGCTTGTGTCAGGTGTAGGTATTCTCCACACCTTTCATCCAGTGCATCAACTCCACACTCACGTCAGAACTTGAGATTTCTAAAACTTCTTCTGTTCAACTTTTCTAGATAATAGACCTTCATCTTCTGTAGAGATGAAAGAGAAAATCGTGTCTTCTCTTAAATGTGAGAAGACATGAGAATACAATTATTCAAATGTATAATATTCATCAGTTTTCTTGTTCCCACCTTCTTACTCTTGAAATTCCTGAGACATTACTGAGTTTTGTAGGTCGTATCAGTTTATCCTTCCTTGGTATTCTCATTTTTAAATACAAACATTGATTATTTTTTATGTAATATTATATTTTTATATTTTGGTTGTTTAAATATTTAAAGCAGAGTCCATGCTAAATTAAATTAATTCATTAAAATATTGATAATTATAATATTGACAATTATAATTTTAGAAAAATGAGTATATCAATAATTCTTATTGAGTAATGATTAGTACTTATAATTAGCTATATTCCCAAGTGTGTTGTATGGCTTATGGAAAAAAAATTCCCACATTTATCTCAGAAACTAACAATGTACACATGCAGTAGAAATTTTAAATACAAATATAGGCTTCAAAACATGCAGTTTTTATCAATAGGCCCAGAATAATGAAGATCATTGTATATGGATACAATATAAGGTTGCATATATTATATAACATATAGCTATAAAGTGAGATATTTAATAGACTATGATGTGAATGGTGCGAATTGAAATTATTTAATATGGAACCTCTGCCTATTGGTGGATATTTTTACATTGCATAAGAGAATCTATTAGAATGTGTAAAATAGTTTACTATTACCAGAAATTTTTTGGAAACCTAAGATTTGATATTCACCTCAAAATTTTATTATTTAAAAATCCACTAGTTATGCAATAGATTTCAATTTATTCAATAGTTTCCAGATTCTTCATTGGTTATTGAGGAGTACATTTTGTATGTACAGTATTATGTCTTTAAACACAATGTATAATAATATAATAGGACAAATATCTTTCTGTTAAATTCCCAATTAGTTTTTGTAGTGAAAATATACAGAATAGTGCTTCTTTTAATCTATTTATAAAATTGAAAAAGAAAGTATATAATTGTCAGTGTAAACATTTCATTGAAGTTACTGCTTATAAATATTTCTTCCACAGTGATTGTTGAGTATGAAACATTTTTGCTTTTGTTAGTACATTTAAAATAGAGAGTAAAAATAACAAGAATGAGAATCAAAATTTAACCAAAGTTAGAGTAAGCACATACAAATATTTGTTCCAAGATGTTTTGCTATATAATGATGTTATGTAAGTTATGACTTTCCTAAATTTGGGGGGAATTTTCTGTGTTTTTGTCATGAATCCATTAAATAATAGAATAAATGACTGATGTGTTTTTATGTTACTTAAAAACTTCCTTTTATTATTTTATTTTATGTTTGATACAATTTGTTAAATTTCATAGTATAACATTGGTTAATAACATTATATATTATAAAATATATATTTTTATTTTTTTAGAAATGCAACTCAGAAAGTGTCCCTGGAGACATATGACATGATCATACTTTTAGGTCTTTCCCTCTTCCCTGACCCCCAAACATACACACAATGGTTTGTTTTAACTATTAAAAGGAATTTACTTTTTCTCTCGTTATCTTTGTGTTTCTTCTGTGTTCTTAAGATACATGTTAGTGTGTTATTTTATTTAGTTTTTATGATATATTACCAAGAATTTTTAAGAAACAATGAATAAATGATTTATGGGGTTCAGTGACATAAACATTTAGTAGTTATTACATGTTTGAAATGCTAACATATATCAGTTCTCAAGCTTCTTTGACTACCAATTATGATGAAATGGCTCTAAAAGGAATTTTCTGTCATTTGTTTGAGTTTTAAATAATCAATGAGACATGTCCCGTTCTGTTGTAATATTAGTGATTATTTTATGGAGAACCTGTGGTTTTCCTTTGGTTTCCGTATAGTTGAACGTTATTATAGCATCATTTCAAGTTACACTTTAAGGTTTTTGTTCCAGTGTTACTTTTAATCATGCTATTTATAGTTGCTTGAGTAAAACTGGATATCCCTTTATCATACTATTATATTTCACTTTTAGAAGCAATTAAAAAAATCATTGTTTGAAGTTAGCTCTAACCCATTATAGGTTTAAAAATCTTAATAAGTGCCAATGCCTTTTAAAAATTATCTGCAATGAAAATTTTCTGTATTACAGTGTTTCAAGAATGAATGTGCCTGAACAAAAGTTATCATTTTTAAATCACTATATTTCACATGGTAAATGAGAAACTGATGTTAAACACAAGTGTAATAAATTCTTATGAATATCAAAGGGAGGTTGAAAAGTAGTCTGCACTACTTTTCTGTGAAAGGAAATTTGTTTTAATTTGCATGCAGTGGAAAGAGTTCTGTATGCTAAAATTCAAAACAAGAAAATCTTGGACTGTTTTCATTGTGCCCATAAAGAAAGAAACAGAGCTAAATTACAAATTTATATGTAATTTAAATCTTAATGAATTTAAACTGTGTAGATCAAAGTATGCAGGGAACCAAACTAAGAAAAATTGACTGAAATAAACTCTAAGTAAAATAACTTGTCTGCTGGAAGCTTCCCCACATAATCTCAGGAAGAAACAAATTCATGCATAAATCTACACTCAGCCTGGCCTCTGCTATAATGATAAAGTTTCTATACAAATATATTTTTAAATTTTTTTCAATAAAAGTAATGAACTTTTCTGTACATCTATACTTTTTGAAGGAGAAAAATAAATGGTATAAGGAAATAAAGTTAATATATATAGGAAAGATTTTTTGTGAGTAGTGAGAAAAGAAACATGAATATTTCATGAATGTTTTATGGGAACTTAATTCACAAGAGGATGAATATATTCGCAGTTCCCAGAAACTTAAAAAAAACAGAACTCATCTCACTGCTCAAATAGACACTCTTCTGGACACTTTAATATTCACTGTAAATACAATCTTTGCCAGACTATAGATTATAAATTCTTCTTGATTTCAGTGTAGAAGCACTGTGGGACGACCATCATGATTTTTTGATAATGAATTTAACTGAGAAGGAATTTTGGATGACCTATGTAAATATTATACCCCTCAAAATGTCTTAAATCATGCCCAACACCTTTTAATATATTAAATGTTATTGCAATGATCAACTTTCATTATTGTCAGCATTATTTATATTTTCTATTATAGTATGTAAATATTCACAGTTTAAGGCAGTATATAGAGGATTCCCTTTGTACACCACATGGCCCAGGCCTCGCTCATTGAGGATGTTCTAATGCCTCTGCAGTGGCACTGCCTTGTGGGAGAGGACACACACCATGCCCTGGAATGACAAAAGTTGCTTTCACAGACTGGCATCACTCTGGTTCTTACCCTTTCAATCAGGCGTGGATCCTGGAGATCATGTTTTTGTTTTTTCCTTACTGTATCTATCTCCTGTGCTCCTTTTTCTACCTATCAAGGTCTTGATCTCTCCACCCCCTAAACCCCAACAACCCCTGACAGCTGTCAGCGTGCTCTCTGTGAGTCTGTCTCTATTTTGCTTTTTAGTTCAGTCTGTTCATTAGATCCCACATATGAATGAAATCATATGGTGTTTCTGTTTCTCTGATTGGCTTATTTCACTTAGAAAAATGCCTGTCCATGCTATCGTAAAGAGTAAAAGATACTCTTTTTTCTTATGACCGAGTAGTATTCCATTGCATAAATGTCCCATGGTTGTTTTATCCACTCATCTACTGCTGATGGACACTGGGGTTCATTTCATATCTTGGCGGTTATAAATAAGGCTGTAATGAACAAACTTATGTTCTTTCAAATTAGTTTCTCAGGTTTCTTTGGATAAATTTCCAGAAGTGGAATTAAATTGCTGGGTCATAAAGCAATTTTGTTTTTAATTTTTTGAAGTATCTCCATACTGGTTTCCACAGTGGCTGCACCCATCTGCATTCTTTTTTTTTTTTTTCAAAGTTACTTTCAGATAGCTTTTAACTTTAATTTTTTAAAAGATTTTATTTATTTATATTTAGAGAGAGGTGACAGGAGGAAGAAAGAAAGAAAAAGAAAGGAAGAAAGAAAGAAAGAAAGAAAGAAAGAAAGAAAGAAAGAAAGAAAGAAAGAAAGAAAGAAAGAAAGAAAGAAAGAAAAAGAAAGAAAGAAAGAAAGAGAAAGAAAGAAAGAAAAAGAAAGAAAGAGAGAAAAACATCAGTGTGTGGTTGCCTCTCACTAGCTGCCAACTGGGGACCTGGCCCGCAACCCAAGCATGTACCCTGACTAGGAATCGAACTGATGGTCCTTTGGTTCTCAGGCTGGTGCTCAACCCACTGAACCACACCAGCCAGGGCTGCATTCTTAACAACAGTGCAGAGGGTTCTCCTTTCTCCATGATCTCTCCAACACTTATTGTTTGTTGATTCATTGGCTATTGACATTCTGAGGGGTGTGTGGTTGTATCTCATGGTGGTTTTAATTTATGTTTCTCTGATGATTAATGACAGTGAACATAGTTTCATATGTCTATTGTCCATCCGTATGTCCTCTTTGGAGAAGTACCTATTCAGGTCCTTTGCCCATTTTTTTAATTGGATTGTTGGGTATTTTGGTGTCAAGTTTTATAAGTTCTTTTTAAATTTTGTATTTAACCCTTTATCAGGTGTATCTGTGAATATGTTCTCCCATTCTGTGTGTTTCTGTTTTGTTGATGATTTCCTTTGCTGTGCAAAAACTTTTTTAGTTAGATGTAGTCTCATTTGTTTATTTTTGTCTTTTGTTTCCCTTGCCTGAGGAGATATATCAGGTAAAATAGTGCTACGAGCAATGTCTGAGATTTTGCTGCCTATTTTTGCTTGGATTTTATGGTTTTGAGTCCAACATTTAAGTCTTTAATCCATTTCGAATTTATTCTTTTTGTGGCATAAGAAGGTGGTCTAGTTTTGTTTTTCTGCATGTATCTGTCCAATTTTCCCAACACCACTTACCAAATAAACTATATTTTGATTCAAAAAAAAAGACAAGAAGTGACTAGAGCCAATGGAGATGTCTATGTCCCCTGAGGAAATTTTGAAGCACTATTTTGAGTTTTCTTTTAAATGAAGGCTTTTTAAAATGAAAAAAATTTGAACAACTATGAAATGAATATTTTTGATGGAACTGTACTGTTTTTAAATCAAGGTTCTGATATAGGAGGTATATTTCAAGGGAAAGCCATTTGATCCCAAGAGAGAGTAGATACTTCTTGTTTAAAATATCGTCAGTTTAAATTATTAAATTTTTATTTGTTAATTTCTATGCAAAGTTTCTACTCGTCAGGAAAAAGCATTAAAAATGTACAATAAAGAGAAAATGTATGTTTAGAAATGACAAGTTGTGATCTTAAAATAGTGCCATCAACACGTTGTTTTAAGTAAAAACCCCACACAAATAACACATAAGCATTTGGTTAATTTTTCATTCTAGTGTTCATGATAATATGTAGCCATATGAATGATTTGTTACAAAGAATCTATTCATAAATGTTACTTCTATCAAATTTTATGTCTTATCAATTACATATTAAGTTTCATAAAAGTCTCTAAGGTACTCTTTAAAAGGTGACATCATATTCTTTTACAACCATTGGAATCTTAAAAAAGATGTAATTTATACAAAACAGCAAATTTAAATTTTCAAAAGTAAGTGAAAGTAAAATGGACCTGAGAGAGTCACATATATAAACTTTAGAAAACTTAGACATTTTTGCTTTAGTAAAGTAATCATCCCTTTAATTATTCTTATGTTTGTAAAAAAAATAAGTAACTATTGAAAAAGTATTTTTTATTTAAGTATTAAAAAGTTCTACATCCAAGTCCATGTAGAAGGACAAACTCCTTATAAATTCCTGTAGAAGAGAACTGGATGATTTTTTTCTCTAATTAAAAAGTTTTTTTTGGTGGGGGGAGGCAGAGGTTTTTTTTGTTTGGTTGGTTTTTTTTTTTTTTTGTTTAGAAAACAAAAGCTAGTTTTTGGTGAGAAACTTTAGGGACTTCACTGTATTTTCAAATCTAAGGAGATTAACAGCAAGTGTAATTTTGAATGATTAGTTCTGCTGTAGCTAAGCTTTGTGATTTCTCATAGCTATCTAATGTGTTTCAAAGATCTTGACAACTTGAACAGTTCCATTTTATGTCAGGGAGACAGCAGTTCTACAGCCAGGGAGTCCTTATCTGCTCACACTGAGTGGCAGAAAAACCCCATGGAGAGTTCCAGGGTTTACAAGAAAGCATGGCTGAATTTAATCTCATGTTAGAACTCTGCTCAGCCTAATTAGTTTGCAAATATGTAATTTATTTTATTCCATGGGTCATAAATATTCTGTACCCTCTGCTTCTCTTGACAACCTAAGGGAAAGGGTTTACAATACATTATCTGAACAAATAAAAACGTATTTATGCAGCTTCTTTTAATAATGCCTGATTCCCTTCTTAAAGGGAGAATGCAACTACATTTTTTCCCTTTTAATTTGAATATTTCCACATTTGTAAAGTAGTGTTTAAAGGTCCTATCTTCCTGTCATTTGCTATTTTTATGTCATTATTTTAATGTATTTCAATACTTTGCTGTAATTTTTGCATCTGTAGCAAGGTGACAAATCATCATTTAGGAAACTCAATTATATTTAAATATATTAAATATATTTAAAGTAGTGAGGAATATCATATTCTTTATAGAACCTTCCCTTGTTGCCATGTGAAAGAAAAGTTCAAGATTTTAAAAATAATTTTCAGAAGAATGGCTGTATGATTTCCAAATCATGCTGACTGAACTTATGAACTTATAAAATCCCTTCATTTATACCATTTTTCCTTAGCAAAATTTTAGTAGTTTTTAATATAGATCTACTTTCATCAAGTTTTTTACTTTGACTTTCTTATAAATTATAGGGAAAAGGCCCACCCCACACCCCAGGTTGTGGTTCTGTGGTCTTGCTGCATGGGCACAGATGAGAAAAGAAAATCTTTCACTAACTAAGTTCCTAACTTGAGGTATGACTATTACAGAGTCACTGTTTTCGTGTGTCAAGTGGTGGTTTGCTTTCAGTCCCTACCTTGAGTATTCAAAACCCCCGTTTGGTAATAAGCCAGTAAATTATGGATGATTTAATGTATGCATCCTCTCATCAGCAGGTCAAGTTACCAATCTGGGCTTTACCTCCAGTGAATCTTTTTTCTTTCCCTCTAAATCGGTCTTCATTTACAGAGCTCTTTTTATTTCACATAATAATCTTTATGTTCATACAATATTAATAAGCCTCATAATAAGGGTTATTGTGCCAAAATCTTTAGAGGTAGAACTGAAAAAGAAACTGACTTCTTCTTGCATATAAACTTTGGAAAACTTGTATCAGTAGGTTTATTTTCATGCCAGCCCCCGATAATTTTGAAGCATCTTGGCCCGCCCTCATCCACTTTACCTTTGAATACTGTAGCCTGGGGCTGGAAGATCAGTTCAGACATCACTTTATTCTCGTTAGTTCCCTTCTCCACAGACCACTCTGCTGCAAAACTCAATCAGTAAACGGGAGGGTCTTGACACTGAGAACAGACAAGTGTGAGGAAATGTGGGGAAATACCAATTCCAAATTGATTATGATTAAAGAAACAGGTTTTCTCTTGGCCAGAGGTAGGGGGCAGTCTGCACCCCTCATAATCCCTGTGAATTGTTAGAGGAAGAACATTGCTGACAGTCTAAGCCAGAAAGAACTTTTGATTGAAATACTCAGATAATTCAAGTCAAATGTGGAGGGTTTTCGCCGCTGCTGTTGTTGTTGTTTGTTTGGTGGAGAGGCATGTTGTTGTTTTACTTGTTTCACTAATGACCTCACTTTTCACTGATTCGATATGTTCTGATATTTTGATAGTTCTATTGTTTATTCATTTTAACCTAAAAAAATAAAGTGTGATCTCCACACTTCTGATTTATGAAGACTATTTTTACAGTTAAAATCAGTTGCTTTAAATTCTACTGCTTTTCTTGATTAATTGTATCAAGACAGACAATTGACTATAGAAATTACCAACTGTACGATCTTACAATGATGGTAGCCACTGCACCTTTACATCATAGAAATGTGGGGGTCTGTCACATAGGCAAGTTTTCTGCAGCACCTGTTGCAATCTCTCATACATGTATTCTTGTGCAGCATACTCTGCATACAGACTGTCTGTGTAAATATTAATATTGAATGTGTATAAGTATGTATCACTATGACTATCGTTCCAGTAAACATAGAGTATTTTGCCCTTAAACTGCAGTCAAAGGTAAACGACGCATTTTTCTGCAGTATCTCACCATCTGCAGGTAACGTCCCCTTTTGTCTAGATAATTAATATATTGTGGTTTTTATTTCAAAGGTCACAAAATCTTTTGTTTTTTTCTCTTTTTTCCCTCTTTCAATTACAGTTAACATTCAGTGTTGTATCATTTTCAGATGTAGAGCATAGGGCTTAGACATTTATATATAACTTACAAAGTGATCCTCTGATAAGTCTAGCACCCACCTGGCGCCATACTTAGTTTTGTCCATATTGTTGTTCAACTTTTCTATTGCTTTTCTTTCCGTAAAATATTATGAAAGTGTTCTTTAGAAGTTGAGAGACCAATTCAAACTTTGGAATTAGTTGGAATTCCGCCGATGGCGGAACCAGGCCCAGAGCCAAGTGAGTCTAAAGTGTGCGTCACTCCAGGGTCTCGTTGCAAAGGTCGCTGCGAAGATTATGAGTTCCTGCATGAGTTTCTCTGATGACTCCCTGTTACTTCCAGTCCTTCTCCAGTAAAGAGGGCAATCAAACACCAGTGGCTCAATGACGTCACATTAAACCTTAACTACTCCACAGCAATGTTGCTAGTCCAATGGACTAAGCTTTTTTCTTATAAACCCTGGAGAACAATCACTCTTTTATAAAGCGTTTATACCTGCAGAACAATCGGCCCAGTTCACTTTGGTTTTAAATTTCTTATATTAATTAACTAAACTGATAAAATATGATGAATTCTATTTTACTTTTTAATTTATTTTATTTAATTTATTGGGGAGGCATTGGTTAATAGAATGATACAAGTTTCAAAAGTGCAATTCTATAATGTATTATCTATACATTGTATTGTGTGTTCACCACCGAAAGTCAAGTGTCCTTCTACCACCAGTTATCCCCCCGTGACCATCTTTTACCCCCCACTCCAAGGAAATCTGACCTTTTGCGACAGCAGGGATGGACCTGGAGAATGTTAGGCTAAGTAAAATATACCAGTCGAAGGAAGAAAAGTACCATATGATCTCACTTATATGTGGAATCTAATGAACAAACTAAACAAACAAACAAAATAGAAACAGACTCATAGATACAGAACACTGACAGCCATTGGAGGGGAGGGGGTTTGGGTTGTACTGGGAGAAAAAGGTGAAGGAATATATATACAATGAAATTTAAACTCCCAAATTCCATGTTATGCTGACCTTGAGCAAAATAATTATCTCTTAAGGAGGGTAGAATTCCAATTTCTTACCATTTTAACTACCTATCTCTGAGTTTGAGTTCTTCTTCCTTTCATAATCTGTATGAACAGATCCATTTATAAAAGTATACTAACCTCTCCATTATAACTGTATTCTTTGTGTGTATGTATGCTGATATTATTTATATATGCATTGACTCCAGTTCGCCAATGAACTGGGTTTGGGTTTCCTGAAAAAATGCACATGTTTTTAGCCCATCGGAAATAGTTGAATTCAGATCTTGGTTTTCCGATTTATTCTTACTCCTGAAGTCAGATTTCACTGCCAGTTAGTGTCTCCCATTGTATCCGCCCTTAACGCTAACACCATGTGTTTTCATCCGAGGCTTTGACAAGGCAGCGCACTCTCAGAAGCAAATTCAGTCTTTTTTTTTTAAGTACAGTACAAAAATTGAAAGATACAAATGTAAATTTTGCAAAATGGTAATTCATTCGTTTTGCAGATCTTAGAACATTTGTACTGGATTAAATAAGGTCTGGTTGCTATCTGGACTATGTTTTTTTTATTATTACTAATGTGGAATACATAATAAAATACAGCAGGTACACGTAAATATATATAACATATATTTTAAATTCTGAATTTTAGACAAATAAAACCTTTATACAGTGCATCCAGCAACCTTATTTTTTATAGTTTAATAAGTGAGTCAATGAATAATAAATAATTATAATGAAAAAGCTAAACATATGGCAGGATAATGAATATTGGGAAAAAATGAACAATAAAGAATTATCAAAACAGATTCATTAAGTGTGTCCATTTTAAATAGAATGAAGAATAATATCTAGTGAATGTATATGATAATATAATTATTGGAAGTATGTTAATAAATTATATAGTTTTTTATTGAATGCGTACAGTCCTCAGTCATGGTTCATATAAAAATAGCCTGACAAACATGACCCTGGTTACCTATCGTTTCACATTTTATTTTATGATTGATTACGTCTTCTTTATGAACTGACCATTTGACTTGGAGTTACTATGTAAACCAGGAATAACTTCCATGTTTTTACTTGTCAAGACATTGTCATTTCCACTAATTTATTTTTCTGTGTGTAACAAAAACAGTAAAGATAAAGGCACCTATGGAGTTTCATGAGCTCCATCAGAGAAATTTGTAAGTAATTAATTTTTTGAAATCTGCAATTGTATCCAAAATTCTCTGGCAAATTAAAGAGGCTGACACAACCTCGGAGAGAAATCCCGAATAAGGTTTACACACCTGCACCATTTCAGCTTGTTTCTGCCCCTCCGTGTCATGTAGAACCCAGGCCCGGCCCAGTGCATAATTGAGAAGAAACTCAGAGAGAAAGTACAAAAGGCGATAACCTTCAAACTAGCATTAAAAATAATTTGATTTGATTTGAGATTTTCAAATGAATGCTTTCCTTTTCTGTGGAGTCAACTTTGTGACACTGTTTGGACATGACTAAAACACCTTACACTGGAGGCCAGAGTTCTAAGCATTAAACCCTCTTGGGAGTAGACAAAATATTGGGGATGCATATAGTAAAGATGTTTTATTTAAATCACTCCTATTTCTTGAGTATTAAAAAGATGAAAGGGTTTTACTTATTACTCTGTGAGTATAAGTATCGCAAAAGAAGCTATCAATTTTCCTATTTGAAATTTGCTGCATTAAGTTAGAAAGCTAAAATAGAGGTGAAGAAGAAGACAGTTCACGAATCATTCGACTTACATGTATTTTCTATCCTCTTCCAGTATTTATGGAAAGATTTACAGTGAAATTTTTTACTCAGCTTTGTAGTAGGTTGATTTGTTTACTTATTAAAATGTGCTAATCACAAGCATAAATATATATATTTTTCTTCTAGCAATGGTTGTTTTGAGCAACCTGGAACCAAATACAACTTATGAAATCAGGGTTGCAGCTGTGAATGGAAAAGGTCAAGGAGATTACAGTAAAATAGAAATCTTCCAAACGTTACCAGTCCGTAAGTACCCCTCTCTGTTATGTTCACTATTGCCATTTTCTTCACTTGAAAATTTAAATAGGATTTTAAAATGCAGGGAGATGTTTCAACACTTTGGGGAAGTGAATTATATCTCTGTTGAAGTAGTTTCTGAATATGATGGCATCTAGATTTATACATATAACATTGCTCTGAAGCAAGGCAAAACCGAAAAGCTGTACTGCAATATAGACAGTAAAATTGCTCTCAGGAACTTGTCAGGATCCGAAGGTGTCCTACTTATTCATGGTCTGATTAATTGGATTGCAGTGCTCAGACTGTATTCTGTGAGGGAGGAGAAACTGTGTGTAACATATCCGGTGTTCTACTCTTTTGATGAGGCATGATTATTGCCTTTATCCTGGAAATTATATGGGCCCTAAGTGTGGGAAAAATACAACATTAAATTAGTCCACTGCAGTGGTGGCTGCAGAAGAAGAGTAACTGCTGTAGCCCTGTCCTCATTACCATCCTGTTTGGGGGTGTTATTAGTCAAGTGAGTGTATATGAAGTTAAGATAAATTTAAGATGATTTACATTTGTTTTATTTTACAATGTGAAAAAAATTGTGCGACTAAAGAAATCCTGTTATAAAGTCTATGCATTACCCTGTCTATGTTATACATATATATATATAAAGATAGTCAAGTTTGCCACATAAATTATATTATCCCAATTTGCAACCAATTTTTTTCCATGTGTCTGAAACTTGGTTAGATGTGTTCCCTTTTCTCCATTCCCAAAGCCAGTGTCTTTTTCGTTTCTCATTATTTTTTCACCAGACAGACTGAAAATACGTCTTGATTCATAATCCTGTCTCCAGATTTAAATGGGTCTTCAGTGACCTTCTAAAAATTTAAAGGAACATGTCTCTTCTCTACTTCTAACCCTCAACAACAGCCACCCTCTGCCTTCCGCTATTCATCCGCGCAGACCTCTGCCTGCCTGCCATCCTTATACCCTCCCTCAATGGCCACAGTGCTTCCCGCGTCATCAGCAGGCTGAACGATTGATTTTGCGTTTTGTCTTGATGTCTCTCCTTTTTATAATTTCCAGGGTCACTGAACGTGGACCTCTGATGAAATCATGATGACTTTTCTAAGATTTTGGCTAACCACTCTGATATTTAGTTTCTTCCCCATTTAGTCACACTTTCACTCGTTCACAGAACACTAATAGATATTTCAACTATAAAGCATCTTTCTCATACTCGTCCCTTTGTTCCTCTTTCCCTTTTAAACGACAACACTTCTAATCTCTTAGTAGATGTTTGTTAACTTGCAAACCTCTGCCCTAGACAGCAAGCACTTTGAGGGTATGGACATTGGGTTTCTTAATAATTAATATGTGTTTTAACTGTTTCTCAAGATTTATTATGAAGTTTAAATGAGATAACATATACAAAGTACTTAATATGTCATAATTACCTGTTATTACTTTTTTATTATTTTTGCATAAACGTTTTGTAGTAATTGCTAATATAAACCATTACTTTAATTAATTTCTCTCTGATACAATCTACATTTATTTTGAAATTTATTTTTTTCCAAACAAAGTAGCAATTGTAATGGAATCACAAATTTGATGTACATGTTGAAATTATGTATTTTAAAATATTTGTTACCAAAAATACACTTTTTGCTTTTAAATTATTACCTCAAAATGCAGTCACTGCCCATATTAAAAATAATGTTACAATAATATTCAATGAACTTGTACTGTACAACATATGAATTCTAAAATTTAGAAACAGTACTAAACTACCTGAGTATATGATTTTATATTTGGATTTCTCCATAATCTCTTACTAAATCTTTTATTTAAAAAATTAATGCACTGGTGTTTAGTTTTATTTGTCAAAACCCTTTGTGGGTTGTAGGCCATGTGATGTCATGATACCTGCATGCCAATTTAATTAGCACTCATGGACAGTCACTCCACGATTCCTCTGTCCACTTAGTTTCCATGTGCTTGTACCACACGGGGCTACTTTATCATTTACTTGCATGCCAACACACCCGATTGTCATATTTCCTTAAGTACCTGCCTTCTCAGGGATAAACTACACACTTACTTAAAGCTATAAACACCATGTGAGATATATAGACAACTCACTGGAAAAAGGGAAAAAAAATAAAAAAGCCAAGGTTCTCCAGGTTTGGGGTCACGCGGTCCCCTTCACTCCATTCTGCTTAGTGTGTCTGTGTTGGCTTTCCTCTCCATAGGCCAAATATGGCAGGGGAGCCCTGAAACCTAAAGGATGTTCTCTACTGGTTTTTAGTATCACCACCTTCAACTCCACACCCACACCCATACGGAGTTGGAGGAGACAGAGGCAGAGGAGCCACTGTGTTCCCAAGCGTGCCCCCTGTCAGTGACATGCACAGAGAACCCCATTGCCCTTGCCAAGCAGTGTGAGCATTCTTCACATAACAAGAAAGTCTTACACATTAGTGGGTCCACGTCCATATTCAAAATATTACAGGCATCTCTATTATACATCATCTTCATGTGAAAAATAGCATCATAGACGAGTATGTTCATGAAACTAGAAGAAAAAAATATTGAAATACAGGTTTATAGATTGGATTAAACAAAATTTTATCTTATTTACAAGTGTATGTAGTGTAAAGATGCTCATGGAAGCAGATAACAAATCGCTAAGCCATTATCTTTCCTGGTAGGGACATATACTGTTCAGTTTGATGCGTTCATATGTTTATATTAATAACCATTTGGAAAGGACTTTCAAACTAAATTTACATAAATAAAATAAATAAGATTACATCCTGTTAATAAATCATGTTTTACACTTGTATATAATAGCACTATCCTCAGAGCATTTTGACCTCAGTGTAAAGAATACATTTGACCCTGAGCTTTCACAATTGTAGCCTAACTGGATTTATGAACGTTGCTGTTTTTTTGGATGGGAAGAAAGAAGATCAGAGGTCATATCACAAAGAAAAGGGCAAATAGCAAGTGTTAAATCGAATATGTCATCTATTTTGATAATAAGAGTGTTACTTTTATTAAAATGTACTTTCTCTTGGTATCTGAGGAGTGTGCAAATATCAAAAGTGTTGTATTGCACATTTAGGTGAACCAAGCCCTCCCTCTATACACGGGCAGCCAAGCAGTGGGAAGAGCTTTAAACTCAGTATCACCAAACAGGACGACGGAGGGGCCCCTATTCTGGAATACATTGTGAAATACAGAAGTGTAAGTACTCCATTTATTGCCGTTTTATACAAAGTGTTTTCAAATTTCATTAAATTTGCATTGAGTTCATATACGTGTCGGGAGCGAGTGCATATTAAAGAGTAGTCGTAAAATGGTACTCAGGAATTTAAATGATAACTTTCTGTTGCTGAAATTTATCATTATGAATTATGAAGTATTTGCTTTTTGGTAAAATCTAAGCATAAGTCATCAAAATAATCCCATGGCTTTCATCTTGTGATTCCTACATATTTCTAAAATGAGACACCATTTTTCCTATCTTCCTGACATGTTAGCAGAATATATTCAGCCTCCATTCCAATTGATATTAGTAACTTTAGGCTAAGCCCTCTTCTCAATTCTAGTTGTTGTAGGGAAGATTATTAATAATTTTAAGAAAAGATTACCTTCAATAAATCACAATCAGAATGTAACAAAAAATGGCCAAATTAAACTTGAGGAAGTAGAAGTATTTTTTAAAGTTTAATTAGCACAAACTAATATGAGATTTTGGACAGCTAAAATGATAATTGAAATAAGCCCATCAGAGAAAGACAAATACCATATGATTTCAATTTATATGTGGAATCTAATGAACAAAATGAACTAACAAGAAAAACAGAGAGACTCATAGATAACGAGACGGCTGACATCTGTCATGGGGTGAGGAATTGAACAAAAAAAGGAGAAAAAATCTCAGGGACATGGACAACAGTATGATGTCCAGGGCAGGGTGGGGGTGGAGGGAAGTGGAGGAGGCTATAGGGGATAAATAGGGCGGAAGGAGGCTTGACTTGGGGTAAGGAGCATGCAGTAGAATATACAGGTGATGTGTTGCAAAACCGTGCACCTGAAACCTGTATAATATCGTTAACCAGTACCACTCCAATAAATTTAATAAAAAGAAAAAAATAACTACCTTGGGAATTTTTATGTGTATGGGGTGAAGATGTCCACTGATGGCCAAGTGTTGAGGTGGCCTGATGGACTTTGCCTCTTGCCTTCAGATGAAAATGATCCCAAAGGCCACTGAAAGTGATTTTTCCTAACAACCTTGCCATAAGTACCAACATGTTTATGTCTACTGTGTAATAAGTTAAAAATAAAAGATCAAAATTCAATTTTATAAGATTTATTTACTAATATTTATAATTATCCTCATAATACAGTGCCAATTTTATATACATGTTGACTGAACCATTACTGACAGTTTCCAAGTGTATTATATTTTAGCAAACGACATTTAAACAATTGTTTCTTAATAGTATGTAGATGAATGTTAAATATTTCCCCACAAATTCACAATTGTCCAGCTGATAATATTGCTGTTTCTAAATTCATACTTTCAAATTTAGAATGGTAACGAAAACAGGAATTTGATTTTAAATAGCACCTTCAGTAATTAATTTTATTTTGATTTTTTCATGTTTTATTATATTTTATTGGTTATGCTATTACAGTTGTCCCAATTTTTCTCTCTTTGCCCCCCTCCACCCAGCATCCCCTACTCCCTCAGGCAACCCCTCCTTTGTTCATATCCATGGGTCATGCATGTAAGTTCGTTGATGCCTCCATTTCCTGTATTGTTTTTAACATCCCCCTGACTATTTTATACCTACAATTTGTGCTTCTTAATCTCTGCACCTTTTCCCCATTCCCCACACTCTCCTCCCCCCAGCCACCAGCCCAGTGTCCTCTGTATCTGTGATTCTCTATCTCTTCTGCTTCTTTACTTAGTTTGTTCTTTAGATTCAATTGTTGATAGTTATGTATTTAATGTCATCTTAATGTTCATGGTTTTGATATTCTTTTTCTTAAATAAGTCCCTTTTAACATTTCATATAATAATGGTGATAATGGACTCCTTTAGCCTTTACCTTGTCTGGGAAGCACTTTATCTGCACTTCAATTCTAAACGATAGCTTTGCTGGATAAAGTAATCACTCAATAATTAATTTTAGACATCTGTTTGGTCTTTTAAATTTAAGATTAATATCATTTTCCAGGACTCCTCTTGGTCTCAGGTTTCATGCCAGCAATAAAGAACAGTTGTGTGTGTCTTTTGGGTATTCCACTAAGGAGGCTGGATGACTCGACCTCAAAACCACTCTGAAAGGCTCTCTGGTCTCTATGTGAGTCTGACAGTAGCGTGTTACTCCAGCCAAGTTTCTTGGCCATTCTTATTTGCACATCCGGAAACTCTTTGGAGGGAGAGAATTTTTTTTGTAAGGATCAAAGGCCTGAACAAAATTCATGAATTGAGCTGGGAGAATGGATCTTTCTTTCCATTTCTGTAATTGCACCCTGGAGAATTTATGGTTCCAAATACAGGGGGATGGTAAGATTTATAGGGAAGCCCAATAAAAATCCCATGGTAAACACTGAAATGCAATGACTAGTAAAAATATGTCTAATATATTCACTTTATGCATAATTTCTACCTAAAGCTAAAAGTTATGCTTGATTTCTTCTTTCTTAAGAGTTAGCAGAGTGGTGATTGCTGAGGGGAGGAGGTATAAGGGAACTAAAAGGTAATGTAAAAAAATACAATAATGATAAAGATTAAAGTTTTTAAAAATTTAAAAAAGAATTAGTATTTAAAATAACACAAATATATTGAGTTCAACGAAAGTCATTTATTTGAATCGATGATAGCAAGTATATATTATTTCTTATGTTATTTTTCTTCATCTCTCAATAGTGACTTTTGTTGATAAAATCTGTATGTGTATTTTAGGAATGCTGTGATATTTTTCAGCTATGTTACCATTTCTAGGTGTCCAAAAGTAAAGTTCAGAAACTACCCAAAGCAGGCATCATTCCTCAAAATATTTAATAAAATTCAAAAGATAACATTATAAATTTCCTAAAAAATCAATTAATATCTTGTTTGAAGAAAGTAAACAGTAGTTTTTACACAGGTTTTATTCTTAAAATCAATATAAACTGTTTATTTGTAAGACAATGGTTTTGTATTTTTGAACTTCAAGTAACACAAGCCATGACCAGTGGGGGCTTAAACAGAGAATATATATTTTTTATATTAAACAGATTTATGTGTTAGACAGTCCAAGGGTAGGAAAACATCTTAGCAATATTATCAGGAATCACATTGTTTTTCTTAATGTTCTTCATTCTTAGAATGTTGTCTTTTGTCCTCATCTAGATTATCTTGCGTTCCTAAGATCCATATCCAGAATGAGAGGAGAATGGAAAGAGCAAAAAGGACAATAGCTTGCTTAGGCTGACTTTGCCTTTTTTTCAGCAGTACGGTACAGGTTTTATAAAAGCCTTGCCACCCAGTATTAAATTATGTCTCATTGAATAGAATTATGTCTTATGACTACCAGTAAATGAAAGGTGGTTATACTTGGGAGTTGGCTCAGCTGAATAGTGGAGTATACCACAATTGTTAATGTAATTATCTTTATTATCTTAATGACTGTCTTAGTCTGCTAGGGCTGCCATGACGAAATTCTACAGACTGGGTGGCTTTAACAACAGAACACAATCTTCTCACAGCTCTGCAGGATGAAATTCCAAGATTAAAGTGTCAGCAGGTTTGGTTTATCTTAATGAAAATGATTGGTTGCATAATTTAAACATAGTTATAATTGACTAATAATCAATTACTGTTACTACTCCCAGAGCTACTAGAATTTCAATAGGGAATACTTTTTTACATTGATTTTTTAAATAAATTACTTTAGAAATTTTAAAAATTAATGTATTTAAATTACAGCTGACACACTATATTATATGTTTCAGTTATGAAATATAGTGATTTCACATGTATATTCCTTATAAGCTCAAAATGGATTGGAGATCTAAATGTAACACTTAAAACTCTTAGAAGAAAACATAGGCAATAAAGTCTTTGACATCACTCTCAGCAAATTCTTTTTGGATATGACTTTTCAGAGAAGGGAAACAAAAGATAAAAAATAAACAAATGGAATTCCTCAAACTACAGAGTTTTTCACAGCAGAGGAAACCATCAAAAAAATGAAAGGTCAACCTCCTGAATAGAAAATATTTTCCAATATTCATTCAGTAAGGGATTAATATCCAAAATATTCAAGGAACTCATACACGTTAACACCAAAAAACAAAAACAAAAAAAAACAAAACCTGATGAAAGTATGAGCGAAGAACCTGAATAGACAGTTCTCCAAAGAGGACATACAAGTATAAATGGCCTATTTATATGAAAAGAGATACCACCTGACACCTGTCAAAATAGCTATCATCAATGAAAGAACAAGTGTTGACCAGGATGTAGAGAAAAGGAAACCCCAGTGCACTGTTGGTGGGATTATAAAGTGGTGCAACCACTATGAAAAACAGTATGGAGGCTCCCCCCAAAATTAAAAATAGAGCTGCTTATATGATCCAGTAATTCCACTTCTGGGCATTTATCTGAAGAAATGCAAAATACTAATTTAAAAAGATATATGAACCTATATAGTCACTGCAGTAAGATTTACAATAGCCAAGCTATGGAAGCAGCCCAAGTGCCCATCAACATACAATTGGATAAAGAAGCTGTGGTGTGCCTAGCCATATAAAAAATAGGTATTTATTGAAGAAGATACAAGGTACAAGAAACATTATACATAGACAATTGCACCTCAGTCCCTTTCAAAGCAGGCACCTTGGGACCTCATACAGTTCTCCCAGTAGTTATCAGCTGCCCCATCATATTTTCTTAAATCTCATCAATGGTCTGAAATCCCTTTCCTTTCTAAGGTGGTTTTAGTTTTAGGAAAAGTTAGCAGTCGCAGGGTGCCAAATCTGGGTTGCAGGGAGGCTGAGTCACCTGGGTGATTTGATGTTTCTCAAAAAAACCCTGCATGAGATGTCATGCATGAGTGGGCACATCGTCGTGATGAAGCTGCCAATTACCAGTTGCCTGTAGCTGCGGCCTTCTGAATCTCCCAAATAGTTCCTGCAGAGGAATGTTCAAAC
This sequence comes from Mormoops blainvillei, assembly GCA_004026545.1. Taxonomy (NCBI): domain Eukaryota; kingdom Metazoa; phylum Chordata; class Mammalia; order Chiroptera; family Mormoopidae; genus Mormoops; species Mormoops blainvillei. Next base: position 20,555 of record PVJD01001246.1, on the reverse strand, counting down.
TTAATGCAAAATTTGATGCAGATTCATTGCTCTACTCACTCAGTCAATTTGAACACGAAAGCAGCACAGTACACTTGCTCACTTAACAACCTCTACCATCCCCAGTGACTAGTACAGTGAAGTCGTCATTGTTCACACATGTGCATTCCATTCCACTCTCCTTGGCGTCAGGTTACAGATGGGGCGCAAACCATTCTCATTATGTTAGCAGTGGTGAGACTTTTTCCAGATAGATCTCATATACATTACCGGACCATAAAAAGAATGGACAGTGATGGGACTTTTTCCAGATGAACCTTGTATACATTACTGGGCCATAAAAAGAATGACTCTTACCATTTGCAAAGACATGGATGGATCTAGTGGGTATTATGCTAAGGGTACAGTGTTTTAGTAGTAGATTTTTATGCTTTTTTAGCAAAAGTTGTGAAAGTAACTTCTTACCATCCTTTGTATTGCTAGGAAGGCATCTCTCACTCTTCGAGAACTTAAACTTTTATAATAGACATAACGTGATATTTTTTCACATTTTAAGAGGAAAAACTGAACCTCACAGAACCTGGGTGCATTGATGGGTGGGGATGGGAAAGAGAGGTCAGGATGTAAGACAGTCGAGTCCATACACAGCTTTGCAGCAGTAAGGGCTGAACTGAAATATGCCTGTGGAGGTTATATTTACCCTTCTACTACTTTCCTACCTCACCTCAACTGCCTAGCTCCTGTGCTCCCAAAAAGTCATTCTGACCCCCTTTATTTTTACTACATCATTATTGGTATGCCTTTTATTCCAACGTACTGAAATAGTTCCCATACTACACTTACTTTTTTCATCCCTGCCCCTTCTGAGCCTTCTCCATCCTGCAGACCTCATACTCTATAGGTCCAATTGGAAACCCCACAATTCAATATAAAGTCATATTAATAGAACAAACAATTGCTGATCTTGGGGAAAATAATTTTCTCCATAGTTTCTTTCTTCACATATTATTCTTCACATTGAAAAACATGTTCAAGAAGATTTGGTGGCTAAATATTTATAGTGGCGTTAGCCTTGATATTTGCATTTGCATTAAAATAATCACTACTATTTCAGAAAGATTCTTAATTATCTGTTCTCTTTGTATGATCTGAAACCACTTTATCTATTAGTTCCCCAAACTGCATGAATTCCACAGTACAGTAGAGTACAGCTGAACAGTTTGAAAAGGTGTTTTAGCAATATGCGATACATTTTTTAACTGGATATAAACCGGAGAGGACAGAGAATATAGGGATATACTTTTATGATTTTCACTTCACTGCTTTTTGACCATATTCATGGGCTGGACTATATATTTGATAAAGAAAGGCAAAATTGAGACAATATTCCTTAGCATGAGTGTTGATTTCTAGCAGACACTGAATCAAACTAAACCTGCATTTCACTGGGAAAAAGACAAGACTAATCACAATGTAATAAAGAAAGTGTATAATATCCTATTTATTAGGAACCTGGAAACACATTATTCTATGTTATCCTGTAGTAGATAGAGCACATGACTTTGTTCAGTACCCATTAAGAAGACAGACTTTATTAGGATAGAACCAGAGTAACATAAAAGCAGAATTAGATGTCTCTGTGGTCTCTTTGTGAAAATTAACATCTCTAACAATAAGTCAGTGAGATTAAACCATGTATGTGGAGAATAAAGGCAAGCTTATTAATATCATAGTATATATGGAAAAATAAGGATTTTATGTAGAGAGCATTTTACATCCACTTTGTATTAGAGTGTCAGCATAACTCCATGTAATTTAGTAAATAGTTTTAACATGTTTCCATAAGTTCTTCACTGTTTTCTCTCTAATTTGATGATAGTTATGGGATCATAACTATCACTTAGTGTTGAAATATTTAATAAGTTTCCTGAGCTAAGAGGGACTGAAAGAAAATTGGTACCTTAAAAAAAATCAATTGTGAGGAATGCACTTTAGGGACTAACAACAGAGCTTTAGGATGTAATTCTATGTCTTCACTGACCTTAAACTATTTGGAGTCAGGGAGCTTGTACCCAGTGTCCGTGGGAAATGGTGATTTTGAAAAGGGTGTTGGAAAAATTGATAAGTAAAATTGAGGAATTTGTTGTTGAGAGAATTTATTTTCTAATTATGTTTGGATATATACATTTAAATTTATTTAAAGCCATCAAGTTAAAGTTTTGAACTCTTTTCAAACAATGAATAACTGACATTAAAGAATCCTAAGCTTTTCGGGGGTTTTACTTTGCTGCTGGTGCAGGTGAGTTTTATTCACCCTGTGTTGGCGTTATCGAATGAACTATTTACTCTCTGAGTGCATAACTGCATTAATACTTCAATGAATAAATAAATTAGTTTATGTTGTACAGTAGTTCCATTACTAGATTAATAAATATAAGAAATAATGTATACAAGAGAAAAAAACTTGCACTGTGTATACTTTTGTGGGCTGTGAGAACACAGAAGATTATGAATTGGAAAAATTAGCTTTTATTTCTTTAAAAGAGTGTGCCGGTGATGGAAACTAGGGAAAGATTTAAAGTCTAGCTTACAAAATTTTACATGGAATTAAGGCAATTTCATTCCGTTATGATGATAAGGAAAAGAGATTTGGATATGAAACTCTACTAAAAACCACCAAACCTTACATCTTCCCAAATCATAATGGAATGTGTGTGTGTGTGTGTGTGTGTGTGTGTGTGTGTGTTGCTACATAATTTCTCTTGTATTCAGAATAGCAAATAGAAATTCTGAGAATTCTGTGGCCTCTTAAAAGTCACACTAGTAGCAAATAGCTGAACCCTGATACCAGAAAACCCAGGAGCCAGAAACTCCCTTACATGGAAACAAAATTCTTCAATCACGCAGGAGAATCACAACAACATTCATCTGGTAGTATGATCTCACCTTCTCTATTGTTCCTCTTTTAATAACATTCATTTTTCATTTGTTATTTAAAATGATGTTGACCACTCATTCATTCCATAAGGCTTTGAAAAAAAGTTGTCAAAATGGTTGCCAAAAAGCTCAAGGAGCCCTCTATAAATAAAAACATCAAGACATCTTCCATCTTCCCTCTCTCTCTCCCTATCCAGAAGAGAGCAAATTGTTTTCCCTGTAGGCTGATATTTTGATTTTATAAAAAAACTGTTGAGTGCCCTTCACTGTCATATGGCCCTGCTATCTATTTTCTGACAAAAAAGAATTGCTTAAGATAAGCTATATCAAAGCAAACTGACTGTTTTTCGTTCAATGGCTGTCCTTCAACACTTACTTAATTAGCTTATTAATAATAGCCCTATTCAGCAAATCATCTCATTAAGATACCTAGGGGAACGTTTTGCAACTAGATTATCTTACATCGTTCCCTAGGCATTTAAATTCTGTAAATTAGAGACTCTACAAATGGCATGATTGAGACTTTGATGCCTAGGGAAGTATTTGGTAACACCCACTTTAATTTTTTCTTATTCCCTAGGAATAGCAATTAGAGGATTAAAAAACCTCCTTGTCTAATGTTAAATAGGAAGTAAAATTGATTTAAATTGGGGAAAATATTTGAACTCCCTTTGGCTCCCTACACCATCAGTTCAACTATCTAAAAGGATGGAGGGGCTTTTAATTTATCATGCTATGAGCTTCAACAATTGAGTTAAATGGTAATTCTTAAGAGACTTTATGCATGTCTTCTGCTTGTCAGGAGGTTTCACCTCAAATGATCAGTTCTCAGACGCAGTATGAGAGGAACATTATCTGAAGGAGAGGAAACCTGTCCATTGCTCTGAAGAATACATTGTATCCTGGCGCAATCCAGATCTCAGCCGTTGGCTTGCTTTTTGGCCCTGGTACCCACATCTTCAGTCAGATCCAAAGCAAAACTCAGCTCTGGATTTCTACAAAAATATTCACTGTCACCAAGAACCTCATAGTTACATAGAGTTTATTGAATTATTAGGGTGAGGGGAAGTCTACAGGGGTAACTCTCTCCTTTTTTGTAGTGCTTGTCCTTATCTAACCCTTCAGTCTTCCTACCTCTCACCTCATCCTTCCTTTATCTATGTGCATATACACTGTATAACACATTAAATGATTAGATGCTATATATATATATATGTATATATAGTCTATTTGTATATGTATGTATATACACACACACACACACATATATATATAGATAGATGATAGATAGATAGATAGTCATTTATTATGTAACATTACTTTTGTATGGAAATTTTTGTTTTAATCCTCAACCAAGGACACTTTTCTATTGTTTTTAGAGAGAGGGGAAGGGAGACAGACAAAAACAGACATGGATGTGAGAGAGAAACGTCGATTGGTTGCCCTCTTGTATGTACCCTGACCAGGGATCCAACCCAGAACCTGGGTATGTGCCCTGACCGGGAATCAAACCCATGACCTTTTGGTCTGCAGGATGACACTGCAACCAGTTGAGCCACACCATCCAGTGCTGCATGGAGATTTTTTAAGCTCTACTTATTGTATATTTATTGGGACAATAGCTGTGAGGTTGTGTTTTGTTTTGTCTTTTACATTTACTTAATAAGGCTACAGCAACTGAGCATCCTTCTGAGGTTTTCTATCATTGTGCTTATTTTGGGATCTGAACCTCTGTGAAGGAATCACACCTTCTTTTCATTAACTAGTTTAGGATGAATGAAAAGAGGAAGAGCCCTCGCTTTCTGAATATGGACTTCTTATCCCGCTGTTTTGCCAAATTCACTTATTAGTCAAGTAGATTTTTGGTGGAGTCTATAGGGTTTTCCATATACACAATCATATCCTCTGCAAGCAGTGACAGTTTTACTTCCTCCTTTCCTATTTGGATGCCTTTTACTTCTTTTCCTTGTCTGACTGCTGTGGCTAGGACCTCCAATACTATGTTGAATAGAAGTGGTGAAAGCAGACACCCTTAAATTGTTCCTGATCTTAGTGGAAAGATTTTAGTTTTTGCCCATTGAGTATGATGTTGGCTGTAGGTTTCTCATATATGGCCTTTATTATGTTGAAGTTGCTTCCCTACTTCCAGTTTGCTGAATGTTTTTATCATAAATGGGTGCTGTACTTTGTGAAATGCTTTTTCTGCATCTATTAATATGATCAAGTGATTTTTTTGTCTCTGCTTTTGTTTATGTGATATGTGATGTGCTACGTTTATTGATTTGCAAATAATGTACCACCCTTGCATCCCTAGAATGAACCCACTTGATTATGGTGTATGACCTTTTTAATGTGTTGCTGGATGCAGTTTGCCAATATTTTGTTGAGGATTTTAGCATCTATGTTTATCAGCGATATTGGCCTGTAGTTTTTTTTTTTTCCTTGTGGTGTCTTTATCTGGTTTTGGGATTAGGATGATGCTGGCTTCATGAAAAGATTTCGGGAGTCTCCCCTCTTTTTGGATTTTTTGGAATAGTCTGAAAAGGGTCGGGGTTAGCTTTTCCTTAAATGTTTGTAGAATTCTGCTATGAAACCATTGCGTCCAGGGCTTTTGTGTGCCTGGAAATTTTTGATTACTGCCTCAATTTCACCAGCTGTTACCATTCTGTTCAGGCTTTCTGCTTCTTCATTCAGTTTTGGAAGATTATATTTTTCCAACAATTTGTCCATTTCATCCAGGTTTTCAAATTTCTTGGCATATAGTTGTTTGTAGTAATTTCTTAGAATCCTTTGTATTTTTGTGGTATCAGTTGTAATTTCTCCTCTTTCATTTCTGATTTTATATATTTGTGTCCTCTCTCTTTTTTTCTTGATTAGTCTGTTTAAAGGCTTGTTGATTTTGTTTATCTTTTCAAACAAAATCCAGCTCCTGGATTTATTGATCCTTTGAATTGTTCTCTTAGTCTCTATGTCATTCAGTTCTGCTCTAATCTTGATTATTTCCTTCCTTCTGCTCTCTCTGGTCTTTGTTGTTGTTGTGCCAGTTCTTGTAGATGTAATGTTAGGTTGTTTCTTTGAAATGTTCCTATCTTTTTTAGGTAGGCCTGTATCACTGTGAACTTCCCTCTGAGAACTGCCTTTGCTGTGTTGCACAAGTTTTGAACAATTGTGTGTTCATTTTCATTTGTTTCTGGAAAGTTTTTGATTTCTTGCTTGATCTCATTGTTAACCCAAAATACATAAAGAACTCACACGACTCCACTCCAGGAAGACAAACAACCCAGTTAAGAAGTGGGCAAAGGACCTGAACAGGCACTTCTCCAAGGAGGACATACACAGGGCCCAGAGACACATGAAAGGATGCTCAGCAACACTAACCATCAGAGAGATTCAAATTAAAACCACAATGAGATGCCACTTCACACCAGACAGAATGGCCATCATAACCAAATCAACAAACACCAAGTGCTGTTGAGGTTGTGGAGAAAAGGGAACTCTAGTGCACTGTTGTTAGGAATACAGGCTGGTGGAGCCACTATGGAAAACAGTTTGGAATTTCCTCAGAAAACTAAAAATGGAACTGACTTTTGACCCAGCAATTCTACTGCTGGGATTATACTCTAAAAATCTGGAAACACCAATTCAAAAGAACTTATGTACCCCAATGTTCATAGCAGCACAATTTGTAATAGCCAAGTGTTGGAAGCAGCCTAGGTGCCCAGCAGCAAATGAGTGGATCAAAAAACTGTGGTACATTTACACAATTGAATACTATGCAGCAGAAAGGAAGAAGGAACCCCTACCCTTCACGACAGCTGGGATGGAACTGGAGAGCATTAAGCTAAGTGAAATAAGCTAGGCGGTGAAAGATAAATACCATATGATCTCACCTATGAGTGGAGACTAATAACAGAACAAACAAGCAAGTAAAATGTAACCGGAGACATTGAAGTGAAGAACAAACAGGCAGTGAACAAATGCGGGGTGGGGGGAAGGTGGGGGCAAAGGGGAAAGGAGGTCAAGGAACACACATGGGGGACTCATGGACATAGCCAACGGTGGGGTGGATCGAGGGTAGGGAGAGGGGATAGAAGGGAAGGGAGTGGTGGTGGGGGGAATGAACAAAACTGTACTTGAACAGTAAAAAAATAAATAAATAAATGAAGAGCTCTGGACTTTATTATTTTCAATAAGGGTGACATCTCTTCCCCTGTGGAGTAATTTCTGGCTCCTGCACACTATTGGCTTCATGTCACATGCTTCCAAAGTGCCCTCTGGTTTTTCAAAGAACTCATTTCTTTCTCCGGTGCTGGTTGTAAACTCCAAGATGAGGAAATTGCTCCATGTTCACAATGGTGTTCATAGTTCTAGAACAGCCTTACTACCCTCTAAGGGCTGAAAGAATAACTGATGAAGAAAGGGGATGTTGCCCTGGCTGGTGTGGCTCAGTAGATTGAGGCCACAAGCAAAGGGTCTCTGGTTCTATTCCCAGTCAGGGCACATGCCTGGATTACAGGCCAGGTCCCCAGTAAGGGGCACATAAGAGACAACCACACATTGATGTTTCTCTCCTCTCTTTCTCCCTCCCTTCCTCTCTGTCTAAAACTAAGTAAATAAAATCTTTTTTAGAAAAGACAGAGGATGTTGGAGAAATGGGGGCTGTTTGGTATAGCTGTCCTAAGTATATCAAAAGTATACCTAGGTTTGCCTTCCTTCCTTCCTTCCTTCCTTCCTTCCTTCCTTCCTTCCTTCCTTCCTTCCTTCCTTCCTTCCTTCTTTTTAACTTTTCTACACTTAGTGACTTAAGACGAGTTACAAGTTCTCTGTCCCAGACTGTTTCAGTTTTCCAGTAGCTTTTTAAGTATACGTTACAACACATTAAATACTGGACAATGTCCAGCCTAACAAATTCATATGTTTATCAGTTTCAAAATGCGAAGGAAATGCTTCCTATTTACATGATAACTTTAAGTACTTGACCAAAACCCATGCCTTCATTAGGAGTGTTAATGTCTTCAGGTTTAGACAAAATAACAAAAACAGTCCAATGGATTTGCTTGGCCATAAGAGTTTTATGTAACCAAAAATAATTAAGTAGGAAAAGAGAATAGAATAGTATCAAAACTATAATGTCTTCTTGTCTCCTTTTTAAGGACATTTTATGTTTGTAGTTCCATCATAGTAATGAGGTCATGAAATTAACTTCCAGAATTTGATTTTAGAAAATATATTTTCAATTTTAATCATAAATGGAAAAAAAGATTATTCTTCATAGTCAAAAACATAAAATATTGGCCCAACATAAAGTAAAACTTAGCTGAGATCTGAGGTTAAAAAAGTTAAACTATCTACCTCATATAATCTGCCTGTCTATCTATCATCTACCTATCTATCTTTCTATCTCTATGACTAGGCTACAATTTATTTATAATTACCCCTCTGAAATATTGAGACTTTTAATTGCATTGTAAAATTATTAGAGACATGATTCCACTTAGAATATTATTTTACTTCCATATAGTTATTATGGAAATGGTTTCTCCTTAAAAATAGCTGTCATTTATTAACTAATTAGTATATTTGTGGTCCTGGAATACACAGTTTAATTGCTTTTCCTCATTGCTCCTTCATGAAAGCTCAGAAGCATCTGTGATCATCGTTTCTGTAATAAGAGGAGGGGAAAGAGGCAGAGAGGGCCTAAGGAACTTACCTGTGTTTAAATGGTTTACATGGCACAGATGAATGTTCTCATTACTTACGATAGTTTAATTCATAAAATTTTATCACTTTGTCTTTCTGTGTTAATTGTAGTCACAGTATTTTTTTAAAACAAAATGTAATTCAAATATTATATGACTTCAAACATTTATTTTAGAAGAGTCAGATAGGATTTAAATGTAGAATTCAGGAAGTGGGTAACATTTTTTTATTTTCTCATGCTAATAACCTCTTTAACAGGTAATAATTTTCCTGTATGTTGTTTCATTATGCATCTAAAATATTATAGTAATAAAAATGCTAGTGGTAATTTAAATATATAAAAATATTCAAACTTTCTTTGCAAGATGCTTAATCTTTGCTCTCCCCCTCCAAAGAAAACCTTAAACATTGGTCTCTGGTAATTACTTTAATGGATATATTAGGCTTTTTCTATATACATGTTCCATTTCTTCTGTTCACAAGATTATTAATAATCAACAAAGTGACCAAATAGCAATATAATATATGTGATATTTTTTAAAAATCTTAATGGAACTAAATTACCATTCACTGAATCATAAAAGCTAATTATAAAATGTCACCTTTTGGCTAATATAAAAACATTACATCTTTATAAAATTACTTCATTGATGTAGCAATTTCCTCCATCCCTGTGGATGAGTAAACTTCCTTTCTTGATTTTAATAAAACCACCTGTTCCATCTCAAGATAATTTTATAATCTCAACTTTGTAGATATTTATAAAATAGATTTTTATTGCCTTTACAGAAAGATAAAGAAGACCAGTGGCTAGAGAAAAAAGTGCAGGGAAATAAAGACCACATAATTTTGGAGCATCTACAGTGGACAATGGGGTATGAAGTTCAGATTACAGCCGCCAACAGGTTGGGATATTCAGAACCAACAGTCTATGAGTTCAGCATGCCACCAAAACCCAACATAATTAAAGGTAAGCAATATTACACACTTTCTTAGGCTGAAAATAGGCATGATATCATCTTTATAATTCCTCTGGATTGTTTCTTGTTATTGAAAATATAGTTTTATAGAAAGAAGTGTAAATTCTAGGTTCTAATCATGATTATTGTGACATGTCTTACTCAAGATTTCTCTATCGCTCTTGCCACAGTGAACTGGTTAATTTATAAATCTATTTAAATAACTTTAGTGGTTAAAGTGGTGCAGAGAGAATGAGCAGAGGGTGAGGATGGAAGGTAAGAGTGACTGTTGAATATTGACAAACTTCCGTTGAGATCAGAAACTTTGCAAAGGGGACAACTTCTCTGCCATACATGCCGGGGCTGGTCCTCCACTCCTGGAAAGAAGTGGCCAAAAACGGACAAGCTCACCCATGCTTGACCGAGCAAGTTGATTTGGGAAACATAAAATCTATTACATAGTGTGGTGGAAATGCCCTCAGTCGTAGCCCCAGAAATAAATGTATCTCGAGTTTCAAGGGGACTCACAATGTGTCAGGAGACCCCACACTGGTGTTCACAGCATGCCAGTGGATTCTACCTTTCTTAGGTAAGGGCACTTACATCACCCCAAGCTAGTGTTATTATCAAAGCCCACAACAGGGGTAGGGAAATATTTTTCAGATAAATGCCATAGAGGTAAAAATGCAAGAGTTTATCTTGATTCATAGTCATCTTTACTCCTGTTAATGAGTTGTCATATTGGACATATTTTAACATTCCCTGTTTCATTAAATATCATATTTAATATTTACAGGTAATTTTTATACCTCTGTATAAATGTATATGTACTCTTTACATATACACATAGAGATGAGAGCAGCACATTGCAAAGCATGGTGTAATTAAGTCATATCGTAATAGAGTTTCAGTATTGTTACATAACATTTTTGAGACTGGAAAAAAAGATTGTCACTTCAGTCATGCTATATAACCCTCCTGTAATTTCATATTGATATTAATCTCATTATGATTTTGTTATATTGTACATCAGTTTTGTAAAATTAAGAGCAGCTTTATACAATTAATCTCTCCATTAAAAAGTAATTACTATTTGTTATATGACTCAAAAGCAATTAATATAATGGCTTTGTATTTCTAATATTAATTAAAAAGGGCTTTCAATTATAATTTGAAATTAGGAAGTTGGGAGTATCTAGAAATAATATGGATATCTTATATGGTCATTTTGAAAAATTTGCAAAGTACTTCATTTATTACCTCATTTTACTCATGAAGTTGGATAAAATAAATTACTGATATAATTTTGAGAAGTTAAAGGATCTGTTCAAGGTCAGAGCTACTTTAAGTCATATGACAGATCTATTCCCCTTGTGAGACAGTGCACCTAAATAGAAGAATGGTTGAATGAACTATCAAGTTCATTGCCCCTGTGAATTTGAAATGCCAACAACTAACGACTGCCTCTATAATTATAAAGTATTAAGGTTATAATAATTCTCTTGTATGTACATATCAAGAATGTGACATAAATATGATTCTTAGTCAGAATTTTTAAAGGGGGATTGAAATGGTATACTCCATCCTCTTAAATCTTTAATTTAGCTCATATATTTGGAGGTAATAATTATTTTTATCAGAATAAAAAGGGATTTTTTATGAATAAAAAGGGAAAATTTTTAGTAACATTGTATAGAAACATAAAAACTATAAAATGAAATGATTTCAGGCAGGTTACTTTATGTTACAGTCCCAGAAATCTTACTATTTTTACAGGACATTGTTAATAAAAACCAACATTAAGTATAGACAAAAAAATGTAAATAAATAGGTAATATGTATATAAAGCCACAAAAATAGCTAAGGTATTCTATGATACATTAACTACAAAGCTTTTTTGTTTCTTTAAATTTCACAGAATCAGCTTGTGGGCACTACCAACAAGTAAAATGGACAGAATTCTGGTTCATAGTTTTAACTTTGCACTCGTCACTTAACTTCTCTTGATACGTATTTTCTCATCTCTAAGCCAGTTTCTTCTGGTCAATGCTAAGATTCATTCATGCATGCATTCCAGCTATTTATTGGGGCCCCGCTTTATGACAAGCACTGAGATGAGTACAGAAGAATAATATGTGAAAAGTACAGAACTAGCCCCTGCTTTCAAAGACATTACAATCTAGTAGGGGAGATAGATATTAAACAAGATTTAGAATAACCACCACATAATTACAACTAAGAGATGGGCTGATGCAGCTTGCTGTCCTGAAGAGGCTTGACAAGGGTGTCTAACTTCTGCGAGCAGGGTGGGGGTCAAGGAAAGATCCCCTTAGAAAGCGACTTTCCCAAATAAACATGTAAGGAGTTAGCCTTCTAGGGAAAGTGTCTTATATAGAACAAATCTCTGAGAGAAGGAAGGGACTGATCTGCTTTTTAGAACCAGGAAAAGCATGGCAGGGAGAGAACCTGAAGGTGTGTAAAGACAGATAAGGATAGAGAGGGACCTGCAGCACTGAAAATCCAAGGTCTTCTAAAAACCATGTAAACAATTTTAAAACAAATCCTAAAAGCAGTAAGAAATCATTTGAAACAGGAAAGTTGCATGAACAGATAGGCATGATAGACAAATTTTACTCTTGTTCCTGTGGGTAAAAGCAGTCTATGGGTGAACAGGAATGCTTGGAGGGAAAAAGTGATAGGAGTAGGAAAAGAAAACAATGAATAAATCCCAGACACATTGTACACAGAGACTAGCCCTACTTATGTAGCAGATCAGATTCAGCAAGTACTGATGAATCTTGAATGTCTTTCTTAGACAGTTGAGCCATTCTTGGCATCGTTTCTGAGCATGAAGAATTTTGGATTTGAAGAATGAAGATTAACATAAGATCAGTTTGGTATTCATTAAGTTATCAATGTCAAGTAGTAGTTAGATATGTCAGTATGGAGACGAAAAGATCCATGGTTTGGAAAAATGTATGGCAATGTTGTCAGCTTCACCAGGGGATTGGTATTTGAAGCCTGGGTAAGGTAAAAACCAAACACTGAGTTTTGCCTATGAAAAGGAGTTGATACTATGATACTCATAGATATTTCCTTGGTATCTTGAAGGGTGACTGGCACAGCATATATGTTCAAGGAGTGCTTCTGGAGTGACTAAGTGCAGAGGGTTAAGAACTGCCTCCTAAGAAACCATAATATTACACAGGAGAAGGAAATTATAGCACCACTCCTCCAATGAGACTGATGTCGTATTTCTGGAATAACACAAGACTGTAGGATCTTGAAAGTTAACAGAGAGTCATATTTCTAGAAGAAAAGCTATAAATCACATTTGACAGCTCGAATGCTTCTGAGAGGTCAATGCAGCTTAATCAAAAGAGATACAAAGTGCCCTTATCACACCCAGCTTTGCTGAAGTGATGGGGAGAGAAATTAAGGAGGAATAGGCAGAGGATTGTGGGTAAGGTTAGAATGTAGACACTCCATGTTCAATGCTTTCAAAAAGCTTTGTCATGATGAGCAACGAAAAAATAACAGTCAGTATTATAAGGACTTTTATGATGAAAAAAATAGAGCATGTTTCACAGCTAATTGAACAGGTAATGCAGTCAAGAAGTCAGAGAAATGTACAAAGATATCTGAGAAGGTAGGACATAGAATTCATCCCCTCTAAACTGTGCAGCTGATTCAAAGCCAGTGCAGCTTACTGGAAATGGACAAATACTAAAATATTTATACTATCTACAAAAATATCACAAAATAATGTCTAATTTAGTATAACTAAAGCCATTGACTGCTAGGGCCTCTTGGAAAGCCATGTCAAAGACATGCCCTAATGGTTCAAGGATTGTTTGGTTTAGCCGTAGGCGGTTTCTTGGAGCAAATCAAGTTTGCGATGGATGATGGTGAATTTGGGCAATTTTGCACCCAAAATATTCTACAGAGCTAAAATCATATATTGGCAAAATAAGGAAAATTGATCTTGAAGTGCTGTTATCATAATTGAACTTTAAATAAACATGATAAATTCAAATTCATGTCTGAAATAATCTGTAATAAAATAGCAGATCGTATGTTTTTAATTTAATTTGAGAAGATATAGAATTTAAAAGTTCATTTAGCTTGTGGTTTTTTTTGGGGGGGGAGGTTTCTGTTTATGTAGGATGCATTGTAGATTGTCCAAATGAAACTTATAGACTTGAATTTTTAAAAAAACACATAATTTATATGCAGTCAGTGTATTTAACTTTTTATAAGCAATAGAATACATCTAGAGTACATTTATTTGTTGGGATGAAGAACTATTTTTTTGAAAATATGCTAGTCTTACTTTCATATATCCTATTGATAATATTGGCTTTCATATATATATCTTAGTCGATGCTACATTTCTTTATAGTACATGATTCTGATTTTAAAAGTATTTCATGATTAATAATATTTTCTCATTTTTACTACTAAAAGATGTTTTTATTTTGAAGGACATGTTTGTTGACAAATTAATATTTATAAAAATGATTATAAAACTATATATAGACCTAGAGTCTGGTATAATGTCATTTATTGATCTGTTCTCTAATTTTAATGAGTAACAATAATGTTAACTTGTGTTGCTTGAACATACTTTGTTTTAAAAAGTCCTTGGGAATAAATTTATTTTGAAATCATTTTCATCATTTCTTTAGATGTACAAAATGTTTAATATTGTTTGTTATAAGCAAAGAGAAACTTTAGTATCTTTAATAATCATTTATTTTATCTTCACTTGTTACTATGATTTGGAAATGTCTAATTTTAACACTGACTATGAATGTAAATTGGTGACAAATAATTTTTATTCATATGTTCTTAAGATCCAATAGGAAAATAATTCTAGTTTGTGAAATCAGGCATGTAATATTTCCATGACGATTCTTCACATTTAACAAACTAACAAAGAAATTATATAAATCACCACTGATATTTAAATTGCTAAATTTTTTCAGTTAATTTGTATTTTCACTGGCTTTTTTATTCTTCTTCTAATGACCAGAAATTATTTTGATGACCAGTCACTCTACTTCCATGCAAATTTAGTATATACTCTCACCTCTGAAGAACTCAACATGAATGATAAACATAGTATTCAAGTGCATTGTAAATACTAAAATTTTTTTTAGGTTAAATCTGTGATTGCAACATAAATTAGAGAAATTATAACACAGTGGTGAAATTGAAGTTCAGTTGTTCAGGGAAAACATTTTGACTACATGGGGAATCTCAGTCAATTCTAAATAAAAATTCTATATGCAAAACAATATTTCTTTGGCTTAGCACATAACAAAAAATAAATCTGTAAGTTATTTTCATGATATTTGATTCTTTAATTTATTTTAATGTGGTACAATGACATATGTCTAAAGTTTGCCAGTGGTCAGTTGAAGTAATGTTTTTTATTCTATTCTTATTACAAATTTTCATTGTGTGGTTATGTAACTTTCACTTATTTCTTGGTAGTTCATTTATTATTAAGAATACAACTACTTTTATTAAATGTCTTCTAAAAAATTATGGAAGCAAAGCAGCTATCAGTAAACACTACAGAATATGATGAGCTAATATTTAAAGTAACAGTTTGAATTTACCAGTAACATTGGGATGATAGTGATTTTTCTCCTATCAGTTGTATGTTCATTATAGAATAATTAAAATATTTACATTTAAACAGCCAATGACAGAACCAATATCTGAGTTATATGAAAAACAGTATTAATCTTGAGGCTGAGCTATGTTTTTAATATATGACAACTATTTAGAAATGTTTTATACAAGATTTTTGCTATTTTTTGTCTTGTATCAAAATAATTGATAATGGCTTTGTGTAAATCTTGCATTAATTATTTTCTCTTTTTTTCTTTTCCTACTGTCACTGTTTTCTTTTCACTTATTTTCATGTTTTTAACTCTACTCTTTTTTCCTTAATTATTTTATTCTTATTCTGTTTTCAAAACCAATTTTCATCATGCAGATAAATGCTGTGAAGAGAAAAAAGGTGAAAATGGAAGCCAGTCATGGCAGCTGAACGCTGCTGGGTTTTCTTTCATTATAGCCATATGTTTGTCTTGCATGTTTTAATGTTATTGTTATTGTACCATAAGATACGTCCTCTTATGCCCTGCAAATTTATAAGGCTAATCTAAAATTATAATAAAGATTTTCTAAGGTCCAACTAGTATGCATGTATATTCACCTATAAACAATTAGCCTCTTTTTCTTCTCCCAAATTGTCAACCTATAAAGTAGATAATTTGTCAGAAAATCACTGAAGGAAATTTAATCAGGATTGTTTATTTCAGGTACCAGTTCACTGAATAACTTGCTTCATTCAAGAGCTTTCTTTAATTTTTATAGTTAACCTTATTAAATAAACACGTCATTTTTACTTGGAATTTAAGCATTTCCTACATCTAATCTTCCTTAATTTGATTATTTTGTATAAATAGTGCTTTTGCTATGTAGAATTGTGGCTCTTTTTATATTGGTTTTAATTGTTATTCTTTAAAATGTTAAGTTTCCAACTTAAGGAACATTTATAATGTATAAATCATGCATCTGATCATTTTTATTATATTAGTTGTATATCCTTATTCTCTTTTTTGACATTGAATGCTAATGAAAAGATACCCATATTGTTTTTTTAGTAAGTGCAAATATCTCTCTGCAATTGCCCCATGGAAAATGATAAATTAAATTTTAATTTGTGTAAAAAGTTGCACCCTGTTCACTTGACGTGGGTTGTCTTTGGAGCTGGCGTCAAGTGTTGATATTCAGCAACATATGTACTTATTTATGACGTTTTCCTGAACATCTCATAATCAGTTAGTTTGCAAGGGCCAGAGTGAAAAGTAACATTTTAGCCACTACTTTCAAGAAGATGAAATTAAAATGAGAACAATGAGTTCCTAGATTCCACCTTTTAAAGGAAGCTGAATTTTAGGGAATAGCATGAGTAATGATTTTCATTGTTTTCATCTTCATTATAAAGTGAGAAAACAGTATTTTGTGTATTTCACTCCCAAGTAACCTTCTCAAGTGATTCTCACTACTCTTTAGCACAATTAGGAAGCAATCAGATTTACATACATTCACAAGAGTGACCACAATTCACATGTAAATCAAATTACCAAGTCTGGGTTTTGAGGTTCACTCATCGAAAACAACTTTTCTGTGTGAAAGTATTCTCTGTTTCTTTTTAAAGAATACCTACAGGATCCTATAATGTAAGATCTAAGGCTAGACATGCTTTTAGTAGTCTGTTTTCTTTCATTTATCTTTTCCTAACTCTTTGCTATCCACTGTTGGTCTTCCATGTAACCTAGCAATGGATCTGTACATTGCAGACGTGACCCATCCATACATTAAATATACTTCTGCTTCTTTCCTTTCTCCCCTGCTGATGAACAGGGGTTCCCCAATTTGTGAATGTTGGGAATCTAACCTATTTATCAGTAATGTTATGTTTTTAAATCGCCATAGCCAATGTTCTATTTATTAAAGACTTTAGATATGTAAATGTGTCAATTACTATTGTGTAGAAAGTGCTCAGAAAACAAGGAGTTTCAAAAATACTATCAGGATTTTTTTTTCATCCATTATAACATGGCTGGACCTTTCTAATGAGTTATAACAAGAAAGTCATGTATTGGGTTGGCAAAAAGTCCATTACAGTTTTTCTGTAAGATGGCTCTAGTAGTGCTTAGTTGTCTTTAACTTCATTTAAAAAATTTGTTAGATTCTATTGTGACATCTGTCATATCAGCATGGATTAAAAAGAAAATCAAAATTGGTGAATTTTTGTGCAGCCATTTTAATATTAAAGATGGAAGAAAATACACAAGATTTGCACATATTATATTTTATTATTTTAAGAAAGGTAAAAATGCAATTGAAATACACAAAAAAGATTTTGTGTAGTGTATAGAGGAGGTACTATGACTGATGGAATGTGTCAAAAGAGGTTTGCAAAGTTTCTAGATACTATTGACATTTTGGGCAAATAATTCTTTGTTGTGGGGCTGTCTTATGGATTGGAAGATGTTTAGCAGCACCCCCAGCCCCTACCCATTAGAAGTCAGTAGCAGGAGAGAGCCGACATACTCAAAATATCCAAATCAATAAAGTTATTGGTGAAAATAAAAGTGTCTTTTATTCTATGGAAAAAAAACATAATGGGCTTTTTGGTCAACCCAATAGAAATTGACTTAATATATGATTACAAATGATTTTTGTGTGGAACATGGCATACATCTTTAGTAAGATAACAAAGCTGATTTATTTTTTGAAATTTTATATTCTATAACTCAAGGTCACCAACAGTGATATGAAGAACACTCAGTCATGTACATGACATCTAGACTGACATTTTGACAGTTCAGAAAAAACCCTAAAATTAAAATTCTGTCTTAGCAGAATTATTTCCATTTTAATGAGTTGTTCATTTAGCTATTTTAAACATCTAAGTATGGATCAAGCTGATAATCCTGAAATTAATAAACAGTCTATCACTTGGCCAAATTTTATTTTTAGATGAATAGCTATTTTACAGCTCTGAGATATGCATAAATTCTTAAAATATATTCCAAACATCTTAAAATAATAAGCTCTATGCTTTCCTTTCCATCAGATATTGAAAAGCACAAAACTGTAAACAATGCAGCTACCACATTTCAATAAATGATACTTTAGGGATTGTAAATAAGCTTCTTTAATTATTAAAAAAAATCTTAAAATGTGTAAGTGTTGCCAAATTATCTTTTTTATTTTCTGAGGTTTAATTTTGTTATATGCATCCATAAAACCTAACAGACAGTACATTTTGTCTAACTACTATCTGTCTATGTGTCTAAGTAAACATGATTATTTGGTAAGCCAGACATAAAAAATCAACTTATTTTAAGCCTCTCTCTAGTATCATTCAATGATTTCTTTTTTAACCAATGGATTTTTTAAATAAAATTATATGTCTGAAATGTGTGAATATGAACTTGTGTGTAAGGTGAGTTTTGTGTTAATCATTACATATAATCAGAAATATTTGCCTGTAGCAATTGATGTATATATCATGTCTTTAAATGTTAAATCATTTCATAAGTGTATTTGGACCATATTATACCAGTGATAGAGCTAGGCTGTTGTGATTGGGCGTGGTTGCCATGGTCTGCACACGGACTAGCTGGTTGTAGTTTTCTGCAAACCTGAGCATCTCCTTTTCTATCCCAACTCTTTACAAGTCTGTCTTGTCTGTCTTCTTTTCTCCATATATTGTTCAGCCTTAATGGTCTCTCTGCCCTAATTCAAACTCAATAATTATTTAATACATAGCTATAAGGCCCCACCATACTGTGTTTCACCTATGCTAACATATGATGTCTAGGAAGTAGCAGTGAACTCTTTCCTACAAAATTTCTTCTTGAATTGGAGAATGTTAAGGAAACTTCTCATTTTGATCTTTTCTCTCCTAATGCTGTTTATTCATTGGGAATAAGAATATTTTATAAACTCTACAATTATAAAAACATTAAGCAAATGCACATATACACATTCATACTGGAAGGCATGGGCAAGATTGAAATTTTTAATGGCTTATTTTATTTTTCTTAAATGCCTTTCCTCTTTCACTTAGCTTAAAATATCTCTCAAGTGTTTAAAAATATATATATACACACATTCGAGACATTGGATTCACATTACATACATACATATATATAAAATCTACACTTATAATCTATTGTTTTATGTATATAACAAATACTTGTACCAAACATCATTACAAATAATTTTGATTTTTAAAATATTCATCAGTTATTTTCAAATTAATAATTAAAATTAAAAGTATACACAGTTCATAGATTATGTGATTCAGGTCAATATGGAAACTATTATATTTAATTCAAATATTTTCCATATAAGAATGCCCTTTTATTATATTTAATTTAAATTAAAACTAAAATAAAATCTCACAATATTTCAACTCTAAACTACTGGACTTATGATTACTCATTTATATGCAACAAAATAGAGTACGCAAGAGAGTTAAGCCACATACTTTCTTTTTTAATTTTTAACCCTCACTTGAGGATATATCTATTATTTTTTTTTAGAGAGAGAGAGAGAAAGAGAGAGAGGGAGAGAAACATCAATAGGTTGCCTCCCATACACACCTAAACTGTGGATTGAACCCAAAACCTAGGCATATGCCTGGATATCCAACCCACACACTTTCGGTGTATGGGACTATGCTCCAACCATCTGAGCACCCGGCCAGGGCAAGCCATGTGCTTTTGGATCTGGATAAACTGTCAGGTACATGAAAAGTTTGTTTGTTTGTTTGTTTTTAATAATATGGTATACCTACACTAAGAATGAAAAAACAAAATACAAAATTACAAGTGAATGTAGTAATTCAAAATCGATATTTTTATTACCAATATAATAATTCAATACATTTTGGTCTAGCTTTCAAGGATAGTTAGCTGATATTTTGTAAAATATTTTCAGTTTGTAGTAGTTCATTAATAAATATATCTAGTCAGGTAAAATTGTCTGAAAATTTCAACCTCTTTGGTTTTGGTTGTATTAGCAGCATTAAGAACTGTAAGTAATATATTATATTACCTATATTAAATATTTTCATTTATAATTTTCTTTAGCCCTATATATTATTATTGCACTCACCTAAAGATATAGGATCTTTAAGATCATACCTAAATGTATCATTTCATTCATTTTATTAAGATTCAAACTCTGAGGCATAATGTAATATCTTTTAAATGAATTTTGAGTAAATACAAATTAAATAACATCTATTATTTTGGTTTATTTCCTTTCATTCTCCTTCCTTCCAAATTTTTCTAAGATATCCCTCCTCTCTCTCTCCCTTCCTCTTTCTGAATATCTGGACATGAGTTAATAGGACCTATTTCTTCCTTTCTTTGAATA
>PVJD01001245.1:157132-286965 GCA_004026545.1 Mormoops blainvillei | reverse complement strand
TTCTTTTTCTTTTTCTTTTTTTTTGATCAAATGAAGTACCAAAGCTTTGAAGTATGGATCAAGGAGAAACTTCTTTGTTTCATACTTCAGACTGTAAAACTTATTTCTTGGCAAATAACTGAATAATAAATCACAGAATTCGTCTGGTCTAAAGCATAAGGAAAGCACTGACATCTTTTAGCTTAAATAAACTCCTGTCAGAAGGAGTGAAGAATGTCTATGGTCATTTTCACAGACATGCATGGACTTCTTTGGTAGATACTGTGTTTGTATCAAGAAGTTTGTTTTTTTTTTTAATGATTTTATTTATTTATTCTTAAAGAGAGGGGAAGGACGGGAGAAACAGAGAGAGAGAAAGCTCATTGGTTGCGTCTTGTACCCGCCCCGACTGGGGACGGAATCCGCAATTCAGGCACGTACCCTGACCGGTATTGAACCAGTGACCTTTTTCTTTGAGGAACAATGCTCAACCAACTGAGCCACACAGGTCAGAGTTTTGTTTCTTTTTGTGACTATCTGGTATCCATGTTTTCCTTTTTCAAAGGAAGGGCTGGATTTTTTTTAAGACACTGCATAAATCCTCTTTACTCAGCTTTATTTAGATTTAGGCTTCAAGATCCAGGGGCTTGACTGGATCATTTGGTGGATGTAAATGAGCACTTCCCATTCACCTGTCTCACCTTAGTCCTCAGTGACAATTCATGAAGGGGACAATCAACTCAACCATTTTCTGAAAGCTGAGGTGTTTGTCAAGCTTCCAAGACAGAGCTGAGCTGAGGAGTTCCTTCTTCCTCTGGATTAGGGTGTATGTGACTGTAACTATTAAAGCTCCCTTATGACAATAAAGGGTTGCCATGCAACTATGCAGAGAGATGAAGAAGACACCCACTTCTCAAGATATGAATCAGTGAATAGAAACTCACCTAAAGCTATCACTGTCACTGAACTTTAAAGTTATATAAGTCAATAATTCCTGTGCAATACTAATTTTTCTTAAACTGGCTTTTCTTTTGAAGTAAAAGCAAAGATTATGAAAGAAGCATCTTACTATAATAATACAAGCACATAGGAAAACCACTGATAAATTCTCACTGAGGTTGAGGTTTAGATACAAAGGCTATAATCATAAGAAAGTCATTGCAATATAGTCACCAAACATTATACTGACAAAAACAATCTGCAATAGATATTGATTTGAAAAACAAATTTGTATTAATTTAGGAAGTAAGCTAGTTAATGAAAATAAATCTCAACTTTCAATCCTGTAGAGAATCTTTATTAGTAGATCTATATCCCCAGAAGTACATGTCATTCACCAATCTACCACCCATGGGTACAGTCACAGCCTTATTTGTGATTGAGTAAAAAGTAGTAGTGAATAATTATGTCTTTGTGTTTGAAAAGCAGTAAAATCTTTAATGAGGGAAAAAAACAAGTTACCTTGAATAAAAGCATTATATGTTATTCTTTTCAAATGACCTCTGTTACAAAATAAGAAGAAACTATTCAAAATTCAAGATATATCATCATTAATAGAAGACAGTATCTAGGCAAATGGTATCTGAAGCAATTTTACCAAAAATCTATCCAGAACAATAACATGGCAATACATTAGTAACTGGAGCACCTTAAACTTTGGAAATATATTACATTTATAGCATAGGGTGATATGGGCACTATAGGGCTAGGCTACTTGGCAGGTCATCTTTAAGCAGTTTGGGGCTTCCAGAAAGACTAAAGCAGAAGTTGTTTTGGTGAAGAGACCAAAGCTGTCCATAAATATGGTGATCTAAATTAGCCCATCAGAAGGATTGTTAGAAAATAACACTGGCTAAAAAAAAAGAAAAGAGAGGCTGTAGTAACAAAATTCTGTGGAAGATTCTATGATAAATCTAGGAGAACTCAGATGCCATGATGCTCCCTTGTGCATTGTAGGTGACAGGAAGGTTATAGAGATATGATCCCCTCAAAGAATACCCAGATTGCATTGAGGTACGGAAGTAGGAAAAATAGTCATTTGGCACCTACTGTACTCCAGCCACGTCGCTGAGCTGAGAAAAGGTGTGCTCCCTCAAAGGCATTAAAATGCATTTTTCAAGTTGTTTTCTAAAGCACGTGACAGCTTAAACTAAACTCGTTTAAGGTTGGACTCAAATGGTTAGACTGACAAGCAGCATTCTAGGACTGACTCCAAAACTAACGCTTTTGTAAAATGGCAAAAGGCATTACCAATTTACTTTTAGAACTGATGCCATAGCCCATTACTTGAGGCTCCTTCTACAACCAACAGACAACTGAAACAATTTTGTTTTCCATCCAGATATTTGTCCTAGTTTAATTATTAGTTCTACTTTTTAAAAAAGTGAGTGAGGTCAGGCTATGAAACCTGTGGTCAAAATTCCATATTCATAGATTTTGAATATATAAAAATAACATTAAATTTATTTACTTAAGCTTAGCAAAAGCACCCATGGAAATAACTGTTTAACACATTTGCAATAAAAGAGACAAAGTCAAAGAGGAAAAGAAAACAACAGACGATATCAAGAGCGCGAGAAGGTAAAACAAAGGAGATCAGGAAAAGTAATTCTCTAAAGTCAGATTTATATTGTTAGGGATTTGTTTTCTAGGGAAAGAAAGCAATTACAGAAAGCATTTGCATTTAGTAGCTTTGGCTCCACATATGGACCAAGTGAATGTGAAAATATATATATTTATATGTGTATGTGTGTGTGTGTGTATACTTATATATACACATACACTAAACAAACACAGTTTTCCCTTAATTTAGGTTTGTTTGTAACTACTCACCTCTAGGACAGAACCATGAAGCTTTATGCCACACAAAAGCAGAAAATGGATCAAAAGAGACCACGGACAAATTTGACAACATTAAGCTAACCCCTTTGACCTCTTTAGCAAGAGAGAAACCTGGAAAGAGAGCCATTGTCCACAGACAAAAAGTATTTTCTAAATACTTTTAGCATCCATTTAATATGTTTACAGCTCAACCTACTAGCCCATAGAGCATCACCCTCAGGGTATGGACCTTCCTCGCAGATACATAGATAGCTTCCCTTTGACAGGAGTCCAAGAGGAAGAAGGAGGATGTGAAGGAGACAGAGACAGAATCTAACTCCCACCCAAGAACTGAGGTAGGGGAGAAGGAGTCAGAGAGACTGGCGGAGTCATGAGTAAGGTTTTCTCACAGACTCACTCTATAGTGTGTGAGTGTGAGTGTGAGTGTGTGTGTGTATGTTTAGCCTCGTCATATTTTTAATACACTTTTAGAAATAATTCCTGTATTTCATTTTTATTGTTAATTCCTTTGCCTGAGTTTGAGGACTTGTCACTATCTGGTACCACCAAACCCTCATGCTGCTGCTTTCACACTCTCATTAACAAAAATATGTTCACACTTGTATCTTTGATTTTATTCATCTTTCTAGACTGTTCTTTCTTCTTATTGCCACCTACCCATAATTAAACAGCTTAGTGCACAACTTTCAGCTTAGGATTTTAAACAGTTTTGATAAGATCATTACGATCCCCACTGATCTCCCTTTCTCCTGAATTAATAGAATTTTGAGTACAAACTGCAAAAATTTCTAAGGACCAACTGCCTTGTGTTATTTTATTGCTATTTGTTAAGTACTTTCCCAAATCAGTTGTAAGCTCTTCAAATACACGAGTTATAGCTTATACCTTTGTGTTATTAACCTGACTAACCTAAGAAGTATTCAATCAGTGAAATTTTATGGGTATAACTTATTAAATTCCTTTAAGTACTGGATTTTTATCCATATGAAAATGAGGAATAGATACCCCTCATCTTATACATTGTATTCCTTTTGAAGAAAAACATTTTTATATTATTCAAAACACAAAATTCTTCATTTTAAATTGCCCAGAATCAGAAATAATAGTCCTTCAATTTATAATCGCTCTCTAGGACAACTGTCTAGAGATGGAGATAATGAGATTAGTGTACTGAACTTCATCTCCTTACGGCCTAACTCCTTTGCAGAGAGCTGTACCATGTCAAACACTTTGCAAGGCGAAGGCATCAGTTAGGAGGGTAACTGGTTAAGAATGCAGATTTTTTTACAACTTCTAACAACCATAAAGATATCTAAAAGTTCTTACAAGATCAGTTTATAGACACGCAGAACTATTGTGGCTTGTTCATATTGTTTACTTGAGATAGAAAAAGAATTAAGCCCAAGAGCCTTACTTTCCTGCTTGGTACAGGGCGCGTCTGACAATCTAGTCTATACGGACTTAAAAGTATGTTGTGAAAATGCTGTTAAATTTGACAAATGCACTTTGACCTATTGTGAGTTTTTCATTTTGAGGTAACAAATAGCTATTATTTTATCCTTGGTGGGTAAAGAACTCTCCCTACTTTTTACTAGTTATTTCTTATGCTAACCCTGCACTGCTCTTTATCTAGGTTTGGTAAATAACCTATTCTCTAGGGACTGACCTTTCATTTCTGCCCTGCCCTTTCCAATTCCATTTTCATCTGAAGCCCTTCCCACTCTGGATTTTGTCATCTCCCTCGTCTTGTTGTTTTGTGCCTGCTTCAGCAGGATTTTGAATTTTTTACACACAGTGTCCTCACTGTTCCCATTAATCCGCTCACCTACCCTTTAGATGACCTATTCTCAGGTCTAGTGTGTTAATTAACACCGCTTCCTCCAAACTGTTTCTTACCATGTAATGGCACAGTGGAACAGTATAGGCAGCGATGGGCATCTGATTCATGAGGCGTAAAGACGAGTGTATGGTAATCCTTTCCAGGCTTCAGCCAGGCGGTCTCAGGAATCAACAAGAAACAAAACTCTGTGATCTGAATCACATTACTGGCAAAGCTGGGGATCTACTTAGGGAAGGCATCTGGTTATTTGTACAAAGTAACCTTGTTTTCGTAGAGTAACAAGTAGGGTATAACTAAGAGGAGAGAGACGGCTGAATAACAGAGGCCCACAGTCAGAAACACAAAATCCAGTGACCTGAGGTAATCAAAGGGAAGTGTTAATGGGAAGAACCACTCAGATCTGATTTAAACAAAGCAGCCAAGCCTTTCTATTTTATGTTTTCCGTCCCCCTGGATGTATGGCATCCACAATGTGAGGGTGGCTTTGGAAGGTGTTACTGATTCTTTTCTACAGCAAGTCCCGAACAAATGAACTGCTGTATGGAGAGAGCTCAATAGCCTTTGCTAACTATTACTATGAGATAAATAAGAAATAATGTACATTAATATTCTCCAGGATGAAATGACACTTGAAAATGAACAAAATACTTGACAAAATATTTGTCTGAAAATGATACTATGCTCTCCCATGCTAGGTTGAGATTTGAGGTAGAATTTATTATTGACTCCTGAGTTGCCAAAGCTTGCATACTTAGGTTTTATTATGTATTGCTATTAATTGAAATAGATGAAATTGTTTTTAAAATTCCTCAGGAACCCTGAGATTTAAGCCTACTCTTAAGAAAGATAACCTGCCCGTATTCCTCATCAGCTTGTGGTTTCTATAACAGGAAGACAGTGTATGAAATTGTGGATATTAGGATATTGTTAGTTAAATGTTGAAAAATAAACAATATTTTGTCTGATTAACTGATGAATTTTTTTAATTATGTTCTAGTGTGCTATATAATAAGAAGTTCTGATTCCATCTCTAAATCATAGTTTAATGGACATATTTATAATGCTTATGTTTAAGGCTATTTTTATACTGATTAAAGTTGTTATGCTGTTACTAATTTCATTTTTTTAGAGGTAGGCTATATAGGGCATACAGACAATGTATACAAAGATGTTGTAGAAAACACAGTTATGATAATCAGAACCTGGTCTTATATCCCAGTGCTAGTTCTGAAAAGTTCTGTGATTTGGACTACTTTTTTGGTAATTCAGGTTTTCATAATAAAATTAAGATGATCCATACCTATTTCAAAGCATCATTTAGAGAACTAAATTTGATAAATATAAGCATGTTCTTGGCTTAGTGCATGCACATAATTCTCAATAAGTATTAGATTTGTTAATCATTTCTTCTCCCACAATTCCCTTCATGAGCCATTAACTATTCCTTTATGTATTTGTATCAACACTTCAATGGAATCAACAATTAAAAAGTAAGCTGAGACATAAATTAGAAAACATTTTGTTTCCATATTTATAAAATTATCTTGCATTATAAAAATCTATTATAATATTTAATAATATAGTAATATATTATAATATGTATTGGAGTGAGTTATTGAATGTTACTGGCATCAAAAAGTAGGACTGTCGAAGAAAAAGGATTTTATGCTCAAAGAGCCCCAAATTCTGAAATCTGATAATAGAAGGTAGTAAAAACAATGGAAGAGATGGTAAGAATTGCACACTGCCTTTGAAGTTCCATACAATAAAGCCTCATTATACAGCACTTTAAGGTAGCCATCGATCCCAGTTTACTGAAGACACAGGTTTACGTCTGTTGCCCCACCTAATCATAAGTAGCACCCTCTTTCACCCTCAAAAGGGCCCTGACTTGAGTGACAAATTACATGTTTACTTAACCATGTATAATATACCTTGAAGTCATAGTGTAATAGTAAAAACACCCATGACAAGCATCTTTAACCAATATTATAATTGTCAGGTCTATTAGAAACAGCAGCCAAGAACTATAAATAGTTCTACTGTATGTCACTGTTTCACATACAAACTAGTTTAATGTTATGGGTACTATAAGAATGCAAAAAGATGGAGGCAATTAATTTGAGCATTTCATTTTTGAAACTAAGATGCCTCATTTTGCTTGTTTATCTGGTCTGACAATGGCATTTGCAGTAGTTTAATTAGCGCATTCTGAACATCAAAAGTTGTATGTAAAATTAGCTGGGTATTTAATTATTATTTTGTTCTCATTTAACATTAGTTATTCCTGATTCATTACCCTTGGCTTTTTATTAAAAATAAAAAAGGAAAGAGGTCACACAGTTCTGTTTGTAGTAAAGCAAAACCAGTAATAACAAAGTACTTAAAAGGCAGCCAAGCTTAGTTAAGATCTAGTGGATTTGTCCTGATTATTTCACTTGAATCAGACATTATGTAATTTCAAGGGTCTCTGCTTCTACCCTACGAAAGAAGGTAAAAAAGCAAAGCAAAGCAAAATATGTTTTAACTCTGCCACAATTCTGGAACTGGAGAGTTGAGCAGTGATGGGTCTGCTCGCTACAGCTGTTCGCTTTCTGTGAACGTCTGCCACAGGCTGCTTCAAGCTTGACATGCTCTGAACTTCACTTAGTGTCATGTGGGGGTTGGTACATGAAATATGCTCTGCTGTCCCAAGTCAATATTCTGCAGCAGCCCATTCCTTCCAATGACATTTATGACAGGGCGGCTTCTGTTTAGAAGGAAAACTGAAAAGGCCAAGCCTATTTTTTATTTTGATTATCAAGGAAAGGTGGAATTAGTAGTGACCCTCTCATGAGCTCCCTGAGGATCTTGCATCCGCAAGGAGCCCAGAGGCCCCTGGGAGAAAGGGTGAAGGGCACCGGAATAAAGGAAAAGTAACCTGTATGGACACTGGCGTGGAAGTTCTGAAAGTGGAGAAGCGGAGTTCACGGCCTTTGGAGGTGTCAACTGAATCGTAAGAAAATTAAAAACTGCAGTCCAATCAGGGCAACTGGGTAGTTCAGGGGGGTTCAGGGAACTGGGGGGAGCAGAGCAGGCATAAAAAGTCATCAAATGGGGCACACGATTCCAGCACTGGGAAGATTAATGCAAAGCTGAAGAGACTGAGGGCTATTTTGGAGGATCATCCCAAATTTGGTTAAAACTTGGAATCCAATCAAATTGTAGTCATCATGAAAGCTCTTCATCGCCTCCAAAGGCCTTGGGGCCTGAGGAAATATGTGATTCACAAAAGCGATCCTCTGCCTGCTGAACAAAAGTCTATTTATCGATACCAGATGTTTACAAGGACAATCCTTATTTACAGCTCAGAAAACACATGCTGTTTTGCATTAAATTAAACAATTTTAACTAAAAAAACTACCTGAGTGGGCTTAGTGAGGCTGATTATCTTCTCAGTAGTAAACAGCTCTGCCCATGTTGTCAAGTTAGGCTCTTACTGACCATGTGACTCTTTGGTGGTTTGATTGAGTGTTTCTATATTTTACTGACTTTATTTGTTTATTTGTTTATTTATTTGTACTTCAACTACTGAGGTTAACTAAATATTTTATCAATATAAAGAAATTTGTAATGACAAAATGGATTTTTAAAATAATCATTGTGTTAATTCAGGCTAATATAGATGAGACTGACTCACATTTTATTTCAATTTACACTATCTGATTATTGTAATAGGTATATATAATTCTGTATTTTATTTTGCCTCCATGTAGCTTCAGTACAGCTCTCAAAATAATCCATATTATCTTATCATTCATTAAGAATTTTTATGAAATTGGTTTTGAGACATTTTTCTGCAACATAAAACTGAGTTAATCAAAACATCAAAATCAGCATTCATTAACAAATCTCAATGCCATGTCTAGTTTTAAAGTGACTAATAGACAATCACAGCTTTTGCCAAGAAGTTTTTATTAATACAAAAATCAAACACAATTCTGAAACCTATTTTTGTCATCTATATATGTCATACACATATCTTTCTATAATAAAATTATGGTTATGCTCTTCTTATTAAAAAGGCTGAAATATAACTTTAAACTGTTTTTCTACTCTTAATTTGTCTCAGCACCCAAGCTCTTTTGGATAACTCGTTGTTGTTACGGTTTCTGACCACCAAGTTTCCGCCCGTCAATTTATTGCCTTTATCAAAAATACAAGACCTGCTCTTATAGACTCAAATTAAAGACTACCTTCTCCACAAAACCTTTCTCTTTTTTCTATAACAGACATGAATCTGCTTCCTTTGAAGCCACCTAATATTCCACTTGTATGTCTTCTGATATCTCATATATTTGGTCTGTGAAATAGAGTAAAGTCTGGATTCAAATCTAGTTTCACACTTCATAGCTGTATGAAACCAGACAGTTCATTTAAACTTTCTGGGTGTTAGTTTAGTTACCTGTAACATAATTTGTTTGTTTGTTTGTTCATTTGTTTGTTTAATACCTTTCAGCAGGGCTATTTTAATGAACTGAGAAGAAATGTCCTTAGAATGCCATAGATATTTGATAACTATGCTTGCTTTTCTCTCTTACTGAAATCTTACAAAAGGTAGTATAGCGTTTGATGTTAGAAGCTATGATACTTAGTATTTTGTTTCCTGAGGTGTAATTCGAGGCCTTACATAATGAGAGGTTTTTAAAATTTTACTATTTTTGTTTGTTTCTGTGACAGCCACCTTTCATTTTGGTCCTCGGTTTCTCTTCTTCCTATGAAGGAAGAACACAGTAACTTTGGTTGCAAACCGTGCTTCTGCCAACTTTACGTGGCTGCACCAAAAGTCATCATGTCTTTACATGACCTCACCTCTAAGCACAGTTGATGGACCAGGAGTAAATTTCTAACCCAATCTTGGCCAATAAAAGCAATTTTCCTAGAAAATTGTTAAAGAAGAAAACGAAAATGAGAGTCTGTCCTTGATTTTTTTTGATGAAAAGTGTGGAAGGTTAGGATCAAAAGCTGCAGTTAACCATGTTTATGTCCTATGAAGGAAACCATGGTGCGAACACAGACAGATCCAAAAAGAATAGTCACGAAAATGAAGAGTCCTGCTAGCATCAGTACCTGGTTCAGGTATTTCCTAAGCCTGGCCGAAGGCCCGCCTTTCCTATCATTTGTTAATTCAAGTTATTTTATTTCTCTTCAAATTGGGAGACTCTTGACTTTTCAATAACTCTGATAATAATGTCACATTCCTACTTCAACCCCATACCCCCATGAACTACCATGAGGAGGGGGAAATACACACACACACACACACACACACACCCTTTGCTAACCGACGCTGGTAAAAGTTATACGGCTGACATATTTACCAATTTGTAGAATTAGTACACCACTGGATACAGTGTAAGTTACACACAGGTGGAACCCATCTTTTCTCTGTGGAAAACTGGAATGATGAATTATAAAAGGAGTAGGCAGATTGCTAAATCACTACTACAAGGTTTTTATAGGCACTAAAAATCAGCTCAAAAGAAATATGGTTTTTCAGGATTGTATTGCTAGAAGGAACTCATCAAATTACACCCTAGACTCTAGGCAGGATTCTGAGGCAGGAGATACACAGAGCTATACTCTACTGCTTTTGCTCCTAAATTTTGTCCAAATTTAAGCAAACTATGCTTGATTGAAATCTGAAAGCATGATTTTATCTATACAGTGTGCTTATGTATGAACTTGACTGGGTCATGGGGCGCCTGGATATTTTGTTAAATGTTATTTCCAGCCATGCCTGCAGCCATGTTTCCAGATAAGATAAGCATTTAGCAAACTGAGTAAAGCAGATTTCCCTCCATACTGTGGGTGGACATCACCGAAACCACTGAGGCCTGCATTGGACAAAACCATGGAGAAAGGGCGTTATCTCTGCCTGGGTGATTGAGCTGAGCCATCTGTCTTCCCTCAGACTGAAACTTACACCACTAGCTGTCGTGGTTCTCAGGCCTTTGAACTGAGACTGGAACTTACACCATCAGGTCTACTGTGCCACCAGCTTACAGTAGGCAGGTCGCAGAACTTCCTAAACTCTATAATCTTGGAGCCAGTTCCTTATCACAGATATCTATCTATCTGTCTGTCTATCTATCTATCTATCTATCTATCTATCTATCTATCATCTATCTATCTACCTCCCTATCTATCTATCTATCATCTATCTATCATCTCTCTTTCCTATTGTTTCTGTTTCTCTGGAAGACAAAAATTAATGCACCAAATCTCTACTTCATTCACAAAATTCTATAAATTCCACAAACAGTGTGGATAAATACAAAAGAGCTTAGAGTAGGTTCAGATGTGGGTAAATATCATACACTGAAAAAGTATAACACAGTAGAAAACAATGCATGCAATTCAATTGAATATCCTATGATGAATTAGTTCTGCCAAGATCCAACATGGCATTTTTCTGGTGCACAAGGGGAAAACATGATCATTCTTTTAAGATTTAGAAGAAAGGAAAATAAGCAAAACTGGGTGCTAACCCTGAATTTCCCCCCTCCCTGTTTTTTATACCCAATATTCAATACCCTGAATGCACACACAAACACACACACAAACACAATTCCTCCCTATGATAGTGACAATCATCTCAGGATTCACGATCTCAGTATGAGTTTAATTCAATTATCTTCCTACTTTAACGTTTTGAAACACCTATTTAACAACTATTTATTGAATACCAGCTATGTGTCAGTCACCATGGCAGGTGTAAAGAAGGTTACAATGGGTTGAATTATGTCTTCCAAAAATAACATGTTGGTGTTCTAACCTCCAGGACCTCAGAATGTGAACTTATATGGGAATAGGATCTTTACTGAGGAAATCAAGTTACAGGAGTCATTAAGGTGAGTCCTAATTCAATATGTCTGGTGTCCTCACAAAAAAGGGGAAAGTGTGGACATAGACTGAAAGGTATCAAAGAACAACAGGTAAAGAAAAGAAACTACCATGAACATAGGAGTAGGGCCTGGAAGAGATTTTCTCCAGGACCTGCAGAGGGCGGATGACCCTGTCATCACCTCGATCTCAGATTTCCATCCTCCAGAACCGTGAGACAATAAATTTATCTTGTTTAAGTCACTTAATTTGTGTTGCTTTATTACGGCAGCCTTATTAAATCCAGGGAACAAGACGACCAAAAAATTAAATCCCTTCTACCATTAAATTAGACATTCATTGAATTTAGGACCTTAAACAACTTAACTCAAATATTATTTTTCCTAGGAAGGCTTGATAAACTCATATACATATACGTATACATGTGTGACACATAAAATCAACCTTATAGTTTTATCACTAAATTAAGACAATATATTTAAACAATAGATAGAGCCACTTGGCTTTGGCCATATTTCAGATACGGCTTCAATCATTATTGAAGGAAAAAATTTGTCAGATGTATCATAAATTGTCACACTTGGCAAGAAATGCAAATATTTCTGCCATATAGAATCAAGTGACATATTGGATTTGCTCTGTGCATAAAAACAAAAATGCATTTAAATATATTTAGCAATGTTCAATGTTTTGTACAGTCAACAAAATTGCAACAAAATATATGTAACCATAGTTAAGATGACTCCTGGCTTGGAACTAAATCTGTTTTGACAGCACAATAATTTCAAAGTTCACATTCAGAGTTCAAGTGCATCACTGTGAAGGACATAACATTAGATTATTTACAACACACTTAACTTTCATGAGTACACTTATTTCTGTCCACTGCATTTCTCAACCATAAGGCAATAGGGATTCTGTGCATCAGGTTGATTATGTTTTTATTGAATTTTAGTGCCAATATGATTATTACAAGATGTGACAAAGACAATAATCATTAGAACATGTTTTAGTAATTTAAGCTAGGGCTCCAGAATCCTGGTAGTGTTTTTTTCTGGATCTAGATATAAGTTATTTTTTGCATCACAATGCTGTTGGTAAACTGCACATGGCCACCACTTTCTTAAATTTCCTATGAAATGTTGTCTAACTTGTTATTATTATTCAGTCATTCCATATAGGGTGCAGGTCAAACAAATAATGTCTTGCTTAGGGATAAGGAAGGGTGAAGGGAGTGAACGGAAATCTTTTTTCCTTCAGGTGTAAAGTTAGGTTGTTTATTTGAGATATTTCTATATTCTTAATATAGGCATTTACTGCCATAAAATTCCCTCTTAAAACTGCTCTTGCAGCATCCCACAGATTTCTGTATGCTGTGTTTCCATTTTTCTTTCTTTTGAGATATTTTTTTATCTTTTGATTTCTTCTTTTACATAGTGGTTGTTGAGGGGTACAGTGTTTAATTTCTCACATATTTGTGACTTTTCCTGCTTCCTTCTTGTTATTGAATAATAGTTTCATATCACTGTGGTCAGAAATGATACTTGGTGTAATTTAAATCTTTTTAAATTTGCTAAAACATTCTCTGTGACCTATCATATTATCTTTCCTAAGGACTGTTCCAGGTGTGCTTGAGAAGAATGTGTATTCTGCGGCTGTTAGATGGGAAGTTCTATATAGCTGTTAGTCCATTTGGGCTGAAGTACAATTTAAGTCCAAGGTTTCCTTGTTTATTTTCTGCCTGATTTAGTCATTATTGAAATGAGTTTCTTTGAGGCAGCATATAGATTTGTTTGTTTGTTTTTTTAATCTACCCAGCCACTCTATGTCTTTTGATTGGAGAATCAGATCTATTTCAATTGGAAATAATTATTATTAATAGGTAAGGACTTATTAACTACATCGGATTGATCACTTCCTTCCTGTTTTACAGCTCCTTCTCTCTCGCTCGCTGCCTTTCCCTGCGAATTGATGATTTTCCATGGTGGTCACACTTTGTTTCCCTTCCTTAACATTTTGTGAATCTACGGTAGTTTTTGCCACGTGGTCACCATAAGGCTTACATAAAACATCTTATGGACATAACAGTCTATTTTATACTATGACCATTTAACTTTGATCGCATACAAAACCTCTACCTTTCATCTCCCTCTGCTTTTATGTTTTTTGCTGTCACAACTGCATCTTTTTATACTGTGTATCCATTAAAATGTATTGTAGCTATATATTTTTAAAAGATTTTATTTATTTATTTTTAGAGAAGGGAAGGGAGGGAGAAAGAGAGGGAGAGAAACATCAATGTGTGGTTGCCTCTTGAGCACCCCTTCCTGGGGACCTGGCCCACAACCCAGACATGTGCACTGATGGGGAATCAAACCAGTGACCCTTTGGTTCACAGGCCAGCACTCAATCCACTGAGCCACCTCAGCTATGGCTGTAGCTATATTTTTAAAACTTTTGTCTGTTAACCTTAATATAGGGTTAAGGGCCGACACAACCCCATGTTCCAGTATTAGAGTCTTCTGAATCTGTATATGTCTAGCAGTGCATTATATGTTTTCAGGTCACTAATTAGTATTCTTTCATTTCAGCCTGAAGAACCACTTTTCCATATTTCTCATAAGGCAGGGCTAATTGTGATGAGCTTTTGTTTCTTCTGAGATCTTTATGTTACCTTCTTTTCTGAAGGACAATTTTTCTGGGCAGAAGATTCCTAATTGGCAGTTTCTTTCAGCACTTTAAATATATCACCCCATTGTCTGCTAGCCTGCAAGATTTCTGCTGGAAAAGCTGTTGATAGCCTCGCGGGGCTTTCCTTGAGTGAAGGAATTGTTTTTATTTGCTCCTGCTCTTTAAAAACGTCTCCCTTTGTCTTCGATGTTAGAAAGCTGTATCACAATGTGTCTTGTAGAAGATCATTTTGGATTGAAATTTTGGGGTGACCTATTACCTCTGTAGCTTTGGATGCCAGATCTCTTTCCAGATTTTAGAAGCTCTCAGCCATTAGTTCTTTAAATAAGCTTCCTACCCCCTTTCCCTCTCTTCTATTTCTGAAAGTCCAACATTGTTTTACTTAATGACATTGTCTAAAATCCTGTAGCCTTTAATCATTACTTTTCATTTGATTTCTTTTTTTCTCCTCTGATGGGATCATTTTAAATCATCTATCTTCAAGCTCACTGATTCTTCTGATTGTCCACTCTCTGAGTTATCTTTGGAAAAATACACTGAATTCTTTCTCAGGCAATTCCTGTATCCCCATATGTTTGGAGCTAGTTCCTGGACGTTAACTATATTCATTTGGTTTTAGACACAACCTTAGGAGCCCTGGATAGACAGAGATTAAATTTCTTCATTCAGAGAATAAGTGCTAAAAGTAGATTATTTCATGCTAAAAATATAAAGTTATTATTTTATTTCATGTCTGACAGTCCCAGTTGGAATTTTTATATTCTTGTCAGACAATTAAAGTAACAAGTAAATTACCAAATCTTATTTGCTGTAATCTTGGAATTACAGAAAACACACAAAAGGAAAAGTAATCCACACGCATGGAATCAAAAGTAAGATCTTTGAAATAAGACAATTCTGGGATTACCTAAAATTTAAACAAGGGTTTTTAAAAATATACAGATTTAGTAAAAGTGAAGACCCTCAAATGAGAGACTCTGAGGAAATACAAAAATTTATCTATAAATAAGGAAAAATTCTGAGAACAGTAATAATAGATGTCAGAAAGATAAGCATAGCCAAGATCGTACATGGTTTTGTTCAACACACTAATATAAATATGTAGCCAACTCTGTCTTAAGTCATTTTATTATGTACTACATCCATAGATTTGCATTGGATCCATATAATTTTAAACAGGAAAGTGACACCAGTGAACTGATTTTTAAAAAGCATCACTCTACCTACTCTGTAGAAAAAAAGATCAGTGCTAGGTCACTAATGGCCAACTGTGCACTGATGTAAGTGAAAGATCACTGGAGACTGATGTATAGTGAAGGGAGTGAAGAAGGGAAAGAGTGAAAATTCTGAGTTATTTTGTAAGCAGAATGGAAAAGTGACTGAAAAGATGTGAGGTGTGAGGGAGAGAGAAACACTGGTGATTCCCAGGTTTCTGATTGACATTTGGGAGAGTAGTGGTCCTGTTTACTGAGATTAGAAAGACCGCTCTAATTTTTGTCTCACAGAATTTCTCTGGTATATTTTAATACATTTATTATGCAAAATGAATTTTATTACCCTTTGTCAGCTAAATTGGAATACATTTAATTTATAGATTTTAGATTTAGGAATGTATACTGCCATGATGAGAAAAAACATTTGACTTTACAGAATTTTCTCATCCAGGGAAATGCTGTATCTCTAAATACTATGTTTTTATTTCACATTTATAGTTTTTTTTCATTTTTCTATATAGTTTTCATCATTTGGCCCTATATAGTTTTCTATGATAATATCTGGTATATTATAAAAGCATTTGACTAAGATAAAATCAACTATTTGCTTAAATGTTCTAACTGGTAATTATTGGTTTATAAAAAAGTTAAATAACTAAAAATAATTTTATTTAAAATAATTTTTAGTTAAACCTTTCTCATTTTTCTAGATAGTCATGACCATCTGAAAAAAGTGAAAAACTTTCCTCAGATATTTATACCTCTTAGTTTTGTCTTTGCAATTGTATTGTTTATCTCTTCCCCCGCCCAAAATGTTAAGTAATAATAGTTATAATTAGCTTTTAAATATCTTTTTTTCATTTTAATGATCAAATTTCAGTATAATATTGACTCATGGATTGTAAAAAATATCATCTTTCAGAAGTAGGCTTCCATTCCAAAATAAGAAAAAAAAATCATTTTTTTGGTTAACTGATGTTGAATTTTATTGATTATTTTGTAGAATCTATTACACATATCATATGATAAAGTATATTATCCAATTTCATGATTTTAAAACACCACAGCATTAACTGGTATTCTTTTTTAGTGCTGCATTTTATTAACTAATATTTAGTTTGTGATTCTTTATTTTCTGTATAGAAAAAAATACTAGTCCATTTTAGAGATTAGTTTGATGAGAGGACAGCCAGTATTACATTTAATACCAGAACTGTGCAGTTCTTATAATAATTTGGGAAACTTTCCACCTATTTCTAGATATTGAAATTATTGCATTATTTGGTGTTTTGTTTCTTATATGAAAGTTTATTTCTTAGATTAAGGTTGAAGAATAATCATGGAAATGTTTGACTTCAGCAAAGGAGTTAGTGCTGAGATCAGCTTTGCAATTTAATTCTGCATATTGAACTTTGGCCTTCTCAAAAACCTGGGCACATTGTTCTTATTTATTTATTTTTTGTCATTTTATTAATAGAGACAAATTTAGAAACAATGCAGATTTGTCTTTTA
Source organism: Mormoops blainvillei (assembly GCA_004026545.1). Lineage (NCBI taxonomy): Eukaryota > Metazoa > Chordata > Mammalia > Chiroptera > Mormoopidae > Mormoops > Mormoops blainvillei. Next base: position 270,003 of record PVJD01001245.1, on the reverse strand, counting down.
AGACTTGAATCTTTCCATTTCTGCTTTGATGTCTTGTCATTCTCTAAAATGTCTAAATGTCTATCTATATAGTTGATAAAATCATAAACTGTAAGACTGCCTTCAGCTTTAAAAACCAGATTACAGATCTACTCTAATATTGTTCTCATTATAGTAATTGTGGTTTTCTCTCTAAGAAAACCAATTATAGATGTACATAATCAATATTTTGTACCCTGAAATCTATAATTTCACCCTAATCAATTTTTTCTATTATTTTCTTTATAATCTAGGCGATTCTCTTAAGTTGTCTCACATATTCCTTACTGCTTTTTGTTCTTTTTTCCCATTTCATCCCATCTATTTGTGCTGACCTTTCGGCCAGCTCCTGCTCCTATCCCTGTCCTTTGCCTCATTTCACAATTTATTTCCTAGTTCATAGAATCAAGGTTCTTTAAGTTATTGAGACGATAAACCAGCAGACACCTAACATGTATTTATATTCTCACGTTAAATCCTTTGCACAGTAATATTATACCTACCTCTTAAGTGTTTCTCATTCTTTATGTTTAATCCTCTTTGACTAGATCCCATTTTCTTCAATTTTAGAACATTTTCTTTTCTGCTCAATTATTTTTAAGTACTTAGAATTTTACTTAAATTTGGTATATCCCACCGAGGCAGAGTTAGTAGATTTTTGAATCTCGTCTGTCTTCACTTGGAATTCGATAGAGCGGAAGGGAGCAACTTAAGTGCCTTCGATATCCTGTAGAAAAGATAAACTATGTGGAGGACCTTGTAGGAAGTGTTATTAAATACCCTATTTTAAAGATAAAGCTGAAACCTAGCTTTCTTAGACAAATATAAACTAAGTATATTACAGTCTATGTATCCTAAGTAAACTACGTTTAGTACAATTTGAGGTTTTGAATGTGCAACTATACAGAAAGAGTTGGTGGGACATATACAGCTGTCAGTGTTATGTTGTTACATTATAGCCATATCATCTTGTTTAATACATCTGCAATGTAAAGTGAAATTTATGTCTATATAGCACATTTTGATATCTGACTTCTTTTAATTTCACATATTTATCGTATGTGAAATGTTTGAACATATTTATCATATACCGGAATAGTATTACATTTTCTCAACTTCTCCCCCCAAAAATAATCATGAGCATGTAGATTAAGGGAACTAGTTATCATAGTTTGATGACACCCAAAACCTAAATCTGTGATATAAATTTAGAAGCTATTCAGTAGACAATTATTTCCTTTAGAGACAAGTTCTTAAATTTGATCATAAGAATAAAACTCATGAAGAATACTTATAAAATTTTATATTTTACCAGCAATCAATAAAATTTACCATATGGTAGATATTTAGGTACTTTATCCTAGAAATAGAATATTATTTTCTATTATTTAAATACATGCTCTTTGTCTTACTGGGAACTTTCACTTTGGGGGACTTAGTCAGATGTGTAAATTTAATAATTTCTTTAAACTAATGATGAATATCATCTTACGTGTTAAATTTAATAATCTATTAAAGCTTTTACAGAAACTTTAGAACAACTACTGTAATAAATTACTTTGGTATGCAATTACAAAAAGGTGAAACATTACCAAGAAGGTAATGAGAACAGATTGAAAAGTTAATCAAAAAGTTTGAAGGCAAAAATAGAGGTAAAATATCTTAGTTATTTTAAAGAAGATAGGGAAGCAAATACCTAGATGCATGAATTGAAGTTATGTTCTTTCAGAAAATCTAAGTCATTTCTTTTATTTACAAAAATACCATTCTTCTAGTCACTATATAAAATAATAGAAGACTATATAGTTAACTTAAAGTTGAACATATAGGTTCAACTTTACAATAATTTTACAATAAATTTTATAATAAATTCCGAACAGGCAACTGTCATTGATCATAAAAAGATATACTTATTGATTAGCTGTTCTGCAGTCAGGCTAAGTAAAAATGAATTCTCCATATTTATCACCACTTTTCATCCTTTGCACCTTAAAACCACTTCAGGGATAATATTTCATTCTATTTTCAAATGATTGGTGTTCCACTGAACTTCATATCTTCCCTGAACTACATCTATAATCCAATGGTAGATAGTTTTAAGAGAACTACATACTTAGCTTTCCTAGTTGTAAATTCTTTGAAATTACAATTTTTAAAGTAAAATATCTTTTATTTCAGATGAAAAATTATACCATATTTCTATTGTAAAATATATTTCTGGTGTTTAAAATATGTAGTTTTTGACAATATCACTCACTCTAAAGTGATCACTTAGAATCAACAGGTTTTAATTAAAAACCCACTTGTACTGGTCCTGAGAAAAACTCAAATAATGTCTGGGTTAACAGAACCAAATGGCATGCAAACATTTAAGACCTTTTATGTTATTGCATTTGCTTAACTGACTCAAGTCATACCACTGACAAATATAATGTAACGAAATATTTAGGAAGGAAAAAAGTCGGTATTACCAAAATCAAGATATTTGAAATTTCATTATCACATGGAATGTGACATTCTTTATAAAATGTTGTTAGCCTCTTAATAAGCCTTAATTTCAATATAAGTCATTTACATTCAGAAATCTTTGGCCTAGTGTATTAATCCAATTTCTTCTTAAGTAAAATGTTAATTTCTGCTTACTTATATTCTCAAATATGATAACTAAAATATATATTTCAAATTCTAAAAAATATATTTTATACATTCTGAATTTAAATAAATTGAAATGTATTTAGAATATTTCGGACTTTGAATATATTTTATTAATAAGTAATTAATCTAATGTTTACCTCACGCTGAATTTTATTTTTCTATGTACCTGTAAAGTCCCATCCCTAATCAAAGGCACAGTAATTCTTTTTCCTTAAGACTGAAAAATTAAGCCCAAAGAAAAATCACCTTCATTCAAATTCTACTTTTCAATAATTCTACATATGGATATGCTAATAATGGAAGATGACATTTCAAAAATTACGTCTTAAATAAAATTCTAATTTGTCTCTGTAGACCTATGACTGTTACATAAATCACCATAGTATATAGCATTAGTGCATTGCAATGGACAAATCCAGGTTGAAATAGAGGTTCTGTCACTTAATTGTCCAGTGATTGTCAACGTTTCTTTACCTGGTGTTTACATGGTATGTCTCAAGCCTACAGCAGGGAATGTATACAACCTACCGAATGAAGTCACTGGAATGAATGCTTGAAAGAATTCAAACAAAGCCTTGAACAAAGCTGATCATACTAAGCACTCACTGTAGTTCACGGCCACTATTAATAGTGCTAGTAGTTAAGTGGTAGTATCAGACAATGATATACCCAATTTTGTATATTACACTCCAAAAAAACCCCATAAAAATATAGTAAATGCTACTAAATAGAAACAAAGGAAATCTTTCCCCTCAAAGATCTTATAATTATTTTGGAAGGCAATTTACACAGAAATACCTGTAAAACTTGTGAAGTTCTGTGGATGACATTGATAAATGACCCAGAAATGTTAGTGAGGGTGGTTGGGAGCAGCTTCACAGTTAGCACTTCACTCTGGTCTTGAACACTAAATGAGATCATACTGATAGAAGTGAGGTGCAAAATTACCAAATGAACAAAACTGCCTTACCATCAATTTCCAAAATAACAGCCTCACCGAATCTTACCTGTCTACCTCTGTACCCCTTACAAAAGAAACAATTTTCTCTTTACCCCTACAAATCGCATCATTAATCCTTTAATGTTTCTCTCACGTTGATACTTGTGTTTCGGGAGTCAGCAGCGGATTAATCCAACACCAGTTTTTTTTATATGTTAAACTTTAACATCACAAAAAGAGTTCTCTGCCTGTTGAATTTTTCAGCCCACTCCTTATGGTTTTCCTGGGAGTAAGCGCCAAAATTCCCTCTGTTAGTTCGCCCCCCACCACATCCTGACCATTTGCTCTTACACTACGTTCTTATGAAAACCATCCTACTATTTTGCTGTACAAAAATCCCTTCTAATCATTCATTCTACAGTAAATATTTTTGTAGGTAATATCCCACACTGGAATTGTCTCAACACGTTCTTGTTAAATAAATACTGAGAAGTCCAGGAAAAAAACTAGAATTGTAAAAAATATAATTTTAATGTCCATTTAAAATTGTGGTTGGTAATACATCCTTTGCTTGTTACACTCAAGATACTAGCTTTTCCACTCTCTTATATACATGACTATATGTACAGACATGTTATTATATACTAACATTCAACCAGGAGCTTTATAATATGGAATATGTGTCCACTTATTTATTCCCATGTATGCCTTTACTAATTAAACACCAATGGTCTACATGTGTATGCACAATCAGTAGACCTTCTAGAAGTTATAGACAAATGCATGAAGATGAAGAATAGGCCAATTCATCCATACAATGGAACAGAAATTACAGAAATATACTCACACAAATATAGTCAACTGGTTTCTGACAAAGGAACAAAGGTGATCCAGTAGAGAAAGGATAAGAATACTCTTTAAAACAAATGACACTCGAACAAATGAACAGCCTTATTTTAAAAAATGAAGCTACGCACATGCTGCGCACATTTCACAAATATTAACTCAAAATGAATTATAGGTCTAAACGTAAAACGCAAAACAATAAAACTCTGACATGGACAGAAGCCAGGTAGCCCTGGGTTTGGTGATGATTTTAGATACAACACCAAAAGCATGACCCATGGGGGAAAAAATCTGCGAGTCTGAAATAATTAAAATTAAAAACTTTTGCTCTGTGAAAGACACTACGGAAAATTTTAAAAAGAGAGAGAGAAGCCATAAACTGGGGGAAAGTATTTGCAAAACACGTATCTGATAAGGGACTAGTATCCAAAATATTTAAAGAATGTTGAAAATAAAAGAAAAGCAAACAGCTCAATTAAAAAAGAGACAAAAGACCTGAACATATACCTCACCAAAAACATTAACAGATGGCAATTTATGTGAAAAGATGTTCAACATCGTATGTCATTAGAGAATTGCTATTTAAAACAATAAGATACCATTTCTATAATATTGTAATAATTATGTATGGTGCCAGTTGGGTACTTGAATTATCAAAGGGATTGCTTTGTAAATTATGTAATTATCTAACTGCTATGCTGTACACCTCAAATTAGAATATCAACTGTGACTGAAAAATGAAATTAAAAAAATAAAACAGCCCTGGTTGGGTAGCTCAGTTGGTTAGAGCTTTATCTTCATATGCAAAGGTTATGGGTTTAATCCCCAGTCAGGTCACATGCAAAAAACAACCAAGGAATGTATTTATAAATGGAATAGTAAACCAGTGTTTCTCTCTTTCTCTCTCCCCTACCTCTCTCTTTCTAAAATCAATAAGTAAAAAAAAAATTAAAATAAAATAAAAACAATGAGATATACCATGCACCTAATAGAATGGCTAAAATTCAAACCACTGACAACAATACATGTTGACAAAGAAGTGGAGCAACAGGAATTGTCATTCATTGCTGGTGGGCATGCAAAACTATACACTTTGGGAAAGAGTTTGGAAGTTTCCTACAAAACTAAACATACCATTATGATATGATTCAGCAATCAATTGTACTCCTTGGTATTTATGCAAATGAGCTGAAAATCTACACCCACACAACAACCTTCACAGGGAATATTCATAGCAGCTTTATTCTAATTGCCAAAGTGTGGAAGCAACCATGATGTCTTTCAGTATATGAGTGAATAAAAAATGGTGGTACATCCATGTGATGGAATATTATTCGGCAATAAAAAGAAATGAGTTATCAAGTCCCAGTAAGACTTGGAGGAACCTTAAACTCATAATTGAAGTAAAAGAAGCCAATCTGAAAAGACTATATACATACTGTATGATTCCAACTATCCAACATTCTGGAAAAGGTGAACTGTGGACAGAAAAAAATATCAGTGGTTGCCTGGGATCAGAAGGGAGGAGGAAAGAATAAACAGGTGGAATACAGGGAATTTTTAGGGCTGTGAAACTACCCTATATGACACAGTATTAGTCAAAACTCATAGAACATACAACAGAAGAGTGAACCCTAATATAAAGGATGGACTTAATAATGTATTGATATTAGCTCACTAACAGTAACAAATGTACAACGCTAATGCAAGATACTAATAGTAGACTTTGGAAGGAGAAGGGTGGAGAAAAAGGAACTCACTGTACATTCCACTTAATTTTTCTGTAACTTAAAACTGCTAAAACTTTTAATTTTTTTTTAAAGAGAAAGTGTAGACTTCTTGTAATAGCTTTACTGGCTCTGTTATTTTTTAATACAAATGAGCAAAAGGGAAAAAGAGGCCTGATAGGAAAACTGATACCCAGTTTGAAGAACTCTCTGAGGCTTTCTCTAACCCACCTTCTTTTATATCAGGTTTCATTCATTTTGTGGACTATAAAACAGAGATTTTCAACCTTTTGTATGTCATGGCATACATAAACTAATTACTAACATTCTGCAGCATACCAAAAAATGTATTTTTTTGCTGATCTGAAAAAAAATAGGTATAATTTTGATTCATTCACACAGGACAGATATTGTTGTGTTGGGTGTTGTCATTTTTTTTTTAAATTTGACAATCTAAGGGAAAAAAAGTCAGTTTTCCTGACTAAATAGTCAGGTATTGAGTGTTTTAAAAATCCTTGCAATGCACCAGTGTGCCATGGCACACCAGTTGAAAATTGCAAGTATAAAGAATTAATTTTGTTACTTTTTTTATACAATGTCTCTTTGCTAAAAGTTCATGCACTATATAAATGAAGAAAGTTGACATTCAAATTAAAGCTATAATAAGTGCTGTTAAAAATGATCAAAGAATACAATTTAGGGGTGTTTAAAAGAAGACAACAGGCCCAAAATGGAGTCACTTAGGCTAAGCCCCACAAGCACCAGCCTGAGACTTAACTTACCTATGGTTTAGACTCTTCCAGAAAAGGAATTTTAAAACAGTCAATCGAGAGTTGCCAATCAGCACTAGTGAATGAGGTAATCCATCTGACAGACCCCAGTCATCCCCTAAAGGGAAGTAACCTTGCAATAACCAACCTATTTTTTTTTTTGCCCTCTATAATTTTCTTATTCCTGTTCCTTTCTGCCTACAAAAGTCTTTCATTTCGCACAGCTCCTTGGAGCTTCTTTCTATGTGCAAGTGTGGATGCTGCCTGATTTGAATTGCTTTTTGCTCAGGTGAACACTTAAAATTGTTAATATGCCTCAGCTTATCTTTTAAGGGGTGATACAAACTTTATTTAACATTTCATAAAGCACACGGTCTTGGTGCACAAGGGACAGAGAACTGCAAAATGAGGCAGAAGACAGGTAGCTTTCATAGGATAAAGAATAAGAAACAAAGAAAAGAAAAACAGAAAATGAATAAGGAATAAAGAAGTATAGCTCTTTAGTTGGCTTGGCATTTGGGGAATGGCTGCCTGGTCAGCAGGAGTGTTTGGAAGGACGTGAAAGTTACCTGTTTGGGTTCGCTGACCTGGCATCCCAGGTAGAAGTGGCTCCATCTTAGGCCTAGAAATTTATTTCATCAACACTTTGAATAAAAAGTGTATTTTATACCTTCGCATGTATCCTGTAGTTTTCCTATTTCCTACATCTGAATGTTTAGTTATCAACTTTCTTTATACAATGCACATGTGACTGCCCCCATTTTCTTCCCATGACACCCACTCCACAATGGCTGCCACTTATACACAAAAGAGGAGTACCAGCTGCTTTGAATGAGAGACAAGTATCCATCAACAGGAAGCAGGTCATCGTGATGCAATGAGACCAAGGAAAATAGTACAGAGGAGACAACTGAAAGACAAGTAGGTGTTTTTCATCCCAGAAACCTAATTTGTAACTTGAATTTGGATGCTGTATGTGTTTAATTCCAATAATTTTAATACCCTTTAGATATTTTCTAATATATTACTATGTGATATTTTAAAATGTTCTTTACTTTGTGCATCTGGTCACTGGAAGATAATATCAGACTCTGACTTCACATTTGCAGAGCAACTTTGCTTTGTAAAGCAAAACAAAAGCTGTTGAGTGAAATTCTATGCTTACCTTTTTTCCCAGAATACACTTTCAAATGAATGCAAAGGATATATAGTCAAGAGTGAATGCTCCAAATTTTTAACTTTGAAGAGGATGCTTGATATTTTAAGCTCTTTAGAAATATGTATTTATACAGAGAGCAAAACAGTTGATTTGATTAATTTTATTTTTAAGAATAAAATCACAAGAGTCTTCTGATATTTGAAAATATGAATAAAACACGGTTTGCCTTGCTTTATTAAGACATATATTATTAAATAAAAGAGCAAGTGCATCAATAGTCCCAAAACATGTAGTATTTTTTTCTCTGTGTTAATTCTAAAGAAATCTGTCCACAGTGAAAAATAGGACAGGAGTTTCTAATACAAAGAAATAATTCAGCTCACTCACACAAAACTTGAGAGCTCTCTGAAAGTGTTATTGCTTTCTTCATCCTGCAATCTAAGTGAAAAGAGATTGGTTGGCTCTAAAAATAAACATAATACATACCTATCTCTCAGGCATTGTCAAAAGTAATATGGAGAGACTGATGAGGGTTCTTCTACCGATTTTTAATGAACCTCCTTTTTTCTTGATTCAGTTCTAGTATCATTTATTTTTAAAGCAATAGGTCACACCTTTCTGCTAGGATGATAGACTTCTGACTGATTCTGCCAAAATATAGAATAAAGAATAACAACAATTCCAAACTAGAAGCCAGTGATGAGTTAAGTTTGTTGTGGTAAGTTAAAAACATGAAATAAAAAAGTGAAGTAGAGTATGGACTTAGTTCTACAATTTAAAATACTTACAACCTTGAGAATCAAACAGAAAGAGTAAATGAATAAAAATGCTCTTACTTTTACATTCAAGTTTGTTCCCATCTATTACTTCAATTATCAAGCAAAGCTTGTGAATTATACACTACCAGAAATGCTTTAGACCTTTATTAAAAGGCTAGCACTGTTCAAAAACATAGAAATATGAAATTAAAGTTCTGTGATATAAGCACTCACCTGCATTGATTGTTCTGTAATATCGCTGAGCCATCATGGTGGCTAAGAAACTTAGAACTAACCCTTGGGTAGCTCAGGGAATGGCTCTTGGCATTCAGTAGTATTAAGTTTATATGTGTAAAATTATGTTTTGGTGACACTTCATTTACAAATTTCTCAAGAATATCACCCAAATAAATCCAATTTTTTAAAAGCACAATACTCCATAAAAGTCACCCTGAACAGGCATGAGGAGAGTGGCGATCAATGTGAAAAGATGGGCGGGACCAACCAGGTACCCATCCCCCCTTTCTGTGGAATGGTGGTTATTTAAGAATAAAATAAAAGTATTGTTTTCCTTTCAAAGAAAAAGAGTTGCTCACATGATTTTCTCTGCTTTTACTTTAAATGCATATCGTTTAAAGCAGTTTTAAGATGGAATTGGAATGTCATGCAAATGGGAAACATTTACCCTTTCAATGAAAGGACAAAGAATCACACCCAGCATCAGTTTTTCAGGCTCTATGTAAATGACACAACACTCCCCATAAATACCTGTTTCTTTTTCTGTCATAAACACTTAGCTATAGCAAATGTGCCTACAACTTTTGGTGTTATTCTTATTTTATCACCCTGCAATTGGATTTTATTTAAAAAATAAAACTAAATGATCTTAACTTTAAATCACAAGTAAAAACGCTATTGCATTCCAAAACAGTTTTGTTGGTGAGGGTATTTAATTAATGCTGTATATAAGCATCTAATTTATTCACATATACATTGTATATTACATCATGATTAAAGTGAATTGACATTCTTGTGGGCATTTACTTTTTTAATAATTTTATTTGATTAACATCAATTGCCTCCCCATAACATCATTAGAAATAAATCTTTTTAAAATGTGAGATACTTTTTTTATACCATCATAAATCATTCCTAGAGATCTGATACTAGATTATTGATAAAATAAATTTACAAAGAAAAATGGTGATTCTTGAATTACAAAGATGTCTTTAGTGACTCTTGTATGGGTACATCTGAGTTAATTTTTTAAAACAAATAATAGATTTGTTCTGAGTCATCCACATTTAGCCTTTCAGACCAATGTGTATAACTGTCCACACTCAGTTTTTTAAACCAATACATATGGCTAGAGCTATTAAACTGCCTATGACTATCGAGCTAACTGAAAAGTACCTACCACTCCTTGAAGAAAGCAATAGGTTTTGAAGCAACTTCCATCAACCTCTTCACCAAAAATATTTGAAATTATATCTTAACATCTTTATTTTGTTGTTGACACCATTACAGATGACCCCATCCCCCATCCCCTTGCCCACCACCACCCAGCCCCCTCCCCCGCCCCTTTCCTCTGGCCATCACCTCACTGTCGGCTGTGTCAATCGGTTATACATGTATGTTTTTTGGCTAAGCCCTTCACCTGCTTTCATCCAGTCCCTCCTCCTGCCTCCCCCGGACAGCTGTCTGTCTATTCCATTCATACACTGTTAGCCCAATGAAGGATCGATACTTACCAGAATTATTAACTAATTACTATTTTAATACAGGAAGAGTTATATTAATCCAATGAATAAATCAACACAGACACTCACAGAAACTAAGAAGCACAAGATACACTATTCTCACTATTTGCAGAAATTATGTTCTATAACGTTGTTGTGAATGCTGAATTTGCAATATGGGTCCCTTGCTCCTAGGGGCAGAAGTATTAAGGGGCTTGGCTGAGGCCGTTCCACTCACAGGTGCTGGAACTGGGGTTCAAGCCCAAACAACTGGCCCTGGAGGAGGAAAGTGGTGCCCTTCACTGCACGGCCCCCTGGCGCCTCTATCCTCAGGTCATCTCAGTATAACAGCTAAAATAAGAAAAGGGGGTATCACCTTGTTCTACTTCAGCTGGAAGTGTGAGAATCAGGTAACTCAAAGATTATCAACTTTGCACAGGTCTGAAAATTACCGAGAAAGTCCTGCAAGTATTGGCTTTGGTATGAAAAATAAATTTTAGTGAGTATGTGAAATCTCAAATAGGGAATATACAAATATTGAGGATAACTGTAATATCAAAAATCAAGCCACTCTGAAAAATAGAAAATCTCAGGAAGTAACCACAGAATAAATAACAAGTAATTTTAAAATTTCAGACTATCATATTTATCAAAAACAAAAGAGAAAGGTACTATGAAGGGTATCAAAGAGTATATCAGAAAGTAAAGAAAGGAAAACTGAAACCTTATCTACAGACAATGCCAACTTCTGGTCCTGCAGAAATATTAGGCACTGAATATTAATACTATGGAGCAGCTATGATACTAAGTGTGCCCACAATTTATTGGGGATGGATTACACAGTGGATTACTCTGCCTGCATTAATGAGGTTATTAGGGCCTAATGTCACATATAAAGCTCAAATGCTAGCTGTTCAATGGATACAAGAGTTTTTTCTCATTAACAGAAAAGTTCAAGGCAGGTGCCCTGCTTGATAATTTTCTTCCTACAATAATTCAGACACTTGGGCCCTTCCGTCTTGTGGCACTGCCCTTAGGAACTTTTGGTCCTTTCTATCCCACTGGATGAAGAGAAAAAGAGGTTTCACAGAGCACATCTACTTCCTAAAATCTTTGGCTGGGAATTATGTATGTGACTTTAGCTCACATTCCACTAGTAAGAACCAGCTCATGACCATACATTCAAGGGAGTTGGAAAATAAATCTGCCAATCAGGATACGACTTCCCAATATGAGCATGAGAATGTGGACAAAGAAGTACCCATTTTGAATTTAACATTGATATTAAACCAGTCATAAAGTTATTATTTATTATAAATCCATAGTTTAATATCCTTAACAACATTTTAATGTTTTCTTTTTGTGGTCCAGAATTCCAGTCCAATTTGTGGTCATAGATAACCATCATTTTCCTATAGCCACCATCAATCTGGAAGTCATTAGTTTGTCTCTGCTAGATTTTCTCTCAGAGACTAGCAAGCATTTTGTCTTCTAGATGAAAATAACCCAACCAACAGGATAATTTTGGATGGAGTAATGAAAACAATTAAGACACATCAGTTTCTTACAGAATTGAAAGTTTATCAAAGTACCTTCACTTTGTTTACAAGTTCTTGCTAGGCAAAAGAATTCATTAATCCATGAATCAGTTAGTGACTGAATAAGTATGTTGGTAAGTAATTCTAACATTTGGATACTGAAGGTCACCAAGTATTATTTATAGAATGGAGACGAGAAGATTAATGTTTACAGCCTGAAGACAAGAAAACTTGCAGATATGCAGGTTATGCCATTTCGCACTGATTGCCATGGAGCAGAAGAAAGGCTGTAGACTGCAGAGAGATCTCAATCAGCTGCAAACAAGCAACTCCAAAGAAAACCCTTGTCACAGCAACCATTTCCGACTAAATTGCTTGTTATCTTTGCAAAGCAACCCTCCTGGTGCCATTTATTTATATGTTTCCTATTACCTTGAGTACAATTCTCAACGTTCTATCACTTCTTGGGGAATCATTTTTCCTAAGCAGTAATCACTGCTTCCTCCAACCTTACGTTGTCACAGCCCCACATGCAGTGCTCTCAAGGGCAAAGTGCTCTGGACGGCGTCTGCGGCTCCATCCCTACAACCCATCCTATCAGGGAACTGCCTCGAGTTACAGCCCATTTAATCTAGAGCTCGTCCAAACTTCATAGCTAAAAACGAAACCCACAGTACAAACTAACAATTTGAAAGGGAAAACGTAATTTGAAATACTGCAAAAGGTTCTATTGTCTATTCAGAAACTTGGCAGGGGTCAAAGCATCCAAGGTTTCCCAAGAAGAGAATATTTGTGCCCATGTTGGTAAACACAAAAGTGGCAATGAAGGAAATCTAGTCAATCTAGGAAAAAACATAAACTTCAGATATAAATGGCAAAAAAATAGCAAAGTTAACCAAAATATGAAGATGAGGGTAAAGTGACATTTGTTTTTAAACAACAGTGACCCTGATCTTCAACTTCCAAGTCGAGGACTGACTCCAAATGTTACAACAGGCAAATGATTAGCAGCACCCCCAGAACTTAAGAGGAAACACTAGTTAACAAAAAGTTAACCCATCCTTCGAACACCTGAAATTCCACTGTCTCCTTGCACAATAACATGCGTACTTGTCTAAGGGAACCTGCACATACACAAAGCTTGTTTTTAATTATGCCGATTTTGAAGTTGGCATTTTTTCAATATTAAATTCTAGAGTGCATTTAAAGAAAGGTGTTTCCCACTCTGTGAGGTGGACAATTTCTACATCGATATTGACTGACTAATAATTGTACACTTGATTTTCAAAGGATGGACAAGGACTCCGATAACTGGCAGGCTTCTTTATTTACAATATTTTAAGTGAATTTCAAAAATACCTGGATTATTGTTCGCGTATTTGTTGTACTCAGTAAATTTCCACACACGGTATATTAATCCTCCTCCAGCAAAACAAACTGCACACATACACACACACACACACACACACACACATACACACACTGTTCATGCAGGGGAACTGGCCTCGCCGGACAGTTCGATGCCACCGTAAATAGCAAGTTCATGTGTGTGCGATTATAAACACAAAATTCCAAAGTATGAGCAAATACTGAAAACACCATAAAAGCCTCTGATACGATATATCGACTGGTATTAATAATAAAATTTGCATAGAAATACATATTTTCTGAAGAAGGCATAGATTTTTATATATTATCACTGTAACCTTATGCATTATATATGATAATCTAATATTTTTCATAAAATATTTCAAGATATTTTAATTTGTTCATAAATTTACTGTAGCTTATGTCATGATTTGTATTAGCTTTAAAGTAATATCTAGTTTCACACAGTATTTTTTAATTTCTTCTATCAAATCTCTCTTCAATCAAGGCTACATCTTGATCTAGAATGGCCAGAAATTAGTCTAAAAATTAGTTGGCATATTATTTCTCTGTGAATCACTTCACAGTCATGTTCATATTTTTATTTTCTTGTTCTGATCCACTTATATTTTATCAGGATATCACTTTCATAGTGTATTTTACATTAAGTTGCTTACCATTTAGAAGTATTATTTTAAAAAGTTTTTAATCATAATCATTTTTAGCCACTCTTGGATTAGTTTGAGATTTTATGTAAATTTTTGCTAGCATTATTTTGATAATAAGCCACAATTTTGTTAAATATCTTAGGCTAGTAGATATACAAAATTATTTTAGTGTTTGGCCCCCCAAATTATCACTCATTCTTTATAGGTTATAATTATTATTCCTCATATGTGTATGAGAGTGATTATTAGATCAAGTTTAATATGTGTTCTATAGAGCTGTTCCATTTTGGGGCATATCAGAAAGTGTAGTATGTTAGATTTGAATTGTTTAAGATAATGGTATGCTATAGACACAGGTGATATATCTCACAGTAATAAATTCAAACCGTGCATCACAATTGGCACAAAAAACATATTTGTATTGGGCTAAAAATATGGATTGTACACACTTTTCTTTAACAACACATTAGTGCCATTTCCACAGAAAGATCTCTAACAACCTTTTAAACCAATCCTGGGAATTGAAAGTTGTCTTTTTAGTGATTCTCTTACGCCAATGCAATATTTGTTATAAAACAACAAAAACATTCATTAATTTCAACATGTATTCTATGATATTTCACCAGTAAATACATTAAACATTAATTGTGCTACAAACTTTTGTCACTGACACAAACTGAACTGAATGCCCTTTACTTTGATAACTTCATTTATGCTCTCTTTTCTCACTTTATCAACTACTAGATAGTAATCCCATGTTTAGTTCTTTGTCCTAGCTCATTGTTTTTTAACTTATATGTTCATATGATCGAAAGTAACAAGCTCTGGAGGAGGAAAACCTTTCGTTATAACTGACATATAGTAGGGAAGCCAGCCAGCAAAGAAACTGCTTTCAAAGATTCAACAGAAGGAATCTTATAGGAGTCTGGTGGTCAAAGCCACTCTGAGGACAAGTAGCAGAGGTTCTTAAAAGAGAATCTGCAAAGTTTCAAGCATTCCAGCAGGGAAGTTTTCACTAAAACATGGATGTGGATTGCTGTGATTATAAACAAAAAGGCCCTTGAGCTTTCTTGAGAAAAGTTCTGATAGTAACTTCTCAGAAACTCTGTTTTCAATGAAGACCACAGGCTCTTTCAGCTGGAGTGAATGGGGTCAGGGGAAAACATTATAATAAAGAAGGATTCAAGATAGTTCAGAAGTATACAGTTTTTGTTTATTTGTTTTAGGACATGAATTGCAATATGGTGAGAAACAAGAAAACAGATGCTTGGCTCAACACCCCTGGAAACTTATACTTTGTCACACAGAAAAAATATTGCCTTCATGAGCAGATTCATTCATGAGGAAAAAAAATTCAAAAAAAGATATTTGAGGAGTTAAATTTTCTCTCTCGCCTAAGAGATCTTCAACTGAAAAGCTTTCACCACATTTTGTGGTGATGTCTAGTGAAAACTGTGCTCAACCACAAGGTGTCTCTGCCATCAGATTATGGTCTTTTGTTGGAAAGAGGTAGGGTAGGAGATGTGGTGAAGCTTTTCATTGGGGCTTGAAGGGTGAAGGTCACAAGACTGGATGTGCACTGCCACGTGCTAGATTCCAAGTGATAAAAGGGCCCATGGTTCCTTTAACACACTTATTTTTGCATGTGTGATTGTAAGATACACAGCCCTTTTGAGTATGGAGCCTAGGTTTAAGGGTTTCCTGGTTACACTACTTTTCAAACCAATACCATTAACATTTAAGATGAAGCCACTCAATCATAGTAAACAATAAAATTACATATTGCCCATAATAAGGTCAAGATTCTAAAGTTATTTCCCTCTTGATAAAATGTGTTTGTAACTCTCATGGAATATATTTTATACCAGCTGGCCAGTTATGTTGTATGCCATGTGGTTAACCGGGAGAGTAAAGCTTGGTGCCATCACATAAATATCCCCGGCTGGTATTACTTCAGTAATTTACCTAGCCTAAGGTCATTCTAAAGCAGTTTAAATGCATCATTAATCCACAATCCTCTAAAATACTAAAATACTTAAATAAATTACAATGGGGTAGGATGAGCCTGAAGAGAGGAAAAAACTGTCAAGATATGATACATTTAAATGATGCCAAAAACGTCTCTAAGACTCATGAATAAATTATTGCTAAAATGAGAGGCATAATAAAGAGACTCAAGGACATGATATATCCAGCTTTATGTGATCCAGAGAGATTAAGAAAATTAATCTTGGATTTCTTTTTTTTTTTGCTTGTGCATTTTCATTCATTTAATATTAACCTTCGTCATTCAAAATGTACATGTTCATTTTCATTACCTCCCTTTTCTTATTTCAATCCATTTTATTCCTTTGGTCACTGTCCTTTTATTACTAGCAATATATAGTACACATAAGTCCTACCTCTGTGTGTGTGCACATCTGCGTGCATATGCAAGTATGCACAGGCGTGTGTGTGTTTTGGAAGTGGGGAGCATAAGTAGCGTTACCATGAGCAAAGCTGACATCCATGTGGAATTAAGGAGGCAGTAAATTGGTGACATAAATTTATGAAATATAATTTAGGTCATCCTGGACCTTACTGTTCCTTAAATAAACAAATGCCCACAAAATAAGATCTTATGATGTCTTGTCTTCCAGTTAAGTTTCCTGACCAATCAGTAAGGCACTTAAAAAGAAAATCAGAAATTGTAGAATCACATGCAAATCTATGAACAAAGCTTAAAAATTCATTGAGGCGTGAATTCCGAGGAAGCAGATTTTCACAGGGCTAGAAACATGCAGTAGCGAAAGCTCTTCTCCTTACTCATTCCCATGGGATAATGTCATGACTGGCAGCCTTGTTCCTTTGTTACACGGGCCTCCCCACAGCCCCAAATCTGTAAGCCTTCCTATTAACTATGTTGTCTGAACTACTACGTGAAAAAAATTCTGTACTTTTATTTCATATGTCCAATGTCCATCAGTTATATTGGAAGGTTGTGGTCAGGTCTTCCACGGGCCCCCAAAACTCAGTATAGAGCAGGGAACCCAGTGCCTGAGGGAAAAAGAATGGCTTTAGATGGCAGAGAGTGGATCCTGGAGTACTGATGCAGCTCCACGCAGCACAGCAGCACAGAGTGCGGAATGGCGGGTGACAGGGGTTAGAGGAAGAGGAAATGGAGAGTTCCTATTCAATGGGGATCGAATTTCAGTTTTGCAAGATGACATGCTGTACAATAATACTGCACCTGTAGTTAACAATGCTCCGCTGAGCATTTAAAAGTTTAAGAGGGTAGATCTCACAGTAATAGTAATAAATAGTAATAGTAATAAATAGTAATACTACTAATAATATAATAATAAAGCAACTGGGTCTGTGCTCTCTTTACTGCTGCTACTACCAGTATATTCCTTACTGCTGACCACCAATCTCTGCGATTCTCTAAAACGAACTAGGGATCAAGGTCATGTGTCCATTCTAGGTACATTTCATGTTTATCCGTTATATTAAACACTTTGTTGCCTGGGCTAACTTCTGTTTATCTTATAAAGTTTGAAAAATATACACAAAAGAAATACACACCTATAACTAGTATTAAAACTCATGTTTTTATGAATATATGCACTATTCATAAGTGCATATATTTGTGTGATTTTGCCATAAGGTAAAACAGTAGGATACATTTAACTCCATAGCCAGGTGTTCAGTGTACATGATGTGTATGGCACTGGGAGCAAAGAGCAATAAAAGGAAAATAACAGCATCATATTTACTGTTAAACGCCTTTGTAGCCTCTTAGCATAAAAATATATATTGAAATAAAGATAAGAATGATAAATTTAAAACTTCTTAACCCACAATAAAAACAAAGAAATGCTATAAAAACTATGCAAAAAAATCTTGATAAGAAAGTTATGCTAAATTAGCGCAGCATCTATCTTGGAACTTCAAAAGGAAAAATGCTCCTCATCGCTGAGCGCAATTTCTCAGCTATGATTTATGGGAGAGCTGGGTAAACATTTCTAAGTGGGGAACGTGGCATATAGTTAATAATAACCTCACAGACATTTCTTTTTGCTTTATATTATTTTGAAACAATCTTAAACTTCAGAATAGTTGCAAGTACAATTTTTTTTTCCCTGAACCATTTGATAAGTTTCAGACGTGATGTCCCATGGCCCTGAATATTGACATTCTTCTACATAATCACTATAAAATCATCAAAATCAGGATACTAATACTGATTTGTTATCATTTAAACCACATGTCCCATCAAATTGTATGAATTGTCACCCAAAATAGCCTTTATAGATAATCTAGTCTCAAAACTATGCATTGCATTTAGTTGTCATGTTTCTTTATCTCTTTTGGCCTGAATCATGTCTAGACTTCTTGATTTTTATGATGCTGACTCTTCTTAAGATTGTAGGCCAGTTATTTTATGTCATTTTTGATTTCTCTGCTGGTTCATATGCTTCAGTTCAGGTTATGCATCTTCGGCAGAAATACCACAGAAGCGACACTGTGTTCTTCTCCTGGCATCCTATCAGCTGGTCCACGATTTGAATTTGCTTCATTACTGGTGGCCATTTTAATCACTTACTAATTGTGGTGCCTGCCAATTTTCTCCACTGTAGCATTGCTCATTCTCCCCTTTGTAGTTATGAAGGCTTTACATGCATACAGTCACATCTAAATTCATTTTATATCTGTATTACAAAACATGCGTTCACATCGATAGCTTCAGTTCCAACCCAACATCTCAGAATTCATTCTGGTTGTTTTCCCTTTCCACATAAACTTCTTTAACTTAGCTTCCCCCTTCCTTAACAAACTTACTTGTTTCCCTTTTATTTAAACAATCTTCCATCACATCCTCTACATAATATTACTGTGAAAATGCCTCTGTCACCTCACCAAGGTCTGGACAATTCAAGCCAGGTGGTCCCAAGAAGGAAGCCCCAGTCATTTGCTTGGGCTCTAATACCCTGCTCCAGGCAGAACTAGGTAGATACTCATGCCATCCTATTTGGACTACAGGAGCCTGTGCTAGGCCGTATCTCTACCTGGGAGAACGCCTGCTTGGGATCTAACACCCTGTGCCTAGCTCTCGCCTTGTTGTAGGAGTGAGCATCCTTCTCACCCTGGTAGGTCTCTAACATTCCACTTTGCACTCTGCTGCTCCCCTCCACCTTGGTGTGATGCCTCTAGACCTAGATTCTTTGGGAATGGAAAGAAGAAAGGAAGGGAGGAAGTTCCTATTAGGATTTCAAAGAAATAAATAAAGGTGATGTTCTATTTGTGTTCTCTTTTTCTATTATTTGACCTCAGTAAATTTTCAAGGGATAACACTATACATTAAATAGTCAGGGTTCCAGTGTGCTATAGTCTAGGAGTGCCCCTTCCTGGTTATGTAATAAAGAATTTAACTGGTTTTAGCTTCCTGTTCCTGGAATGCAGCCTCTTCAGTTTTTTGACTTTCCCAAGTGCTAGGAGTGTTTTTGTTACTCGTGGTAAGCCCTGATAGATAGCTAGGTGATTCATGGGGCTCCTACATAGTTTACACTAGGGAGATGACTCAGGATGGCTACTGGTCACACCAGAGAAAACCACCATGTGTTTAAAGGTTCTGAAACACATGATAGTAGCCTGACACCTAGGAAAGGAAAGTGGGGCGTGGAGCTGGAGATTGAGTTCAATGTCACGACCGTGTCCTGGTAGCCAGCGATTCAATCAATCATTCCTGTGCAATGAAAACTCAGTGAAACCTCTGGACACCAAGCTTGGGTGAGCTTCCTCAGCAGGTCCTGAAATCCACGGCGAAGCACTAAATATGCACGTCTTTTTGTGCAAATTTCTTAACATTGCATTGTGTATATAGTAGTTGGCTTTACTGATTAAAAAGATATGGTGCAATACTAGGACTTCTTACAAACTTAATTAAAAGCCATATTGGAATTAATATGATTTGCAAGTATCTTTTGGGAACAGAGCCCAGTACATGTTGAGGGATTGCACATATTGACATATGACGTTCAGAGTTGTCATACGGATGTAGGGCAATCACTCTCAACCCCGAGAAAACCTTAGGATGACCTCAGGAGGGAGTTAAATGACGAAATGCCATTGACAACTCCTGCTCCTAGATACTCTAAATTGGCTGATCTAAGTGAAGCCCTGGACGCTGCTGCTATTTAAAAGGTTACCTAGGTTATTGTGACACACTTGCAGGATTGAGAGGCATTGCGCTACAGAAGAATACCTTCTATAACTCTTATGTAACAATATGTAAATGTTACTATATCAAAATTATCTTCCTTAAGGGTCATGCATCATCACAGCCTATCTCATGATTAG
This sequence comes from Mormoops blainvillei, assembly GCA_004026545.1. Taxonomy (NCBI): domain Eukaryota; kingdom Metazoa; phylum Chordata; class Mammalia; order Chiroptera; family Mormoopidae; genus Mormoops; species Mormoops blainvillei. The sequence continues at coordinate 249,478 of PVJD01001245.1, read as the reverse complement.
CAACTGAATTCTAAGTTCATTATTTTGTAGGCACCAGATTAATTCTTTAATTATATAAATAATCTGGAGGCACCACAAAGGAAGCAGGGAAGTGATAAGAACTGGACAGTCAGACCTGTAAAAAGATATAAAAGTCCAAGAAAATATAGACCTAATAAGAGATGATAGTACAAAATGAAAGGGTAATGAGTTAATGATCCTAAAACTATAAAAAACGTCTTAAAAACTCCATCAAAATTAGAAAGCTTTCATAGTGTAATCAAGTGATTAGGACACAATTATCCCAGGTTTTTATTCTAATTCAACCTCTCTCTGGAATATTATTGTAAAAAAATTTATATGGAATTTTTATTTAATAAAATACTGGACTAGTTACTTTTATTATAGGATAACAAAGTCTGTCTATGTTCTAGCAGATGCATTACATCAATGCTATTATTTATGTTGAGGTAAATTTACCTGAATCTCACATTTTGCTCATTGGATAAAAGTATAATTTATAAGTGAGATTCTTTATTTATATATAATTATATATGCACACATATATACATAAATATATCATAGCACTATGGTTAAATATTAACTGAATTATAAGAGGTATTTGGAAGCTCATAGCTCTATAATATTAAAATATTTTATATGAAAATATGTAGTATAATTTTTGAAGTCTACATTATTTTCTTTCAGTAACACAAGTAGAAAACCATGGAAAATTAAAGAGAAAAATGTGTTTGTGACCTCATAAATCCTTTCTAATTTATCCCTAATCTCTAAGTAATGTGTTTGTCAATTTGTTTTCCAAAATCTAAACACAGAATAGAAATGCTAAGAGGACTATGCAGAATGTTCTTTGTAATCTAGGTGGTATCGATAAAGGATAAAACTAGGCATTGCCTTGAGCTCTGATGACTCATTCTCTTTGTTCAACTGTGATACAGATATTGCAACTTGAAGCTAAATGTCCTCTCTACAAGGTTTCCAGTTGAAATAACTCCACTGCTGCACTCTGCAGAAAAATCAAACAACAAAGCACTCCCTCTCCCAGACTCATCAATTTCCTCTACAGACACCAGCCCTGAACTTTTTACCTAAACATTTCCATCTCATGCCTCTTGTCCTTACCCCCTTTTGCCTGTGCCAATAAAAGAGGACACTTTTCATGATTCTCCAGGGAGACATCTTTAAAAGGTACATCTTTGCTTTCCTAGCACTAGTATTTCCTCCCTCTTTGTAAAATCCATTAACCATCATCCAGTGTAAATGTGCGTAAAATTTAAAATCTATTAACCATTACTTACTGTGTGCTCTCAACAAGTAGATATAAGAGAAAACCTTACATGCCTTCATTATGAGTGCTTCTCTACAAAGGAAGGATTTTGGAGAGTTTACTAGGTTCGGCATCCTAAATTTACCAATCAAAGCTCAGGTTCCAGTGTAACATTTCCAAATGACAGGAGGACTAGTGATGCTGAGTTACTAGTTATAACAACACTAGTTGTTCTCAGAAAACTTCATTAGCCTCAGGAAAATTGAGTTAAGCCCATAACTCATTGTGTGGTTTGGCCAAATAACTGCTTAATTTCCTCATCTGATTTATGAAACAGTCAGACAAGATTATTTTATCCGTCTCAAATTGACAATCAAGCACATTTAACAGGTGAGAAGCAATATTTGATTTAAAATACATATACTCAGAATCCCCTGGTATATGAGCATTAAATTTTTGCACTACAGAACCTGTAGATGGAGGTTCTTGCCTCGGTGCTGATGGCTGCCGACTGACCAGGATGGTGGCTGCTGAATGCTGGGGTGGATGGGGCAATTTCTTAAAATAAGACAACAGTGAAGCTTGCTGCATCAATTGACTTTTCCTATCATGAATGGTTTCTCTGTAGCACACCATGCTGTTTGACAGCATTTTACCCAGAGAGTTTCTTTCAAAATACGCGTTAACCCTCTCAAACCTTGCCAGTGTTTTATCAATTATGTTTATGTGATATTCTAAATCCTTTGTTGTCATTTCAACAAGATTCACAGCATCTTCACTAGTAGATTCTGTCTCAAGAAACCCCTTTCTTTGCTCATCCATAAGAAGCAACTCCTCATCCATAAAAGTTTGATTGTAAGATTGCAGAAATTCAGTCACATCTTCAGGCTCCACTTCTAATTCTAGTTCTCTTGTTATTTCTACCACACCTGTTGTTACCACCTCCACCGAAGTCTTGTATCCCTCAAAGTCGCCCATGAGGGCTGGAATCACCCTCTTCCAGATTCCTGTTAATGTTGTTATTTTTAGCTCTTTCCATGTAACACAAATGTTTTTAATGGCATATAGAAGGGTGAATCCTTTCCAGAAAGTTTTCAATTTACTTTGCCTAGCTCCATCAGAGGAACCACTATCTATGGCAGTGATAGCCTTAAAAAATGTATTTCTCAAATGATTTGAAAGCCAAATCACTCCTTGACCCATGGACTGCTGGATGAATGTTGTGTTAGCAGGCCCAAAGCATGAATAGTGTTCAATGCCTAGGTGCAATGTCAATAAGCACTAATACTTTGAAAGAAAGAAAGTATCCAGCCATGTCCTGCGAAAAATAGAGACATTTACTGAAGAAGATACAAGATACAAGAAACATTGCACATAGCAATGACACCTTAGTCCAATTGCAGGCAGGTACCTTGGGACCTCACACAATTCTCCCAATTGCCATGAGCTATCCCGTCATATTTTCCTGAATCTCATTGATGGTCTGAAATCTCTCCCCTTTCAAAGGTGATTTTAGTTTTGGGAAAACCCAGAAGTCACAGGGTGCCAAATCTGTACTGTAGGGGGCTGAGTCACCCGGTGATTTGATGGTTTGCCAAAAAACTCTGCACGAGAAATGATGCATGAGTGGGTGCATTGTTGTGATGAAGCTGCCAATCATCAGTTGCTCGTAAGTGCAGCTGTCTAAATCATCCCAGTGGTTTCCACAGAGGAATGTTCAAGTTTAATGCAAAATTTGATGCAGATTTGTTGTTCTACTCACTCAGTCATTTTAAATGGCCACACATTACACATGCTCACTCAATGGTGTCTACCACTCCCAATGACTAGTATCATTGTTCATGCATAAGCATTCCAGTCCACTCTCCTTGGCTGCCAGGTTACACTGACGTCTTGCAAACCATTCTCATTATATGAACAATGGGTGGAATTTTTCCAGGTAGACCTTTTACATATGCGCGTGTGCGCACACACACACGCGTATATATATGCGTGTGTGTGTGTGTATATGTGTATATACGTATATATGTATATATATGTATATATGTATATATATAGCAGCAGGTTTTTAGAGTGTACTCTGAAAATATTCAGTAAACTGTGTTGGAAACAAATATGCTGTCATCCAGGCTTGGTTGTTCCATTCATGGAGCACAGGCAGAGTAAATTTAGCATAATTCTTAAGAGCCCTAGGGATTTTGAAATAGTAAGTGAACACTGGCTTCAACTTAAGTCACCAGCTGTATTAGCCCCTAACAGGACAGTTAACATGTCCTTTGAAACTTCTCCCGTCAAGCTATGGAAGTCCTAGGTGGCATCTTCTTCCAAAATAAGACAATTTCACCTCCATTGAAAATGTGTTCTTTACCATAGCCAACTTCATTAATTATCTTAGCTATACCTGGATAACTTGCTGCAGCTTCTATAAGAGTCTAGCTTGTGGCACCATAAAATAATTGCAATAATAGATCAAAGATCATGGATCACAGATTACTATAACAAATGTAATAATGAAAAAGTTTGAAATATTATGAGAATTACCAAGATATGACACAGAGACACAAAATGACCAAATGTTTAAAAAATGGTACCCATCTACTGCTAAAAGCAGAACTGCCACAAACCATCAACCGGTAAAAAAATATGGAATCCGCCAAGCACAATAAAGTGAAGTGCAATAAATCAAGGTAAGCCTGTATTATTAGTAGTTAATGGCAGAACAGGATTATTTTTCCTCTAATTCTATTTTTTTCTCAGTAAGAGCAATTTCAACAAGCCCTGGCTAAATGTAATGCATATTTAACAAACTGATCAAATTTGAAATAAGATACTTGAAAACTCTAAGAATCCACTCACAGGTGACATTAATTATTAAGCAATAAATATTTTAATGAATGAAACATATATTTATGAAAAATATGTCACCATTCAACCACAATTCAATGTGTCTCCACTGTGATAAAAATTTATAACATACTGCTAATCATACAAAAGGAAAGCTGATTTTAATTTTATACTCTAGATTTAAAATACTATTTTTGTGTTGTTGCCCAATCCTAATACTGCTCAGTATACTACTATTAGGCTATAAGGAACAGGATTTAGGGGAGAATCATCAAGATAAGATTTGGACATCGCATAGTATTTTACATTGATTAAAGTGAGCATTTAGGGAAATCTTAAAGTTTGAAAAAATAATCCCTGAACCTGTACCTTCATCGATATGTATTGAAGTAATGATAAGTGAACTTAAATATTTTGCTTTGGTGATGGTAGGTCTTTGAAGCTTATTGTTGTTTATGCTTTTCTAGAAACATACACATATCAGCCTCAAATATTCACCACAAGCTAGTGGAGAGACCTACCTACCTTTTATGCTTTATTTTATGACTCTTTTGCCTGGGTCCATGGTAAAAAATAATAAAATCATTCTTATTCACTATCCCTAAGTGATGTTTTGGGTAGTCATGGCTCAGTATTTTATATTTACTCAAACTTAATAAACCAAAGAACAGAATGACGTTTCCTAAAATGAGAAATGAAATATTATTCAATACTTCCTCTCAATGCACTCACATATCTATCAGTCCTGACAAGGGCAAAATTCATATATATGAAAATACATATATATGTATGTTTATGCATATATATTCAGTGTCAACCTTGTTGGAAGGAACCCACAATCTAAAACCAACCATGAATAAAAAAAATTAAAAGTATATGGAAAATAAAAGAAATACATTGTGTTATAAGGTAAGTGTAAATTAACAGGATTATTCTGCCTAACTAAAAATATTGCATTGCAAAAACTAATAAAAAGAATGAGAAGACTCTAACAAACATATGCAAACTATTATTTTACATTAAAAAGGGCAAATAGATTGTACTTTAATAAAAATATATTAAAAATTCATTCTTTAAAGATTTCATCAGAATCAATATATTGTATCAGTAAAATCAAAATAAAAATATTTTCCAAGTGAAAATATCACAGAAATTAGTAAATATATTTTATATAAATGAAAGATAGAGAACTGATTAATCATTCAGAGTAAATACATTACCATAAGAAAAAGATGAAAAACATGAAATGTTTCTCAAACTATTAGAAATAGGGAACTGGAAATAAACAATGTAAAAATCATATTAAGTATTATAAATAAAAAATAATAATTTTAGTGTTCAAGTCAGACAAGTTGCTTAAAATGCATTACATACTTTCTCATTCACGGACACATATTTGTTAGGTGACAGTATCTAGAAATTAATATTTTAAGTTTCTAAATACCATGGCACAAACGAATGTATAATAGCATGTATTATTTTTGTCCATGTAAAAGAACATTTTAAAATGGTATTTCAACTAATTAGATGCCATCGTGTGGATAATATTAAGGGAGAATGCCCCACTTAAACAACTCCTTCTAATATTTATTCACATCTTTTAAAAACTGAATATAGCCAATAAACGTCCTTTTATCAAAAATCATGTTAATACAGTACTGAGATGAACACAATTACAACTGAAATGAATGAAGGTCAAAACTAAGTGAGTATCAATAGAAATATCAGAAAGAAAAGTTCAAAACTCCAAAGCTGACCATAATACTAGTACAAACAAAAGGGAATATAATTAATGTGCTTGGAGTAATTTAGCATTATGAAGAATGTGAAATCATCTCATCAAACATTATCAGAATGGTAAGACATTTCCCCCCAAAACACTGAATTAAATATGCTTCTACCAAATAAAAAGCTTGTCATATCTTTTTTAGTTCTTATAATATTTTTCCTGATCTCTTTCATTAGTTTTATCCTTGAATTTTCTCCCTTTCTCTCCCTTCTTCAAAATCCTTGCTACATGACCACTAATTAAAATGAACACAGGTAAATCAAGGTAGACTTTTTCAAAAGGAGAGAAGCTATTCAAAGGAGGAACTGTGCTAGAGAATCAAGCTGATAGGAGTTTAAGGTCTGTAACATTCAAATTAAAATTAGCCCCTTGAAATATATCAATCTCTAATTTCAAAATAGACTTATATTATGAATTGTGCTGTTAAGTACTCTCCTGCAGGTCATATTAACTCAACCACAAGCTTTTTTTATAAATTAGTAAAGTTTTAAAAATAAGCCTCTTCTAAATTATCATAATAGATACTTGAATGTGGATACTTATTGTGTCTAGACATTAAATTGGTGAAAGTTATACTGCAGGTAGTGTTATCATTAGAGAAAGAGTAGATTCAATGATTGTATTTTATTCTTTATGTTACATACTTTTTTCAACATGACTATCTTCTTTTCATTTAAATTAACTGGAGCTATACATGTTTTCTATAGTATACCCAGATGGCTACATGTTTGATGAAACCTCATTGTGATTACAGTGTCAGAGTCAGTCAAGTCTTTCATAATAACATGTTTACTCTGGGAGAGACTGACAGAAAAACCAAATATTAACAGAACCTTAATTAATGAGCATGACAATAGTTTACCTTTTTATGTGAGTAAAATAATAGTTTACCTTTTTATAGTGATAGTTTTTCAACAATACCTATATGATATTTAAACATACATGCTGAGTTACAAATAGTTATTTTTGTATAGATATAGCAAAGCTCAAATAAGTTCAAAATATAGAAAGTAACATATTTATCACTACTCATTCATTCAAGAAATATATATTGAGTGCCTACTTTGTGGTTAGGTAATGTTAGGCACTGGAATTAAAAAGTATAAAAAGATAGACAATTCTTAACTGCATTGGCTTCCTGAGGCTGTCATAACAAATTACCACAAATTAGGTGGCTTAAAACAATAGAAATGTACTCCCTCACAGTTCTAGAGGCTATAAACCCAAAATCAGGGTGCTGGCAGGGCTGTGCTGTTTCTGGAGGCTCTTGGAAAAAATCCTCCTTTGACTCTTCTAGCTTCTGGTGGCTGCCGACATTCCCTCAATTCCTTTGGCTTGTGGCCACATCATTCCAATCTCTGCCTCTGTCTTCACACTGCATCTCCCTCTTTTGTCTGTGTCTTCTTCACTGCTGTCTATCAAATATCTCCTGTGTGTCTCTTATTGGATTTAGGGCCCAGAAGTATAATCCAGAATAATTTCTACATTTCAAGACCCTTAATATAATTGCATCTCCAAAAAACCTTTTTCCAAGTAAGGTATCATCCACAAGGTTAAGGTATTAGTACATGAACATATCTTTGGGAGGGGAGCATCATTCAACTTACCACTGGGTTTAAGAAAATTACCGATAATGGCAAATAAATTACCTACACAGATAGTTAATATACTAACAGATGAATTCCATTGTACAGGCAAAAAAAGGTTTTTCTTAGGAAACACTTAGGGAAGGCACCAAAAACAAGCATGGAGGTTCAGGGAATGTTTCCCAGTGAGAACTTAAAAGAAAGAAGAATATCCAGACAAGACTAAAAGTAAAATATATGCACAATCCTGGAGGTATAAGAACGTGATATTCTCAGGAACCTAAAAGAAGTTCAAAGTGGTTGGAGTTTAGGAAGTCTTGGCAGTGAGGTAATTAATGAGCAATTGGGCTCAAGAACTGAAAATCCACAAAGGTGCGAAGGCTAAATAACATGGTAGTAAACATGAATGGGTTAATGATAAGATCAAGGGAAAAAATCAGAGACCTGAGACAAATGAAAATGAACACACAACAACACAAAATCTAGGAAAAGGCAAATGCATTCCTACGAGGGAAATTCATAGCATGACAGGCTTACCTCAAGAAACATGAAAAATAAAAAATAAACAACCTAACTTAAAACTTAAAGGAACTAGAGAAGGAACAACTAACAAAGCCCAAGTGAGTAGAAGAAAGGAAATAATAAAGATCAGAGCAAATTAAAAAAAAAAAAAGGAGCCTAAAATATATATAAAAGCTCAATGAAACAAAAAGCTGGTTCTTTGAAAAAATAAACAAGATTGACAGACCTTTATCCAGACTCATCAAGATAAAAAAGAGAGAGAGGACCCAAATAAGTAAAATAGGAAATGAAAGAGGAGAAGGGATAACCAACTCCACAGAAATATAAAGGGCTGTTAAAATTATTACGAACAACCATATACCAACAAATTGGACAGTCTAGATGAAATACACAAATTCCCAGAAACACAAATCTTCCAAAACTTAATCAGAAAGAATCAGAAAATCTGAATAAACAGATTGCAACTAATGAAACTGAAGCAGTAATCAAAAAACTTCCAACAAACAAAAGTCCTAGACCGGATGGCTTCAGAGGTGAATTTTACCAAACATTCCAAGAAAAACTAACCAATCATTCTCAAACTATTCCAAAAATTTCAATAGGAGGGAAGACTCCTAAGCTCATTTTATGAGGCCAACATTATCCTAATTCTAAAATTAGATAAAGACACTACAAGGAAAGAAAATTATAGGCCAATATCCCTGATGAACATAGATGCTGAAATCCTCAATAAAGTATCAGCAAACTATATCCAGGAATACATTAAAAAGATCATATACCATGATCAAGTAGGATTTATTCTGGGAATGCATAATATCCACATATCAATAAATGTGATACACCACATAAACAAAATGAAGAATAAAAATCACATGATTATATCAATAGATGCAGAAAACCATTTGATAAAATCCAGCACTCACTTACGATAAAAAGCCCTCAGCAAAGTGGGAAGAGAGGGAATATACCTCAACATAATAAAAGCCATATATAAATGACAAACCCACAGCCAACATCATAGTCAATGGGCAAAAACTACAAGCATTTTTCTAATGATCAGGAGCAGGACAGGATGTTTGCTTTCACCTCTTTTATTCATCATAGTACTGGAATTCCTAGTCACGGCAATCAGACAAGAAGGAGAAATAAAAGGCATCCAAATTGGAAAGGAGGAAGTAATACTGTCATTATTTGTAAATTACATAATACTGTATATAGAGAACACTAAAAATTCCACCAAAAAACTACTAGAACTGATAAATAGGTTCAGTAAAATAGCAGGATACAATATAAATATCCAGAAATTGGTTGCATTTTTATTCACCAATAATGAACAATCGAAAGGAGAAACTAAGAAAACAATATCATTCACAACTGCATCAAAAAAATAAAACACCTAGGAATGAATTTAACCAAAGATGTAAAAGCTGTATACTTGGAAAATTGTAAAACAGGGAACAAAGAAACTAAAGAAGCTACAAATAAGTGCAAACACATACTGTATTCCTAGATAGGAAATATTAACATCATCAAAATGTCCACATTACCCAAATCAATTTATAGATTAAAAATAATTTCTATCAAGATACCAATGGTATATGTCACAGACTAGAATAAATATTCCATAAATTTACAGGGAACCCCAAAGACCCTGAATAGCCATAGCAATTTTGAGGAAAAAGAACAAAACCTGGAGGAATCTTGCAATCTTATACCAAACTAAAATATGAAGGCACAGGAATAAAAACAGCATAGTATATGGGTCAGTGGAACAGAATAGAAAGCCCAGAAATAAATCCATGCCTTTATAGTCAAGTAATATTTGACAAAGTAGGAAAGACATATAATGGGGTAAAGACACTCTATTCAATAAATGATGTTAGGAAAATTGGACAGACATCTGCAAAAAAATGAAATTAGACTACCTACTTATACATGCATGAGGGTAAACTCAAAAGGTTTTAAAGACTTAAATATAAGACTTGAAACCATAAAAATCCTAGAAGAAAACATAGGCAGTAAAATCTCAAACATTTTTCATAGCAATATTTTTTTTCTGATATATCACCTCCAGCAAGGGAAACAAAGGAAAAAATAAATGGGACTACATCAAACTAACAAGTTTTTGCACAGTAAAGGAAACAATCAACAAAATGAAAACACAACCCACTGAAAGGGAGAACATATTTGCCAAGAAGTTAATATCCAAAATTTATAAAGAAATTCTATAACTCAACACACACAAAAAAATCCAATTAAAAAAATGGGCAAAGGACCTGAATAGGCATTTCTCCAGAGAGGACATACAGATGGCGCAGTGACATGAAAAGATCCTCAATGTCACTATTCATCAGAGAAAAGCAAATGAAAAATACAATGAAATATCGCCTCACACATGTCGGAGTGTCTACCATCAATTAATTAACAAGCAACAAGTATTATTGAGGGTGTGGAAAGAAGGGGACCCACCTACCCTGTTGGTAGATATGCAGATTGGTGCAGCCACTGTGGAAAATGGAATGGATTTTCCACACACACACACACACACACACACAATATTAAAAATGGAACTACCTTATGACCCAGTATTTCTGCTTCTGGGAATATACCCTAAGAATCCCAAAACACTGATCTGAAAGAACATATGCGTTCCTATATTCATTGCAGCTTTATTTATAATAGCCAAGATCTGGAAGCAGCCCAAATGCCCATCAATAAATGAGGGGATAAAAAAAGCTAGGAACATTTACACAATGGAATACTACTCAGCTGTAAAAAAAAGAAGGGAATCTTATCTTTTCCAACAGCGTGGGTGGACCTGGAGAGTATTATGTTAAGTGAAATAAGCCAATCAGAGAAAGACAAGTACCATATGATGTTACTTATATCTGGAATTTAAGGAACAAAAAAAGCTAACACACAAAACAGAAACAGACTTATAGAGAGAACAGACTGACAGCTGTTAGAGGGAAGGGGGCAGGGAGGCTGGGTAAAAAAAGGTGAAAGGATTAAGCCAAAAAAAAAAAGAAAGGAGGAAAGAAAGGAGGGAAGGAAGGAAGGAAGGAAGGAAGGAAGGAAGAAAGGAAGGAAGGAAGGAAGGAAATGTCCTACACAGAGACAACAATATGGTGATTTTCACAGGGAAAGAAGGTGGAGGGAACTAGGAGAAGATAAAAGGGGGATAAATGTTGATTTGTTGATTGAAGGAGGCTTGACTAGGGGTGGTGAACACACAATACAATACATAGATGATATATTACATAATTGCACACCTGAAACCTATTTAATTTTATTAACCGATGTCACCCCAATAAATTCAATAAAAATTTACTTTAAATCTAAAAAAAAGAAGAGTTTAATATAGTAAAGCCATATTGAAGAATTTGAACTTCAATTTAAATGTGTGGGAGGCCAGTGAATAGGGAGGGTAGGGGCTGTTGCAGAGAAGCGTTGTGAGTAATCAGCCCAGGCTGCCGCTGTGAGGGCGGAAGGAAGGGAAGGCTGGAGGCAGGAATATTAAGACTAGGGCGTCCTATGCTCTTTATGCTGCCCCCAAATAGGTGAGGGACAAGGGGGATTAAAAAGAGGTAGATGAATTCAAGAGAGATGTTTTAGGAAGAATTGCTACTGCTTAGCAATCAACTGAATGTTAATATAAAGATAATGAAGGTTCAATCATAACGAACACCCTCGGTAGATGACGGCATACTTCATTAAGATAAGAAACACAAAAGAAGGACAGGTGTAGGGAGTGGAAGAGAAAGATGAATTTCACTTTAGATGTTTAAAGTTTAAATTATCTCTTTCAGACTGGTATGTGGATCAGAGGCTCGGAAGGAAATTTAGATTAGACCCACGGATTTGGGAGCCATTGACTTAAATGCGATAGCTGAAATTATTAGGGGCTGGGTGAGATGCCCCTGTGGAAAGCACAGAAAAAGAAGTCATTGTACAGACCTCTGGAGAATATTCCATGTTAAGGAAAAAGACACAAGTAGCAGTCTTTAAAGGACACTGTAAATGTGTTTATGTATGGGCGTGAGGAGGGATAGGTGGGGGCGGGGGTGATAGGAGAATTAAAATAGGAGTGTGCACAGTCTGAATCACTACACGTTTACCTATTCAGCCTTCTTTCCTGCCTCCCAAAGTTACTTCTTCAAATTTCTTAAGTCTCCTGTTCCATTACCCCTTAGCCTCAGACGAAGAAAGTTGTTTCAAGTAAGACAGAGTGCCTGGAAAATTCTGTCAAGTAAGATCACTAATGGGAAGTCCTCTGGGGAATGGGCTGCCAGCAGATTCCTGGTGACCCTGGCGAAAGCGGTTAAGGCCGACTAGAGGGGTTGGGTTGGGCCCGAGTTGGGTAGAAGTGGAAAGCAAGGAATCCGGAGCATCAGGTTTGGTGATTAAGAGAAGAAGGGGGACAGGGAAGTGGCAAAAGGGCAGTGTGGCCCTGAGGGCATTTTATTTTTACTTTACTGTCTTGCTCCCTACACCTCTTCAATAGTGGGAGAAACTTCAGCAATTTTAAATACTGGTTTGAAGGGTGGATCAGAAAGCAAAACACTGACAACAAATAAATGAGAAGAAAAAAATCAATACGTAAAATCCCTTTAAAAAGTTGAGATCACAACTTTTGGATAGAAGTACCATATTTGTCCTAAAAACAAGAGACGTTTCTCCATAGTAACAGGAGGCAAATAGAGAAATGGTAAATAAATGAAGGTAGTTTTTTTCTGATTTTTATGGCATGAAGTCTTGGCTCTCCCAATATAAAAATTCTACACTCTCAGTGAGGAACGACGCCAGGCTATCTGCTGAGCTTGATTGGAGAGGTGGTGACAAGAGAGATTTGAGAAGAGAAGGTTGGAAAAAAGCAGCTTTGGAAAACACAGCTGAAGGGCTAAATAGAAAAGCATAGAATGGCTCTTTACTGGTAGTTTGGCTTCACTGTGCCAGATTTTACTTTTAAGTTAAAAAGGATTGTCTTCCCTTCAGAAGACAAAACTAAGCAATATTTATTTTCTGATTGCTTCATATAAAATAAGATGGAAGCTCCCAGAATTACAAACAAAACAATAGCAACAAAGGCCGACGACAGAAGCCTCGAACTAAAACATATTTCTCATATACACATTCTAATAACTGGAAATGAGTTTAGGTTCAATAGGACCTTTTTTTTTAATGCAAAAGACTAAAGTGTTTAAAATGTTTCACGTCTTTTATCCATTCATATGGTTAATATCTGATCAAATCAATCCCTACGTGAAATTTGTCTTCAATAAAAATTTCAAAGGAATACAGGGCGGAGAGAAGGCTCCGAGCAGGAAAAGCAGGGAAGAGGGTTAGAGAGACAGACTGGTTTGTCGTTCTAGCCTTTCTTGAGTATTATCCCCTTGGTCTCCTTGATGCTTATCGTTCCCTCCGCATTTCACATAGTGTCAGCACTCGCCATGCTTGCCTCAAAATGCTAAGGATCTCGCAGAAAATGTAATTCCTTCGGCTCATGAAAGAGCAGTTCAAAGTTTCTACAGAAGTTAAGAGGGGGGGACAATCCCATTATATAGTTATTAATCTGACACCCCTTTGTTAGGCTATCTAAAAAATAATAAAATTCCATCAGCCGGGGAGGTTTTCCAAGCATTTTGTGCATATTAGCTTACTTGACCACTGCATCAACTCAACGAAGCGGGCACTGGTTTTATACCCATTTATAAATGGTAAATCTGAGGCACGGAGCAGATAAGCAACTCGCCCAGGAACGCTCGGCAAGGAATAGGGTGAGAACGAAAAACAGGCAATCTGGGCGAGCATCCACACCCCTCAGCACTGCACATTTCCTTCCACAATTAGTATTTGTTTCTTGGATTGCTACGGTCTAGGATATTTCCGATGCAGTTTATTATACGGTAAATGATATACAGTCCAGCACTTTCAAATTGGTAGGACCACCGCTATATGAGCTTGAAAACTTTTGAAAAAAAAAATCTTTGCTCTTGCAGTATAGGATAGTAATATGACGTCTATCGCGATTTCCCGTGACCGCTTAAGAACAGCTTGAAAATGGCGCCCAGCATGGGGGAAATAAATACATAAATAAATAAATATTACCTTCACTTCAGTATATTGTATTTTATTACTTTTATTCTTATTGTTTTATTGTAATGATTGTTACTTTTATCATTCATATATTATCTTCAATTATTGGCAACTTAATACTGCTTTCTCCCTATTCTTGTAAAAAATACTGCCCCTCCCCACCCATCCCACTACCTATACTTAAACAATTTGCTTTCCTTTGCTCTGTGTACCTATTTGGTCATTTTCTAAATTTATTTTAACAGATATATTGTTATTTTATTGAGCAGGTAGCCACATGGTTTTTTGACATTTCCATTCAGTATTACAGTCTTTAATGCTTGTTATAGGATTATATATACTATGAAAAACATCTAACCACCTATCTACCATACATGCATATTATATCCACAATATATCTATATAGTTTCATACTTTATAGAACATTTCACAAATACTTAATTACCTCTCCAAATTATTAAAATAATTGCATATGAAAAATCTCAGACCTTTCTGCCAGGAAGCACTCAAACCATTAAATTTACCTTTTCATAACAACTTTTTCCACTTCTCCTACTGTTCCCCCCTTCCTCATCTATCTTCATTTCCGTAGGGACTGGCACCTCATTCTCTTCTGGTTTCTTTTGTCTCCTACCAACCAGGACCCCACATTCAGTTGTTTATGTCAATAGTGACCCCACCAATACCTCTTAGCTGTCTTTAAATAAAAAATATTTTAGTTGTATATTTAGTCTTACCAGTTAATTTTTTTTACAATTTTGTTTATCCCTCTACAACTGTGTATAACTATAATCAAGAGAGTACCTGGGACTAATTAGCAAACCTATTGACCTTTTTGAAGTCCTCACTTGCCTTAACTATGTGGCTGTTAACACTGCTCATCATTTTCTCTTTTTATGAATCCACAGTGCATTGACTCAAATTTTGTCTTCATGCCTTCCTTAACTGCAGAAGATTAAATCAGTAAATGTGTAAGAAACACTTAGGACAACATTAATATCACATGATAACTGATGTTTTCTCTACCTTTTCCAAACTCCAAATACTTAGAGCATGTATTCCTTACAAAACAATATAGTCTATCCCTACACTATTAGTGTGTACATGTCTTTTCTTAACGAACAAATCATAAAATAATTGAAAACAGGTTTACTTGTTTGCAAGATAATCACTTGTTTGCATCAGGGTCTAGCACAGTATAGTGTACATATTCAATAAATATCTATTTTATCAACAATAGACAAGTTGATAGAGGCATGTTTTATTTTCATATCTTTATTAGGGTTACACAATATTAAGCTTACTTATTACCTTCAATGAATGTTCTAAAAACTAAGAAAAAGGTTGCAGTGTTCTTTGTTAAGCTTCTCTTAATCGAACATTTACTACATAACAGGCAATTTACATACATTAATCTATTTACTTCTCTCTGCTACTGTTTTATGAGGTAATATCTGTGGTAACATATGAAGAACTGAGGTTTAAAGATGTTAAGATGCTCCAGATGATGTATTTCAGCAAGTGGTAACACCGATATATGAACCTGAAGTATTTGCCTTTCTTTTAGCCTAATCCCAACCCTGTCTCATTTTGATAACAAGATGTGACTCAATATTCACCTCCTGTAAGGATGAACTCTAATGGATCCAGAAACATCATTTTCTCTTTTTTCTAAATGCCAATGATACACATAGAAAATTCTACTACATTGCTTGTTTCTTTGTTCATGAATATCAATTTTATCTCCTCAATTCACTCCTGAGAAAATTAAGAAAGGGTATAATGCAATACACTCTTTCTGAAGCTCCTAACTCTAACTGAAGGGAAGAGTAATTACATAAAGTAGCTACATGATTTTTGATAATTTCTACTTTGCCTTTTAACTGCTTTTTCAGAATAACCCCCTCTCATGCGCAAGATTTGAACAACAAAAATAGTGCTCAAATGCTTGCTTGTAATTCATGTAGAGAAAAAAAATGCCCATGTGTGAGTCACGAGCTTATTTTTTGTTATAGGACATGAGGCTAGTCATGTCAAAGAAACATCATTGTGTTTTTAAAAATAATTTATATTAAAATTTTAATTTTTGAATAACTTTGAATGCAATATACCTAAAAATTATTTTTGAAATAAATGATTATATAAAAATAAAAACTGACAACCTGTTAAGGATTGTAGCAAAAATTACAAAGAAAGCCCTTTTATTTTCTAGACCCTATTTATTTGTTTATTCAACAGTCTTCCCTCCCAGATTTAACACATCAATGGCAATCCTGTATAGTATTCTTTGCTCTGCTGTGCTGCCTGGACATTGCTTTGCAAAGAGAGCCATCTGTAAATATTTATTAAACAAGCACTAATTGCCTTGCTAAAGGCAATTATTGCTTATACATGCACACACTATATATAGCAATAATCTATATCCATTAACCCTAATATGTTGTTAAAGATATTAAGCATTTAGTCCTCACTATAACACTACAGGAAAGTATTATCATCTCCATTTGACTTAAGAGAAAACTGATCTGGGGAAAATCGATGACTTGTTAAATAAATGACACAAAGTGCTAAGTGCTGGAACCAGAATTTGAATCCTGATAATTTGATTCCAGAGCCTCCACATTTACATACTAAAAAGAGAACAAGACAGAATAGAAACTCTAATATTTCTCTTCAAATAGAGTTCAATTGAATTCCCTTGCTGGGGAGGCATGCCAAAAATACAAAAAAAGAAAAGCCCAACTTATTCAGCCTTGGTGGCAGCCCTGACCTTTTGGTCATTTTTAATAGGATAAAAAATTTTGAAGTGATTTATAATAAAATGCACTGTTTCTAGCTTCCTAGACTTTATGTACTGAACTACCCCTGCATAAGTATTTAAATACTTGAAATACATTTGAAATCAGCCTTCTCAGCCCTCCCTGAGAAACTACCACTCCTCGTAACAAAGAACTGATAGGCACCTGCTAGTAGTCTATGGCAACGACAACTGTTATTGATTATATTACCAGATAACAGTGGCTTGCTCTGTTTATAATCTGTGCAACTCTAACAGGCTAAATCCTTAATGTAATTCTCACATTTGCTAAATAGATATAAGTACTTCTAGAAACCAACACATTTTCTTTGTCTCTCTCTATACTTTCCTAGAATTATATTAATAACATTTCAATGATGCTTCAAACTCAACTAACAGGTTGAGTTTGACTAACAGGTTTTTGTGCATTCAAAGCAGCGGAAAAAACAAGAAGTTGCAAAAGTAACAAAAATTGTAGAAAATGAAACAGCTGTGTGGATTTATTTTTCTTCGTAAGTGAAACCATGTGCATGGATATATGTATGTGGTATGTGTGTTGTTAAATGAACATGAGAAATGAACACATTTAATTTGAGGGCACTGCTAATCCAGTCCACCTTTATCTTCTTGCCACGCTGGAAGTAGAGATGCTGGAGAAAACACTGTTGTGATTAACATTTTACTCTAAATATAACTGTATTTTTTCACATTTTTCTGGCCTCCTACTTGAAGGTTGGTAGTAACAGGCACCAGCATATGAGTGAGGAATAGTGGTGTAAGCATGCCTTAATGTTCATGTATGTCCTAGGTCTTCTTTTCAACAATTAAATAAACCCAGTATGTATATGTATATGTATGTATGTATGTGTGCTATGTGTGTATATATATATTTGTGCCTGTCAAAATACATATTCTCAGTGACACAAATGTTTTGTCGTTGTTCTTGTTGTTCACTCAAGCATTACAAATGCATTTTGAGATAATTTTGGAATTGTAAGCTTTATGGTATGACAGATGGAGGTCATAAGGACAGCAAGTATCTAATCTGGTTTTTGAGTATCTTTATCTTTACTGTCATCTTCAGGACCTCCTGTTTCTTTGCACATTTGCACCTTGGATTCCATAAAGGTATTTTTGTAAATATATACATAAATATGAAGGGAAGAGAAGAACAGCACGAACATGTCCAATGGTTTTAAGAGTCTAAGCACCTAGCACTCACCTCTTCATTGTAAGCAAGTCAAGCAAATGAGAATGGAGGATGGTTGCTGGACAGAACATAACCAAACCTGTTACTTTATGCTACTGATACTGTATAATGACTTTTCCTTATTTTAATTATTATTCCCTCTTTTAAAGCAATTCTTGATGCACCTTATCTAACGTCCATCTACATAAAAGTATTACTAGGGGAGACACAGTTGAAAACTTCTGTAAACACTGTCATTGTTCCCTCTAACAAAACTTATAGTTACCAAACAAAGCTCCGTTCTCTTCTCTACACCACTTAAATTGTCCAAGCTTTCTCCCCCTTTTCCCTATATATTCCACCTTGGGTGTGCTTTCTTTTCTAGAAAACACACACACACAGAGGAGGCTAATTGATTCAGTACAGTTTGTCCGACCCAGCAATGAGCAGCGGGGGAAACAACTCTTACTTTTTACCAGATTGCGAATGAAAGACTATGATTCTCAAGGTGATAAACTAATCATGTTTAGATCTACTAGGTCACAGCAAACAATTAAGACACGTGTAACAGTCATCTGTGTGATGTGATCCTCTAACAAGTCAGAATGGATTTTCCATAGATTCAAGAAAACATCCTTAAAACCCTAATTTAAAATCTACATCTTAGCTAATTAAGAACAGTGTGGCTCAAATTAATGCATCATTTCACATCTAGGATGTGGATAATATACAATCCTAAGTACAGGAGAAGAGAAAATCTTAATTTTTTCTCCTGTCCTTAGCTCTTCCAATATCTAAGGTATTTGCTAAAAAAGAAACACAGACACACTTTATAGCTTTAGTGATCACCATGACAAAGGAAAGCATGTTTGCTTACACTGGGTACCAGTCATCTACATTTTCCCATTATAAAACCAGTTTAAAATAGCACAGCAAAAAGTTCTTAGCCAAAAGGAAGAATCCCTCCAAAGTGGACCTAACATTAGAAGAGTTGGACAAAGATACTGAGAAAATTCTATCAGGAATTATATATATAAATACAAGTACATCTATATAATATATTTTATATATAATATAATGTGTGTGTGTGTATATATATATATATATGGTTTACATGTGGATCTGACTAAAAACAATATATTATCTTACAATATTTTCAATATTCAAGGTATGATCTCAGGACTTTATGTACCTTCTTATAAAGGCACGTGCAATTAGCTCTATTTAACAAACATAAATTCTAACGTACAAAGAAATAAGAAGGTTCTACAATTTAATTTTTTTAATCCTCGCCCAAGGACTAAACATTTCTTTCACTGCTTTCAGAGAGAGAAGAGGAGAGGAAAGAAGGAAGAAAAAGAAACATCAATTGGTTGCCTCCCAAAGGCACCCAAACCAAGGATCGAACCCTCAACTTAAGTATGTGCCCTGACCCAGGAATCAAACTGCAACCCTTTGGTTACAAGGATGATGCTCCAACCAATTGAGCCACACCAGCTGTAAGGTTCTACAGTTGAAAAGTGACTTGAGTGTCTAGTTTTTGTTTGTTTGTTTTCTAATGTGGTAAAAAATCCAGGCCAAACATGTTTCTAAAATCATTCTGTACTATTCTGAAAATGTCTGATTTAAAACTCTCAGATTTTTGTCCTAGTTTTTATTTCAAATATTACAAAACCTCTTCATACTGTGAATATTCTTGACTTATTTCTACAACTCATATTATTTATAACTTAGTTGTTAAACTACTTTATAGCTATGTTTTCATCAATGCTTTTAATGCATTCAAGAAAAGGGTTTGGAGTAGTTTTATTTACTTATATTTGCATAAATGATTAGGAAGAGATGTATAATAATAGGAGATGAAGTAAGTTTGCTGAAAATGTTGCTTTTTTATAATTATTATCTCCATGCGCAGCTGAATGAAGATCTAAATACATAACTTTAATTCAATTGTAGATAAAACCAAAGAATGGTTATTCAAAAATTTTAAATGAAATTAAGAATTATTATATAATAATCACATGGTAATCATCCTCAGCTAAATATCATATTTACTATCAATAAATTCTTTTTTAAATATATGTATATATTTCTAAACAACATAAGGGAGATAATTATATCATGCCAATAATAAAATTGTGGCAAAGTTAATTCAACTGAAAATACATCTGACAATTATGATTGATGATTTAATAACATCTAAATAAGAACTATAAAATATTTTTATATTTTTAGAAAACCATACAAATTTCAAAAGCTTAATATTTATCTCAGTAAACTGATTCCAATCTTGCAGAGACCAAACAATAATAAACGCCTTTAATTATTGCATGATTAAAACTATTTTTTCAATCCCTTTTCATGGTATAAAAAATATTTTAAATAAATAATTTTGGAATTTTAATTTCATATTTCTTTGTATAATAGATGAGGCAAATTAAATATTATGAGACATAAATATTATTTTTAGTGTAAAATAATAAGAAACATAAATAATTAATCTGTAATAATATAAAAGACTTGAGAAATCTGTAAAATACTAAACAACGTGGAAATCAATACACCGTTTTGATCAGTATTTTCTGTTTTATCTCTGTTTAATTTACCTCAGGTAAATGAAATTATTATTTAAATTACCATTTACATAATAAACACTATACTTAATAGCAGATAGACAAACTATTAGTGATGTGCTCTGATAAAATACAAATTAAAGTATTTTAAACATCTTTTGATTTTGAATTTTTTAATTCAAAATTATTTTTTTGAAAATATTTTTACAAGTTAAAATATTTCCTTAAAACCCATTGTAATAATTAGAGTACATAGAACAGTGGAAGTTTTCACCTCCTGTGGGCACTGTCATGCCACACTTGAAGCCACAACTGCTGTTTTACACAAAACTGCTACATAAATAGAGAAATGAGAACATCTGGACACGTGACTTGTTTTGAATAGCTTAAGTACTTATTGCTCTCAATACCCAATCAGCACATAATTTTTACCTCGGCATTTTACAACTTGGTGATAAACACAGTAAGAAAAATGGCTTTTGAAGAAAATTTAGCAATTAACCAAGAAAATGTATTTTTAACATAAATTTGCTAAATTTAATTAACACATTCCCCAATAGTCAAATCATATGCTTAAGGTGAAAACCTTTGTTATTTAGCTGACTTGCTAATATTGAAATATAGCTACATTAACAAATTATTACATCACAATTTTAAGCATGTTTAATTCATCTCTGCAAGCCACCTTCTGTCAATTGCACGTGTGTTTGTGTAGCACTTAACTGTTACATATCTGATAGCTGTATGATGTCAACATACCCTGATTTTCTTTCAAATTATATTTAATAAGATAATAAAACCAAGAAAAGCTTACCTTTCCCTGTTTTACAATGAACTCTCTTGTCTTTCAGAAAGTGATTAATTTCTACTTTTTAACTTTATTTTGTATCTCTAAGAAAGTATTAATTTTAAAACCATTATTTAGACTAAAAATACTAAACTACATGACTGACATTCATTTTATGACATTTCACTATGTTCTTTATTCTTGGTTTCAAAACTGTTACATAAGATTAGTAAACTGGAATGTCACAAAAATGTTCATCTTATAACTTACTCTACAGCACATGAAACTTTGAGATACAGCTCATCCTCTTGCCACTCCATGCCTTTTACACCCATTAACTTATTATCGTATATTAAGTATAATTTTCTGGAAACAAGAAAATCATTTTTAAAGATTATAATGATGAGTCAGAGTTGATTTGCTATATTTTGTACTTTTAAGCCATTGGAAATCCAAATTTCCAATGGCATAAAGGGTCAAAATCAATAGAACCAGTATGAATTATAAAGATCTTATTAATAAGAGTAATTACTGTTTAATTTTAGCTATGCCAGCAAATATTTTAGATGGTTATTGTTAATCAAATGAGCAAAATTCAAGAAAAAGTCATTTTCTGTTTGTTATTTTTATCAATACTGGGATGAAATTAAATAGTAGTATATTAACTACTAATGTTAATAAAGTTAACGTTCATATCAAGGGTTGGAGAAACAAGTGATCTAAATAGAGAAAAAAGTTTAACATCCAAAGTACCCATGTCCTATTTTTTTCAATTAGAATGAGAGAACAGAATATACTTGAAATCAAAGTTATGCCGCTATTAGAGAGGATGATAGAGATCAACAGCTAAATGCAAATATGTCAGCATTTTCCCTCAAAATTCCAACCCACCAAAAATCCATAAGCAACTAGTTATCTTTAAAGTTTGGTAACCGGTAATGATTACTTGTCATAATGATAAAGCAGATTACTTCCATATATTTCACAACTCACCACTCATAGTGTAAAAAGAAACTCAGCTTTGTTAAGTAGAAGAACAAATATTTAATTGCCATTGCTCTGTATTGCTGTTGTCCACAAATGGACAACTTAAGCCCTTTCTATGTGGGAGGTGCATGGTGTACATGGGCAATGATCCTTGGAATTAAGAATATTAATATTCCAAGGCACTGCACAGGAACAACTGAAAAGGCATTATATTAATATAATGAGGAAGGCTGCGTTCTATTGTTAAAAGTTGAATTATAGAAGCTGTTTTTATCAACAAACAAGGAATTCAACAATATTTAATTTCATCAATATTTTGTGAAGGATGTTTTTCATTATTGCTCACTAAGGAAGATAGTTATTTTGATCCATGTTAAGTCCTGACCGAGGTACATACTATTGGATTGTATGCTAAGTAAAAAGAAAACATACCACACTGCACAGTGTCTCCGATTGGAAGGAAAGCTTTTAACAACAAACTGTTATCACCAGACTGTGAAACTGAATGGACATGCTTTATAACTCTGCCTGTATGCCCCACCATACTACCTTGGCAACAGGGGAGAAGAAACAGAGGCTTTAAGTTTCCACAGGGTAAAAAAGCTGCTGCTAAGTAAAAATAACAACCAAAAATGTAGAAA
Source organism: Mormoops blainvillei (assembly GCA_004026545.1). NCBI lineage: Eukaryota > Metazoa > Chordata > Mammalia > Chiroptera > Mormoopidae > Mormoops > Mormoops blainvillei. The sequence goes on along the minus strand of PVJD01001245.1, from coordinate 226,400 downwards.
GCTGTGGTTTGTTTTTTTGATAACTAGTTCAACTACTTCACAAGTTTAATGATTTAATTTGCCCAATTCAATAAACACACCCAAAACAGATTAAAGGCAAAAACAAATCTCTCTATTAAACTTGCACCAAACCTATTTCCACATCCCACAAATAAGCAGTTACCTTTTACCCAGGTCAAGACAAAAATCAACCTAAAGACCAACTGAAATATTATCTTTTCTTCTTGACCTCTCATACCCTCCTTTTCTAGTTTATTTTACATTTCATGATGTCATTGACTGTGATCTTAAAACAACTACTTGCTTAAACCCCAAAGTCTCTTGAGTCTTGTAGTGTCAGTTCTGTAAAGACTTTGGTGCAAACCCAAGCCTGTCCATCCCCCCACCAGCTTCCTGTGTCCCCATGCGGGTCGCGTGCCTTACCCATTTTCCCGTGATCTTTCTCTGGGTGGTACTTACCTGCGGCTCCCCGGACTCCGTAGATTTCACCAGGTGCTTATCCTTGTACAGAGACCAGAGACCAATGTTGGGCAGGAATATTAAAGCCACCATGAATAACAAAGTCATCTGCAGAAATCTTTTCTGTTTCCTCTTCATTGCAAATTATAACAGGTAAGAAAAGTTAAAGGAGATGGTCCCCTGACTGCTTCCTGTGTTTAATGCCAAAGTCCCTTCGTCTCGCCTGCGAAGCACCAGAAACTGAGGAGAAGCTGAAAACTTTTGTTGCGTGCTCAGCACCAATCTGCACGGTTCAGAGGGAGTTGGGCATCTGCAGAACAAACACACAGTTACTTTTCCCCCAGAAAACTATGACGAAGGCAGTATCTATTGGCTTAGAAGTAAATGACTTGACTGAGGTAATCATTAAGCCTATTGACCTCCATTAATATGAAGCAATGGGGTAAATATAATTGTTTTATAGACTAATCATAAGTTATAAAAAGTCAATGGAATGCTAGACACTTAGGGAAACGGGAGTCTGGGTGTTTTTCCCCTTAGTGCAGAGGGCTGGGTTGGGGAGGAGCAGGTAAGTAGCGAGAACTGCGTGGGAGGAAACCAGTCAGCCTCAGCAAGTGTAAGGAAGGAAAAGTGTCTGCTCTTGACATTGGAGCATCGCCTTCCTTGTCATCCCTAAACGTCTTCTGCTACGTTCCCCTTGGGATAACCCACCTGAACTCAAGTTCAACTCCCTCCGAAGCCAGCGTGCAGGTGGGCTTAACGGGGATGCAGGGACATGGGATCTTGGGAGAACTCCTCTTTGGATAGAGGTCCACAAACTCCTGGCGGCTCACGGCTGTCAACGCTCATCCACAGGCAGAGACTGGGCGACCTGGCAACCTGGCGGAGCCGAGGCTACAGATGTCAGCGGAGTCCAGCCAGGCGGTGGAAGCGCCGACGTTTCCCCTGTTCCCCCTGCGCAGCCCTCCGAATGTGATCCTCCTTGAAGTAACCACTCTGCCCATCAATCTCTTCCCTTCCTCTGGGGACGCTCTCACGCTCCGCTGTTCATGTTACCATTATTTTCCGGCAAATGAATGAACCCAGAGGAACGTCAGGAGCACCTAAAGGGCACTTGTCTTCGATCTCCCCTCGGGGGAAGGGGACGGAGGTGGCGAAACCGTGTCTGAGCTGGGATTGTAGCGAGTGAGGGCACTGGGGAGGGAGAGCAGACAGTAAAGATGCGCCACGCTCGCCCCCCCGCCGCTGCTCCTGGCTCGCTCGTGGCCTCCTGCCTTCCGCGGAGACTGGGAGACTGTGCTGGAGTGGACCACGTGCGGGGAGCCCAGCCGGGAAGGGAGGGCGGCAGCCTGGAGGGGGTGGGCAGTTCCTCCCAGCTTCCAGAACCTATAAAAACAATCCCAGGGCGAGGAAAAAGAGGAGGCAAAGACGCGGCTGGAGAAGGACTTGGAGCTTTCAGCCTACACGGATATTCTCTTTTTCTACCAGGCCTTTTCGGGGCAACTTAGGACTGGGAGAGCTACCAGCTCCCCCGCTCATCTCACCCAAAAGGCACCAGGCCAGATTCCGAAGGAAAAGTCGCTGGCTGCCCGTGGGTTTGCTCCGGATTCCTCCTCGTGCTGGCGGGAGCGCGGGGAGCTGGGGCGCGGCGGCGGAGGCGGAGGCAACCGAGGCTGGGCAGGTCCCGCGGAGAGGGGTTCCCGTGCCCCTCCGCTCAGGCCAGGTACGTGGTGGGAAAGGAGGAGAAAGGATCCCGAAACGAGGCAAGGCTGAGGCTCAGGGTTCTCAGGCAGCAGCTTCTAAAGCGGCACCGTGGAGACCCAGGGCGGCTGTACTGGGGTCTGCAAACACCCAGGACGCCAGTTAAGATTCGGCAGTGCCGCCCCCTCCTCCCGCGCTCTGCTCATCTGCACACCCCAGCCCCCCACCTCCTTGTTGAAAGGGCTACCTGTCCCTCTGACCTCACACACTCCTCCTGCAATACCCGGAAAATGTGGGGATCAAGGTAAGTCTGGCAGAAGGGACTCCTCTCCCCAACATGAAGATGCACCAACGCCCCTGACCGCACACGCACGAACCTGTGGCAGCCTCTCCAAGAGACTTGTGCGCCTAGCACGGTGCACTGGGTCCTCTCGGGATCGGGCGCCTCACAACTCCTGAAGGAATGGGGACTTTGATGAGGCGACAGACATGCATGCAGTACCCGCTGTATCAGCCTGTCTAGAACTAAAAATAAACGTCATGGTCATTTCTTTGTCACAACCTAGATGTGATGCCCACAAGCTTGGGATAGATAAGGCTGTGAGATCCAGAATGAACGGTGTTTTCTCTCTTCGTTCCTCCCTCTCTTCTTCTTCATCTTGCTCCCTCCCTCCATATCTGCTCGCCCTCCCTCTGCCTCCCACTTCTACTCTCGCCCTGTCTCACTTGAGAAAGACAGAGATTTGAGTGTGTCATGCCTTCAACTCCTCACGTTGTAATTTTTAAATGTACAATATTTGACCAATATATATTGACAGTATGACTGCATGAATAAAGCTTTTTGTGCAGAAACATTTGTTATTGTGAATCACTTACATTCCAAAGAGTATATAAACATATTTAATAAATGTTTTTGAATGTATCCTTTAGGTAAAGACCAATTACCTTTCAATTTAACAAGTGCAACTTCAGAATCTAGAGAGCACCACACACACACACACACACACACACACACAGCCTTTTGTACTCTGCATTATTTGCTAATCTCCTTTTTCTCTCTTAGCAAGTGCAATTCTGAAACAGAAATATGAATCCTGGGAAGCAACACAGCTGGGAGAGGTTTACTGTCAAGATTATCCAGTTCTCAATCAAAGGTTTTTGGAGAATTGCTTAAATATATTGGATATGGTCTCTCTTACAGATAATGATTAACAATGAAAAAGCAAAAGAGCTCAAAAGTGCACTTGGAATTAAAATTTTAAAAATCCCTCACATTTTAAATAATACTGGTTTCTTTAAACCTTCAAAAAAAAAGTCTTGGTTAAAAAAAAAAAAGACATTATCCTTCTACTTACTAAATCCAGATTCTGACTTGAATTGTGCTTCATTACCATTACAGAAGTAAATGGTCTTACAAACAATTCACATTCCCAGAACATTATGTTACAGTGAATGGATATAATAACTGTGACTTCCCACATCAAGTACATACAGAATACATGGTCAAAACTGGAAGGAGACAATTATTATGTTCGCCTCTGCTTTTACAGTGTAGTCCCAGATAATCACTTTTTTGTGTGTTAAATTTATTTATTTGTTTGTTTCTTTGAGATCATAATTTCCCTTCAATCTGGTCTTCTTTTACAACTCCACATGTAAACTTCCAACAGATGACAATACTTCTAACTAAAACTGACATTTGAGGTTGAGTTTACAAACAACAACCACGAAAACCCTCAATGACAGTTAATTCCATTGTTTAGATAATCCAGATTGAATGCATACACACACTCTCTCTCTCTTTAAATTGGTTTGATCAAAATCCTTATATTTTTTAAAATTCGTCTTATATTCAGAGTTGCCCTTTTATCCCCAATTGCCCCTCCACTTTGTTATGATTTAAAGGGAAACTTCAGGTAATGAGTCCCATGTGTCTAGCAATGAGTTGAGATCTCTACAGGGACACATGGAAAGAAAATAGAATGATATCCATGACCTTGAATAACTTATAGCCCAGTTGAAAATCTAACACAAAGGCAATTGGAATAAAGTGCACAAGCTTAGCTGATTTGTAAGAACCTTTCATGGAGAGCCACACTTAAGCCCTACCTTGAAAGAAGCAGAAAAATATTGCTTTAGTTATGGCTCTACTACAAAATTTCATGACTTTAAACGACTATTTGCCTCTCTGTCATAATTCTGAGCATTTGAATAGGCTCTGCTGGGGGGTCCTGCTTCATGTGATACATGTTGGGGCATGGGGGTTGATCTGGCTGGGCCAAGATGACTCCCTCCTGGACAGTAGTTGGCACTGAGTGTCAGCCGTTAAGTTCATCAGGGGCTGTCGGGTACAGCCCCTCAGGTCACTTCTCCATGGCGTGGCCATGACCTCTCACATGGCCTGAGCTTCTTCCCACATGGTGGTTACCATCCAAAAGGGAACTTCCCAAGAATCTGTGTTCTAAGAGGGAGAAAACAAAAACTGCCAAGTCCTTTTAAAGGCCTATCATTGGTACAGCCTGACTTCTGCAATTGTCACAGGACCAGCCCAGATGCAAGGGCAGAGGTCAGGGATAAAATTGACATCTCAGTGCGAGACTTGAGAAAGAATGTCGGGCCATTTTCAATCCATTTTGATATTCAAAGGCACACAGGTAGGAATTCACAATGAAGGCTTAACCAGATTAGACAGTGGATGATGGAGAGGATAGTGGGGGCAAGGTTTTCATAGATTATTCAATTAATAAAAAGATAGTAAATTGAATTTGTTTTAGTTTAAAAATAAGGTTATTACCTCACTTTCAAGTTATAAGATAAATTAGTACTGGGGATGTAATGTACAATATGATGACTATAGTTAACCCTGCTGTGTGACACATAGAAAAAGTCATTAAGAGCATGCATCCTAAGAGTTTCCATCACAAGGATAATTTTTTTCTTCTCTTTTTATTGTATGTATATGAGATGATGGATGTTAACTAAACTTGTTGTGTTAATCATTTTATAATATATGTAAATTAAGCTATTATGCTGTACCCATATACATGTGTCCAGAAATGGAGATATATTTCATTCTTCTTTTATCCAATAATAATGTCTAGAATGTGAAAGTTTCCACTGAATAAACTACTAGAATTTTAATGACTGTCTCTACAAAATAGGGAGAAATAAGAGCCAACTGAAATATTAAAATGTGATTTATTCAGTCTCTATCATTGCTGAAATTATTCACCAAAAAAGCCCTGAGTGTGTGTGTATATGAAAGTGCTATTGGGCAAAGAATACAAAGACAAAAATTCTTATAGAATTTTCAGCACCATAAGGGGTTAAAAAGGTGTGTGAATTAAATGTACTGTGAATTAAAAAGTGAAGAAGGTAATTGTACAACAACAAAAAATAAATAAATAAAAATAAGTGAAGAAGTTTATTTCTTCTTGGACTATTTCCTAACTAGACAAGATCTTTACTTTATGGTGCTTAAACCCTTAGTAATCAAATATACCTCTAGATATCTTTATTTCTCTACTAATAGAATACACCTTGATTCAAATATATTTTCTTTCCCTATATATTTAGTTATAAAACATTTATTTAGTACTTACAATATACTAGGTATTTTTATGAGTATTTCTAAAGTACTGTCATTTAAGTTTTAAAATAATCCTAATACATAGGTTCTATTATTATCTCCACTTAGTAGTTTAGAAAAATAAGGCAAGGAGATGGTAAGCATCTTGTCCAAATAAGTGTCAGCAAATGCCAAGGTAGAAATTTAAACCAGGCATTGTGCTCCCTCAGATTGCAAGATCGAAACCACTACAACATATCTTCCTAAATTCTTTTCTTCCAGACAAAGATATTAATATTCTTTTTCTGTCCCACTCTCTCATATTTTATTTCTACCTTGTGAGAAGATTAAAGGAACTAAAACCCCCACTCCCCCAAAAAAGAAGAAGCTTAGTTTGGGGGACATGACAGTCAAGTCTCATAACCTCAAAGCTTCTCTGTTCTATTTGTTTGTTTGTTTGTTTTGACTTGTAAAAAAGGTTTAAAGATAAAATTACATGATCAACTCTTCCTTTTTACACATTACATCAATGCAACTATATTTTTGTTTTGTATGATTATAATTTTATATAGCTTGCTCATCAGATTTCAAGCTTAGAGTTGATATTTATCTTCTCATATATAATATTTGTAGCTGGCACCCATTTAAAAAGGTTTTTAACCTATATCATGCCTTAAAAATATTTGTGTTGAACAAATAAACTACAGCTATTTATTTCAGTGAAAAGTCTACATTACATTTGGAATGATAAAATCAAGTGTCAATAAAGTTATTAAATCTGAAGGAAAGATTTTCTCATTACAGATCAATACAAAATATTATAAATGAAAAAAATTTAAAAGATGCAATTAATAAGATAAGTGCAGCAAGTAAAACATGACTAATAAGTCATTGAATAATATTTGGCATGTTCCACTATCTACTTTTGGAAAAAGAAAAGAGAATGCCATATACACATTAGGTATTAAATATAAAAATTTTTCTGACACAAATTTATGGATGTAAAACAAATACATTAATTTTTTTGTTATTACATTTTATGATATAGTGATATAAATTGCAGACATTTACAAATATTTTATATGGCTCAGGCATTGGAGACACAATAGTGAACTATGCCTTCTTCGTTCGACAACAGAAAAAGTCAAGTGTAGAGCCTGATGACTAAAACTGAAGACATAAGGAAAAAATGAAGTAGGGAAGAGAAATAAGAAAAACCAAAAGGGGGAGTTTTTAACAAGATCATCCTGGCTACTGTGTTAAACATAGACTGTTGGGTAGGGAGAAAGAAAGTAGTTGTAATAATCCAAAGAAGGCTGTATTGTGTCTCGGGGTAATAACAATGAATATAATGAAAAGTGGTTAGACTCAGAATATTCCATATTCTATAAGACTGTACTGAATAGTTGTTGGAATAAATGTGGGGTGTAAGAGAAAGAGAGAGCCCAAGGTGGTCCAAGTTTTGTCCAAACTCTAGTAAGACTGGCTTTGTCTTTTATTGAGATAGGAAGACCCTGAGAGAAACAGGTTTGAGGGAGAAGTTTGAGTGTTTGGTTAGACTTAGGAAATTGACAAGGCTAATGGTATAGATGTTGAGTAAGTGTTTGGATATAAGACTTTGGAATTTGACAGGGGTGGAGGGCTGTGGAATCCATGTTGGAGGTATAAATCTAGAATTCCTTAGAATATTTAAAGCCATAAAATGTAATGAGATTACCCAGGGAGTGGGCACAGATAGATGATAGAACAAGCAAAACTTCTCCAACAGTGAGAGCCCAGGTACATGAAGAGAAAACAGCAAAGGTCTTGAGAGATAGTTGTCAGTGTGGTTTGAGGAAACCAGGACAGTCAAATGAAGAAACTGTCTCAGTAGAGGGGAGTAAACAACTCCATTAAATAAGGTAAAAAAAAGATAGAGTTGGAAAATGACCAATGGATTTAGCGATTGTAAAATTTCCTTATCCCATTAGGGAGAAGGAAAGGTAACCCCATCAAGTATTGCCAAAAGTAGTAGTGTAGACACTAGAAAGAATGATCTCTCTGGAATATCTGATAAGAAAGGATGAAAATAAAGTTTTAATTAGCAGAATTATGCTAAGCAGTTAATGACCAAAGCAGGGAATACATTTAATTTTGTGCTATACAAACGTATTTATCTCTGAAGCAATTATCAAAAGAAAATGAAAAGATTCTGAACATTGCTAGTTTATGAGAATTTAAATTATTTTCTTCCTTATTGTGAAACTAAGACAAAATGTTTTTTAAATTCACTGCATACAATCCTCCCAAATTTCTAATCAGAACATGAAAACAAGGTCAAAAAGTCATTGACTTAACTCTTCTTGCCTTCTGAACCTCTCTGATTAACTTGAGGATTGATAGTTAGCTACTCGTTAATGTGTTCTACAAATCTTACTGGAAAATTTCTCTTTACAAAACCTGCGCTGGGCTATTTTTCTATTATCCCAACAAACACAGGTCTTGGAAGAATTCAGTTTTCATACAGTTCTTGCCTCTTATTTTCTGGAAGTCTTCAAGGATCTGATTAACACTATACACATATGCACAGTTTCTATCAGCATACGTATGGAGCAGAAATTTTAACTGATGACTCCTAATACTATTAAAATAACATTTTATTAAATAAAAGAGCTATTATTGCATATGGCTAGATATATCGAAGTCTCATGGTGGGGTGCAGGGAGAGAGAAATGGAGAGAGAGGCTCCATAAGGACAAATGCAAATTGACATGTACTTCATCTCTTAAAACCTTTATGTATTTTGTAAAATCATCACTGTGTACCACTATCAAATTCTGTTCAGTATCCACTCTTTACTTTTTCCCTTTCATTATGTGATTCTGTCTGAACATTTCAGTTCTGATTTTATTTACCCATCATCTTTCTATTTAAAAAAAGAACCCTTAAGTAAAAGAGGGCTCAGGTCAATTAGGTCTGATATACTCATGAATTACATCAACAGTTCTGGTATCCTGAATTATAGGTAACCCCTATCAGTTGGGATCTGTGATTTCATCTCTAGACAAGCAACCATCTCTTTTTAAATCTCCCTTTGAGAAGTTCTAAAAGATAATTGGATGGTAGTGAAAAGAGCAAAGAGAACAGGAAAGTCTTGAGTTTAAACCCTGTTTGCATTACTTGCCATTTGAATGACCTGGAAAGACATTTGACTATCCTGAGTCTCATCTCATAAAAGTGTGAAATGGGGAAAGCATACCTATTTCAAGGGCTGCAATAATCAAAACAGATAACATAGATAAAGATATTTCCTGAAATGTTAATATTTTCCCTAATACAAAGTTTTATTTATAAAAGCAGAATAGAATCAAAATAAGCACATAGATAATGGGACCTCATTCGATAGTTAATTGCTTATCATTACATTTCTCTTTCTGTAGTAAATCACAGTGAAAACTGCATTTTATTAAAAAGTCAGCCTACCTCTAAAAACAAAGGAAAGGGACCTTTCCTGACTTGTTAAACTTCACATTCTTCATCAAGACAAGGAATCTTTTAGGACAATACTAAGTAGTTAATGATTAAGATTTTGATAATATATTATTGTCATAACGAAAAAAGTTTTATCATTAGTTATGCTATCAATAATCTTGTTTGATAAGTGCTTTTTATATGTCAGACATAGTTTTCAGTATATTTTATATTTATTATTTAATTCAATAATTACAAAACCTGTTTCATTGACACTAGTAGTAAGAATATCCTCATTTTAAAGATAAGGTAACCAAAGCTCAGGAAGATAAAAGAACTTAGAAGTCACTCAGCTAATATATGACAGTTAGGAACTGAGTATGTATCTCTCTGATTTTAATATCTCAATTCATTGTAATAAATCAAATGCATAAGAATTTTGCTGAAATTCATTAATTAATGTTTAACCTTTTGTAAAATGATACAATCCTAATTAAATGTAAAATCCTACGTTATAGTCCTCTAAAATAATATTTGATTTCTACAATAGGATGTGGCAAACTTTCAAAATAAATTTTCCCACCCTCTAATGAAAACTTCAAAAGTATTTCAGGGGAGAAATTTTTAAATTGCACTGAACAGGGTCCAGAAATGTACCATATATTTTTTTGCTGATGAACATCTTAAGAACCAGTTATTTGTCTGGGACTTCACTGGAAATTGATTACAAGAATTCAAAGACTGAATTTGTCTGTTTCAGTTCAGGAACAACGCTGTAACTTTAGCATTGTGCATAAAACTGCTAAAAAGGGGACTGCAAACGGATGCAAAACATTGTACTCACTGTATACCAAGACATGCCCCCCTTTTAAATCTTGTCCTTAGAATCCACCAAATTAAAATAAGGACATTTATACTTCATTAGTTTTTCACTAGTATCTAAGCTTTAGAAAAAGTTTTATTTACTTATTTATCTCATGTCAAGTAATTTAAATGTATATTTTAAAGTAGTAAAGGCTTACTATATGTGCCTAAACACAGACATGCCTGCATATTAACACTGAAGGCCCAAAGTCTCCTCAGTGCTTGAAAACATGATGCATTTCCCAAATATTGGATTCTCTACCACAATCATCCAAGGAAACAAGACCAAGAAAATACCTTATTCCTAAAAAACCATAAAAGTTCAAAATAGTTCTTGAACGAATGAACATATAAATGAATGTATATCTGGACATTATTATTGTATGTAGCAAGCCTATTACATTTCTATAAACTCAGTGTTGGAAATATCCTTGAAAATTACACAAAATATTACTCTGCTGCCTGCACCATGACTATGTGCTCAAAAGGGTTGTCAAACTCTTGTTAAAAGACTCGTAATATCAGGTAATGATCTACCTCCCAAGTGCCCATTCCATACTTGCACAACTCAGCTATAGCACATATCCATGTACTGAAATCTCTCTGTACACTGGTCTTGGTTCCGTGTTACTCTCCACCCAGCATCAGTACAATCCCTTTTCCACATGACAACATCTCAATATTTGATGATATTCTGTTTAGTAAAGATGTGTAACTTTATTTTATAGCATTTTCAGTATCTTTTCATTGTGTCTGAGATTAAATTATTTAGCTTATTTTTATTAATATAACAATAATTGTTCTAAACCAAGACAAATATGTCTCAGGTACATAATATGTGGCCATTAATCTGGTGATACATTTTCCTATCCTTATTAGGAAAAAAGGAAGCAGAAGTTCAGATTCATATGAGAAGCAGATTAGTACACATTTACATTTTTTGCTTCAGGGCTATGTGAAGTCTCCCATGCCTTGTGATAATATAGCCCAAAGAAAACTGCCCCACCCGTGTTTCCTCAGTCATTGTTCTAGTCCACTTGTCTATAACAGCAATATCAGGCTAACTGGTATGAATGAGCAAGTGGCTAGCTTGCTGCAGATATTATAAAACATATAACTCAAAAGATGGGAGAAAACAAATCCATGAAGGTTCAAGGGCCTACCACATTAGGAAGATTCTCAAGGATTCAATGTTCTGGGTATGTTTGGACAAAGAGCTATTATTAAAGCCATACATAGCCAAAGCAAAGAGCAAATTATTAAACCTCATATCTCTCACCACTCAAAAGGAAGCATGATGTCTAGTAGGCTTCCCTGGATTCTAGAGATAGTGTATCTCACTTTGGGATATTGGACCAAGTGTTGCTGACTGACAAGGAAGGATGCCAGCTTTTAGTGGGGCCCAGAGCAGAAACAGGCTCTGCAGGAGGCCTGGGAACCCATGCAAGCAGCCCTGTCACTTGGACCACATAACCAGTTGGATGCTAAAGTATAAGAAGTATCCCTGATAGAAAAAGACACCTGGTTTCCATGACAAGTTCTGATAGGAGAATCACAACATAGCACCTATATTTCTGGAGCCAAGATATGATTCTGAGGAAGCAAAGAATGTTCCTCTTGATAAAGGCTCCTGGTGGATAGTAGGTCCTGATAGAGACAGCACTTAAGCATGACTAACAAATGACCACGTTGCCAGAGCTTCCCAACAAAACCTGGATTTTTTTCAAGTCCACCACTTCACAGGATTGGGTCACTTTAGCAGAAATCCTTTGAAGCACGTACATGCTACATCTGGGTTTGGGCACAAGCAAGAACAAGACCAAGAACACAAGCGAACTACACAGACATGTGGCCAAGACACCCATACCACCCACGCTTGTGGCACCAAAACCTCCACACCTATGGCCTCATTCATCTGATAGAGGAGGAAAAGCCTCACTTTGGTTTGGGGATGGGCCAGTGTGGGATGTGGGGGATAGCCAAAGCTGGACTGCTGTTGCACAACTCTGGGAAACCTGACACTAAAATTCAGCAGTGAGGAGAAGTATTCCCAGTCAGTACACTTCAGGCAGTGCAGCTGGTCATCAACTTTTTTTTGAAAAAGAGTAGCCTGAGGTAAGAATATAAATACACAGACATACCCTCAGTAGAAAATGGCTTGGCTGTTAGGGACCCAGATACAGAAATACTGAAAGATAAGAAGTGGGGAACTCCAGAGAAGAGACACACGGATGGACTAATAAGAGTGAAGACAGATGGTGATTATATTTGCGTAGCATATCGATTCCCATCAGAAAATATCCACTCTGGAATCAGTAGTTTATACTGCGAGCAGATTAAAAGCCCTGACCAGCTGACATAGCCAGGGGCTGTCTTTGGTTACACCAGGACTGGCAGAATGGGCTAATTTAATGGAGTAGCTATGGTTGTATGGAATCTATGCATGAGCTTCCTGTTAGGAATGCTCAACTAACTACTGGCACTGCCAAATGTCCAATGTCCCAGAGACAAGGATTTAGAAATAAGTTAATTACACTGGACTCCTTCCACCCTGGAAGGAGCAGCAGCTAATGTTGACTGGAATCAATCAAAAGTATGGGTTTTCCTTTCTTTGTCTTAACATCTCAGCCAGCGCCACTATCTGAGGGCCTGCTGAGTAACCCTTATTAAGCAGTTAGTCAATTAACACATTATCCCACATAACATCCCTTTGGTCCTAAAGATCTACTTTAAACAGAAAGACTGTGGCAATAGCCACACGGGATCCACCTACAGCCTGATACCTCCTACCCTCCTACCACACCACGTAGAAGCTGCTGGCCTAGCAGAGCAATGGAACAACCTTTTATAGACAAGTTTGAGAGGTACCACCTAGGAGATGATACACTGTGAGGGTTGGGTACAGTTATTAAAATAATTTGAATGCATGGGTCTGGAAAACAAGCATGGGAATTAGGAGTGGCTTACATGAGGAATTTGTGACTTATATCCCTATACTTCTTGTTTCTGCAAGTCCAGAAGTCCTGGATCTCAGAAGGAAACACTTCCAACAGGGAGTGTGTGCAAGTCCTATCAAACTTTAAGTTGTTGCTTCTACCCAGTTGCTTTGTACTTCTTGAGTCAAGAATCTAACAGTCAAGGAAAGAATGAACTGTTCTTCCAGTAATTGACCCTGATTATCAGAAGCAGGAAGAATATTTTTGGCATCCTGATAATTCGCAGGAGCTCTTCTTAATATACCTCTATCCAATTATGACAATGAATGAATAAGAGCACCCATCACAGCCTGAGAAGCACAGCATGACTGGGACGCAGACCCCTTAAGGATGAGCTCTAGGTAACTCCTCCAAGTGAGTCACTCAGGCTAGCAGGGGTGCTAGCCAAGGATGGGGAAAGTCCAGAATAGGTAGTAAAGGAGGATGGTGACAAATGTTAAGTTATGGCCTCAAGACTACCGGCAGTATCACGGGGCTAAGTTTGTCTCACTGAATTTCCTTTTCCACATTTTCTCCACTGAGACCAAGCTGAACAATGGGCCAGTTATTTACAAACGGGTGAACCCACTACTTGAAGCAACAGGTACACCGTGGTAAGCTGTGGTGTGCCTCCCAGATCCCACTTCAGACTGAGACTCATCTCTCCACCTGCCAGGTGTATTGGCTACCAGTGGCTAAGTCCCTGTCTGGGAATTTCCCTTGGCCAGAGGGAGCTATCTCCCATAAGGTCATGCAACCCATCTACACCACTATGCCCTTGGGAGTACCAATGATTGAATGTTGAAAGAGTGCCAAGTCTTGGCTCCCTTTATTCAATGAGGATAACCCTGAGGGACAATAAGTGTTAGACCTGCACACAGAATCAGCTGGAATCTCTCTTGCACCTTCAACAGATTCCAATCCTCCTTCCCTTACCCCTTACCAAAGTGCTTTCCTATAATGCTTCCTATTAACCAGCCATATGCAAAATGTGACAACTAAATCTGCTTTTAATTGTGATATATTCTCAGTTCCGAATGTGTAGAATTGTTTGTTCTGTACCCATCTGTGACATTCTACAGTAACTATAGTATTTTCTTCAGATTATAAGCGTATATTAAGTAGTATTATGAAACCACTTTGAAGACATTTTCTAAAAATGACTTAAGGACTTTTTATGGTCCCTGTTTAATTAACATTGATAACATACTTTACAGAAAGGATTACCTGGGGAGGAATAAAAACAATTTGTTCAACAGCTATAATGACTGCATTTAATGCCAAAACATGGAAATAAAATCCCCTTAATATTATGTCTATAGTATTAAAACCTCATATATTACCATTAAATCAGCAGTTGAATGATTGGCCTTTTCCCCAATATTCATTTGGGTAATCCGGCAAAAGGTGGGCCAGGAAAGGACAGTATTAACAATTCAAAGTATGCAGTTCAGATTCACAGGAGTACAAATAACACAAAATAAAAATGCAACGTTCTTACTCTCTTATTTTAGGTTTCCTTTTAACTTGACTTTTTACTAGGTAAGATCTACCTTGTCCAGATAATGGCCCACTGTCCGTCATTCACCTGTCATGTTAGAGGGTGGACTTAAGAAAACTGACAGTTTCCATGAATAACAATCATGCATCCAAAGATGCCCTGAGAGAAGGGCCTTTTATTGATGTAAAAGAGGCCAGAGCTTTTTACCTTTTCCCCTCACCTTGCCCTCATGCAAGACACAGTATTGATGAGATTATGTTCACCTTCAACTATCTTCCTCACTGTTCAGAGGATATCAGATCAGAGATCCATGAGACACTGTGTGAATATTTTCTGGGATAATTTAGATTTCAATATTCCTTAAAAAAAATCCAAATATTCACTAAAGAAAGAAAAAGAGGGACCTGGGTACAGCAACAATTAATATTATAATTATTATTATTTATTGAGTATATCTTCAGCCTCAGATTTCTTAAAATAGCTGTAGATTAGTTTCAAAATACTGCATATAAATGTAAAGGCCTATTTATAAAATCCTACCCCATACCTCAAGTCTCTAAATGTCCATCAAGATCACTACATATGATGTGAGACATTCATAAGTCATTAATAAGATCGTTTTATTCAAAGAGCTAAATATGTCTATTTATTTTAACTAAAATAATCATGATCATGCTTTCACTCTTTGCATATAATTCTTAAGCTTCTACTATGTATAAGTCGATTTTTAAGGCAACGTGGATACAGCTATAAACAAAACAAAGTTCTCTGTTGAGATGGATCTTTCATTCTAGTGAGTGGTGAAAGAAAGTACATTAAAACAATATATAGTAAGCTACATAACATAATAGAAAGTGACCAGTGCAGTAGAGAAAAAAATACGGCATGGGAGTGCTGGGGATATTGCATTCAGAAATAGAGTGGCTAGGCAAGGCCTCATTCGGAAGACAACAGGGGAGTCTTACAAGGAGCAGAGATAACCAGGAATGTCTGTAGGAAAAAGCATTTCAAGCAAAAGGAATACCAAATTCAAATGCCTTGAGGTGGGATGATGCCTGACATGTTATCTAGGAATAATATTGCAATTACTCTTGCTTTAGATGAGTTATTTCCTTTTCCCCCCACAAGCAAATACTTTGGTACAGGTAATTATTTTCAGTTAAATATTAGCAGTAGCAGGAAGTAGAGTTATTGACAACTGCTTTCTCTGGTGGCAAAGGCAATTTCTCTATACAGATATATTTATATATATTTACATGTGCATAGACACATTTATGTATATTATTTATTTTATAAATTAATATATAAATTAATATACACATAAATGTGTATCTGTATATGTAAATACCTGCTCTTTTATACATGTTAGAAAATCAAGACAAAATAAATATATAAATAAAATATATAAATATATTTAATAAATATAAATATAAATAAATATATTTATTTTTTCTTGATTTTCTTCTTAACGTGGAGGATAGCAGAGATTTCTGTAAGTATGGTAAAAATATGAGAATGATGATAATAACAGCATACATTTTTGAAAAGGGTTTGCTATGTGTCAGGAATTTCTCTAAATTATTTACACATATTTACATATTTAATTTGTATAACTACATTATTCTCACCAAAATGTAGTTATACATTTTGGAAACTGAGTCATAGGACTGTTAATTGACTCATACTACATACTGTAAGAAGTAAAACACATCCAGTAATTCACACAGCTGGGAAAACAGTGAGTGTTATATACTGTCCATTTCCAAAGTAGTGCATATCATTCTTTCAAATTATAAACTGTTTTGCCCAAGTAGATGTATCCATACATGCTCCATTTGAGAGTATTGAGAGGACAGTTTCTACTCTATTGGACTTGTTCTTAAATCCACTCTATGTGCTGCAAGTCCCCATTTCTACCCCTGTTGCAGACATCACTTATCAATTGCACTTACCGTGTACACTACACACCTTTTTGCCCAAATATTTGAGGGAAGAATTAGGATGCGTGTTACACATGAGTAGTACTAATTCCATATCTATATAAATGTTTTTAATTCTTTTATTTTTGCCTATGCATTAAAGGTGTAACTCTAGAAAGCAATAATGATAACTGTATGCAAAATAATACCCTGAAATAAGATCACTGGTTTCATTTCTAAATATAAATAAATAAATAAATAAATAAATAAATAAATAATTGAATTCAAAAATTAAAACCAAATTTTTTTCCCTGAAAGCTTAGGCCAAAAACATGGGTGCACATTATACATGGGAGCACATTATATACTCAAAATACAATATTTTCACAATTACTGTCCACACAGTACTCCAGGTAAGCCAGACAGTAATTATGGAACCTATCTGCCATCCTGCAAGTAGGCAATATGAAGTCATCTAAAAGCATCACAGATGGAATCGACACACACAATGGTATCACTTAGAGAACTCCTAGATCAGCTTATGGAGTACAGCTTGCCTTGTGAAAACTGAAAACAAGACACCAAGCAAGAGGCTACTGAAGAGTTACAAGAGGATAAGATTGTGTGGTAAGATGTTAGTAAGAGGGATGAAAAAGAGGGGCCAGGAAAAGGACAGGTTGTAAAGGGAGAGTCAAGATTTGGAAAAACTGATTATGGAAGCATAGGAGTTGATAAAAATTGTTCTCACAGAATAATTCTTTGAAAATTAAATAATGCTTTTTTTACAAAAGAGAAGTTCATAGCAATGTGTTTTCCAAACAGCTTTTGAAAAATCCAATTTTAAAATACAGTAATAGCTCTTTATTATTCTACCAATCCATTGCTCTTTTTCTCCTGTTTACTTTTGAAATAAAAGTCTAAAGACTAACTTCTAATAGGATGCCTTTTTGAAAAGATATATACCTGTACTTACCCACCCACTATATTGTTACAAATATTACACTACCTATATAATAGGGAGAGAAAAATTATAAACCAGTCTGTTCTTTCTGATTCAATTCATATTATGTAAGACATCAATTCTAAAGCTTGCAGTTACTTGTCTCAGCTCCACGGTGGAGCCAAAAGCATGATCTTCACATTTTTCCTTGAACTGAAAGCAGCATCTATATAAATCTCGAGAACTTGCACTTAATTATAATACTTAATATCTCATAAAGTGTGTTTACAAATAATGCATTTCTCCTGTAAATCTATTATTAACGGAGTGACAATTTAAAGAGTCACAATTTGATTCACAGTTTGGTTATTTAATTAATGGCATCAGTGATATTACAACGATGCTGCAAAGCACAGGTACTGGGACACAGCAGAAGTAAAAGAAAAACACACTGATGGAAAATTTTTCTTAAATTTGTAGGTGGCATTCCTTGTAAAAATAAATAAAAGAGCAAGAGAGAAAAGCATAGTTTGTTGCAAACATTTTAGAGGGTTGATTAGCTTCATAGGGGGGGCATGTAAAAAATTATTTTTTTTAAATCTGGGTGGCAACATACACTATAAAGTCCATGATCCATGGTGTGTCTCACCCTTCCCCAGGCACTCCTCTGGGAGCACCTACGTTCTGAGGGCAGGTGGCTGCAGTCCAACCCCATCCCAGAAGCCCATGCCCAGGTGAGGCGAGTGCACCCCACGTGGAAAACATGTACAAAAGAGATTTCTAAAGAAAGAAAGGACTTATAAATTAGTATTTTGTATAAAGAGTTGCTAGGCGTTTCCAAGTAAAAGAAAATTGCTGAATCTAGTATTCACTGATTAATAATGCTTTGCATTTAAATGGGACCTTTCACATTGAAAATGCCTTTCAAGTATAAACTAATTAAGTCTCAAAATACTACAAGGAGGCCAATCAACCCTCTTTTCAGGGATGGAGAAACAGGCTGGATGGTTGAGTAGTATTTTTTTTTTTTTTTTTTTTTTGGTCACCAGTCAGGGAATTTTACATCAAAATAGAAGAGATAATTGAGAACAACTTGATATTTTTAAAAGTCAAATCTTTGCATATTGTTTCAAAATCAGGAAAAAAAACAAGTAATCTTGTTATAATTTTTCACACTTTGAGACTCATTTCTCCCTATGATATTGGATACTTTAACAAGGAGGGATAATTCTGAGTCCATTTCAATGTCTGTCACCTGATTTGTTCAATAGCCTACCTGTGTGGATTTCTACCTGAGTTCTAAGGATAAAGCACGATGCAAGTAAAATTTGTAAGACAGTTTTCTGTATAAAATATTCATGAGATAGTTGGAAATCAAAGAAGGAGAAGGGTCATCAAGGAACATGGATAAAGGAGCCATGGACATATTCAAAGGGGGCAGGACTGAGGGTGGAAAGTGGGGGTGGGGGAAAGTTGTTGCAGGAAAATGGAGAGAACTGTATTTAAACAACAATAAAAAAAGAGAAAGAGAAAAGAAAAAAAAAACATAATTGGCAGGAACAAAATAGACAGGGCGGGTGTTAAGAATAGTATAGGGAAAGGAGAAGCCAAAGAACTTAGACATATGACCCATGGACATGAACTAAGGGTGGAGCTTGCTGGAGGGAAGGGGGGTACTGGACAGAGGGGGCCAAAGGGAGAAAATGGGGACAACTGTAACAGCATAATCAATAAAATATACTTTAAAAAATGAAAAAAGAAGTATAACTTCATTATCAAAGAAACAATGTTTGACAAAAAAACTACAAAGCACTCCATTGTTACAATACACCTTTGGGTGAACACAGGTACAGTGCATGGAAAGCACCACGGTGGCATAGTATTCTGATGTGATTTTTCTCTTAACCGTATCATAAGGTTGGGCCTTTGTAAACAGGGTGTGAGCTTTTCCCCGAAGAAGGCAGAGGTTTTAAGTTTTGGCATATGTCCTACAGAGCATCAGTGATCCTAAGAGAAGGTGAATTTTCAGAAAGGAAATGAGAGTTTGGACAGGAAAGGAAGATCCTGCTTCTCTAAGCACCCATTTCTTAAGCAGAGAGAACCGGAGACAAGGCTGAGTCTTGGCTCAGACAGTAATCATGCACAGAAGATGGAGAGTGGGCAGGAGGTGCGGCAGACTAGCGACTCTGATTTCCAAGGAGAAAAAGCACGTTATTTGAATCAGATTTCCTAGTTTTATGTTGCCTTCTGTATTTTTACTAATTTATTCTGTTATCCGCTTTTCTTCAGTCATTGCTGAAATGATTCAGTGCCATCCATCAGCAATGTGGAGCATTAATAAAAGAATTATATCTTCGCCTTTGAGTTTTAAAGAAAGAACATCACTCCTTTCAGCCATTGTAGTGGTTACACCACCAATTTGTGAAAGTCCAAAGGAGCTCCTTTTTCCACATGACAATTCTTCCTTAGCACTCATGATTATTTTTAGATAACCACCCTTGATTGTTATCATGACGAAGGGTAGATTCTTCTGACAGAGCAATTTGAAAGACTGAATGACTTGAAGAGCGTGATTTAAAAGTACAATGAGTACAATGATGCACAGGACAATAATATGCTGTGTGCTGTAACTGGTTGCGTTAGGGTTTTGAGTGGACATTTGATGTTAATGTGTTTTCCTGCCCATACAAACAGAATTCATACATTATCGAGGAGGGTGGATGTGAAAGAATTCAGACTAGGTATGTGGGGCACAGGCTGAGTGGTAAGGTCTTTGTCCTGCATTTAAAGACACAGTTAATTCAGTTTTTATTTTGGTTTTTTTTTTTGTTTTTTTTTTTATCCTCACCCAAGGACATACTTGCTGATTTTAGAGATGGGGGAAAGGAGAGAGAGAGAGAGGGAGAGAAACATCAGTGTGAGAGAGAAACATTAATTGGTTGTCACTCATACATGACCCAACCCGGGACCCAACCCATAACCTAGGCATGTGCCCTGACTGGGAATTGAACCCCTAACCCTTTGGTTTAAGGGACAATGCTCTAACCGACTAAGCCACACTAGTCAGGATAAGATTCAGTTAATTCTTGAATAAGGTAGCTGGATATAGATTAATTGACTCTCCAAGAAATCAGACAATGGCATTACTTAATTCCTAAAAATCAAAGTCCATGTAGAGAAAGTTACTGTCTCTATAACAGGAAGAGTTCAGATATCTCGGGTGTAATTCAAAATAAACACTTACTTAAATGTCAGATAAACTACACAGAATGATTTCAGACACATAGTCTTGATGGTTTTTTTCCTGTACCAGGTTTTTATCCCCATGAGGCCCTCCCACCAATCATTCCACTCTCCTCTCAACTTCATCCGCACTTGAAACACCATTCCTGAGAGTATTGGCTTATGCAGACACGTGATTGTGAGTTGGTGCAATTTAAATTACCGAGGCTTCATATGCTCTGGGTATGTAGCTGTGGCAAGTGCCTGGCTCATCATGTTGTTTTATGATAGTATATGATGGCTGCCATCGCTTGATGTAGTTCTGAGTCATCACAGAAATCATTATATTACACAAGCCATAAACATAGGACAATACTGTGATTGCTTAATTCAGACAGAAGGTTTAATAATACACTACATTATTTCTGAAGAAATAAAACTGTCTTCATTCAAGTTATATGTATGGGAATTAAAGAAAAAAACAGTAAGATTACTTAATCAGCCAATCCTGCCTTTGTACTGAAATAACCATTACTGTGTGCACAGGTAAGCTTTCTGACATCCACTGTGCAGTGCAGTGCGCCGGTCGTGAGCGTTAACTTGGGAAGCATAGGCGTGTGGGCCTTAAAGATTTTCCAATTTTAAGGATACTTCTGTCAAAACTGCTTATGGCGCAATCTAATTTTCAGAGCAAAGGCTAAATGATACATGTGGCCACATATTAAATTCATATTTAGTGATCTGACTAAAGTGACTCATAATCACTATTAAATTTTCTGTATGTGAATTTACATCAGCATATGGAACACGTAAGCTTCTCTCACTTACTGTACATTAAGGTCAGTAAAAGCAAACGGAAATTGATTATTACTTTTTAAATATTTTTTTCTACTCTCATGTTTGTAATCAATGTAGGAAAAGATCTGCAAAGTTGTTTCTGTATATAGAAATGAAAAAAATTTAAAGAGGGTTTCAGTTGAAGAAAACTTTCAATTATCAGGCTATTTGCTATAAATATATTTGATAATTTATGAAAAAATTGTATTAATTTAATTGCTTTTTAATTTCCTTACTTGTTATGAACATTAATATCACTTTCATGTATTCTAAAGATGAACTTAATTATGTTAGAATGTGACAATATATGAAAATCACCTTAAAATACTAATTAAGTAAATGAAAAGTGAAATAATGTTTATAAATGGTTTAAGCTAATATTTAATGTGCAGAGATACTGAAACAAAGATACCAAAAATAGAAACTCAAACAGAAGCAAAAAAAAAAAAAAACCCACAAAAGCACTTTAACCATTCTTTTTCAACATACTACAGTTTTTCTAATCTGTTCTGAAATTAAGGTCTAACTATCCACTACATACATTACAAGAATAGAAACTCACACACACACACACACACATGCACAAAAAACCCAGTAAAAAATAAGGTTCTAATTCTGTTATATAACTGAGAACCAGTTTGATAAAATTTTGGATGCATAGAGTACATTATTGGAACACTGATATCAAAGAGTATGTATGTGATAAGGTATGATTCTTGGCTAAATAAAATGGTATTAGAATAATCAATCTGACTACAAACTTATAAAGTCAAACTTAGGGATAGACACCCACTTTATGGCATATTTTCCTTCATATATTTGGTCGTTTTCAGATTTGCCCTCTGCATTTTGCTTTGCAAATTCCATTACCTCACTGAAACATTACTTTATTACTGTTTTTGACAACAATGAAGTATTTGACAGAGTCCAAAGCCTCTGGACTAATTTGATGGGAATTAGTACATGTAGTAAATATAGAATTAGGCACATGTGTACTCATCATTATACTGATATTTATCACACTATTACATCAGGTATTTAGATATCAGAATTACAGCAATATCTAAAGCTAAAAAAATCATAGGAAAGAGCCACTCAAATAAAAGCTGATTGCTATAAATATCAGCGATTTTCTAACGTATTCATTGCCGATTCTTGGAATACTTTTTTAGGATGTACTGTAGGTCAGACACTGTGCTAAAAGTCAGCAGTCTCTCTGATCCTGAACTTTAATGTATGATGTTAACTCAGAGGTATCAACAAGTGTTTTGGGTGCTCAAAGGAAAAACTAAGAGAGGGAAGCTGGAATTTGCAGGATACTTCATAAAGATAATTGAATGTCAGACAAGCTTTGAAAGTCAGTCAGAATTTATACCAGGGGCTTGAAAATCACTGATGTAAGTCCATCAGAAACAAAGCATTTACTTCTTACCACAATGACTTCTGACAACTACCTGGGATTAGGCCAAACTCTACAGATGAAAAGCACAGTCCTCCGTGAGACTGCCCTCATTTCAGACACCAGTGGCAAGTTCAGAGGTCACCAGTTCACGTTCATTTATTTAGGGGTTCTCACTTCCCCTTCACATTCAATAATGTTCTGGAATGACTTACAGAACCCAGGAAAGCCCTATATACTCATAATAACAGTTTTATGATAATAAAAAAAAAGTACAAATCAGAACTATCCAGAGGGAGAGACATAGGGTGCCATCTGGGATGGTCCCCAAGGCAAAGTTTCTGTGTTCTCTCCCAGGGGTTCATGATGCATTACCTTCTGGAGCACCGATGGATGACCGTGTGCTGGGCACCACCAACCCAGGAAGCTCACTTGAGCTTTGGTGCTCAGAATTTTTAGTGGGACGTATTTATGTGGCCATGGTTGCTTGGACTGCTGCCCCATGGCTCAGTCTGCAACCCCCCTTCCATGCCTGGAGTTCAGGCTAATAGCACCATCACATGGCTTCAATCCCCAACCCTTTAATCACAAGGTTGGTCTTTCTGGCTTGGCTAGCCCCTCATTCTGAGTTATCTCCTTGGCATAAACTATCTAGGGTCTTAACAGGAGTCACCTGCTAGTATAAGCTGTCAGATGTGGTCATAGTGGAGGGCTATCGTGAATAACAAAGACATGCCTATCACTCAGAAAATTTCAAGGTTTTGAAAGGCTATCCCTCAGTACCTGAGGACAAACACCAATCAAGGTGTTTTGTTTTGTTTTGTTTTTTAATTCGCCCACTCTCTGTTAGCCTTTACAATTCAGTTAAAGACAGACTATTATTTGTTCTTTTTTTTTGCTCTTTGGAGCAAGGCTCCAGTTCTTCTGATTAGCACGGCTGCTAACATAGTAATAGTGGTAGGAATCAGTTCTAATAGTTTCCTTGTATGGAATGATTAGGGGACACCACAGGGCTGGGAAAAGAATGAGGTGTGTTATGTTATGGCTTCAGTTGCAAAATCTTAGAGGGTGCCAAAAACCTCAGTTGTCGAGATAAATCATATTCAGTGTGATATTTTAAAATCAAAATTAATGCAAATGCATCTATAATGAATAAATATGAAATATTAAAATAAAAGCAGTATCAGCATTACTTTTTCCTTTTGCCTCTGGCACTAGTGTGGCCTGGTATGGCCCTGGGACCCTGGTTCCTTATGAAATATGCAGGTTTCTAAAGGAGTCATTCCAGACTTCCTAGATCACCTAGGACGGCAACTAATGCCAGACTCCTTGAAATGAAGACAGGAGTCTTGATGCATCTGTTATCTTGGCCATGATGAGCCCAAGACTTGGGCTGGTGAGTCAGTGGGTGGGCTCTTGTCCTCATTGTCTTCAGAGGGTAAAATCAGAGAAGGTAGACTTTTTTAGGAGGAGTGTTGTGTTTTCTTAGAAGACAGGCTTTAGAGTATCGTACCTGATCTACTCAAACAACTTTCTCCCTCTAGGTTCTGAGAAGAGCTGTTGGTGAGAGCAAGTATTATGTGCCAGACCTACCCTAGTCCTTCACTGTCCAGAATTCCTCTTTAGTTCTAGTATTTTCACTATTAACTCTCCTGACATTTCTTCCTCCTCCTCCTCCCTCTGTTCCTTCTTCCTTCTTCTTCTTCTTCTTCTTCTTCTTCCTTCTTCCTTCCTCCTCCTTCTTCTCTCTTCCTCCTCCTCCTCCCCACCCCCCTCTTCTTCTTCTCCTTCTTTTTCATATTTTCTTCTTTATCTCTTCCTTTATTGGCTTTTAACTACTCCTCACTCTTGTCCCTTGGTCCATTTTGTCCCCTGCTGTTTTATTTGCCATCAATATTATTATAATTCCTCTAGTTCAAAATTTATTTTATCACTTCAATTCTGTCTCTTTTCTATCTCCTTTTTCTTTGACTGTGTTCCCCACTCCCCAACATCTCCCTCAATTTGTGTTTCCTTCTCCTTTTCAGTTACACATTTTTCTTTTTGGTACAAATTTATGAATGCAAGCAAGCATATATATTGAAATGTTTGCCATGTCTTTCCTGCTCTAAATTAAAAAAACATGAAGAAAACCTCTTTTAATCCATACACTTCTTCTTGAAGAGTAAAACATTAAAAAGGCATATATATCTTAAAACGGGGAAATCAATTTTATACAGGACACTAAATTCTTAAAATCAGATATCACTGATTATAAAATTACTTTTATAAATGAAACTATCTTGTATCTTTTCTCACTGTACCAATTCTAATCACTATCAATCTTCCCTGATACTGTGGTCTATTTTAATGATCACCAAACAAAAACTGATATTCAATATGTTAAAAAATTACTTTGACCACCTTCCTTCACCAGTTTGCTTCTCTTGCCTATTTCTTTGTGTTTAAAATTTCTTGAATAAAAAAAGAAAGCCTTTTACTACAGAATAAAGGATGAAGTTTTCAAACATGCAAGCACTTTAGTTAATACAAAAAAGAGACAGATATCACTGTTAGTAAAATGAATAAGAGCAGTTAAAAATAAGCATATGCTAAGAATTAAAATATAGGAGGTAATGTAGCGGTTAAAAAAGCGATTAAAAACAGCTCCATTAAAAACGCCATGTCTGATCTGGTGATGGCTGGGGGCAGGGGGCATAAGGGGAGTAAATGGTAGCGAGAAAAAAAAATACCATGAAGATTAAATAAAAAAAGTTTAATCAAAATTATACATCCATAAAAAGAATGTCCTATCTGAGGTATTACAAAAAATAATTTTGAAAATAAAGTCTTAGAAATATTTTTGGCCTATGAAACATCGTCAAACACAAATCTCAAAAGTTTTCTCCAGTGTGCTGTATGCATGAATTACTGAAATATTTGATTATTCTGAAAGTATTTGTATGGAAGTAGGCTTTATGGGAGGTGATATTGCAAACTGCAAATAATAAAGACAGAATATATCAAGACAGAAGGTTCTCATAAATTTATTCTGCCCAGATAATTCAATGACATTCTCAAGAGGATAATTTTAATTAATTGAAATAATTACTTCCTGAGTTTAGTTAAAGACACAGGCAAATCTTTGTTCTGCATTGTACTGTGCTAACTGAAACTCTTGCATCTTAGAATTGTGTCCTCTCTGTACTGTTATGATAGACACAACTTGCTATTAACATGGTATCATGCAAAGTGAGGAATGACTTTATTCTAAATATAGTGTTCTGGAGAAATACATGTTTTTAAACATGAGTTTTGACAAAAATTCTTTATGTATTTACTTCTTTTTTCCCCCAAAGACCACACAGTTTTATAAATTTAATTTACTAAAAATGTTTTAACTCTAACTTCTAGTGGATGAAAAAAAGAACTATGTTTGAATTACTGAAAAGCCTGAGTTCCTTCAGTAAATATTATTTCATTACTTTTTAGTATATACTTGGTCGAAGTGTTATCTACTGGGCTTTCTGCTTTAAGAAAAAAGAATGTTTTGCTATAGAATATTAAAAGTCCAAAGTAAATACATTGAGCTGTCACATTGGAAGTGCATGTTTAATAGTAAATGAATGCCAAAAATAATTTCAAATTTTACTTTTTGAAGGCACAGTACCCTGTATTTTATAAATAAATCCAAATGTCAATAAATGAAGTGTCTCTATCTATCTACATTAAATATCTTTTTTCTTCACAAGAAAACTCAGGTATCTAACCTCTTACTAAATGAATATTGACTAATTCCAAGGTACTAAATCTACAAGTTTTGGATTTCCAAAATACGCCTGACTTTTTAGTCGTATGAATATAAATAAAACATTTTTTTATTGTAAGTTAGACCAGATTACAAACATTATAAATCCATTTATAGCTCATTGTAGTTACTCCTTGTCAGATTTGAAAATAAATTCTGATTCATTTAAATAATTAAAAGTTAGTAGTTCTGTGTTCATACAAAAAGGAAAATGAATAACAACAATAAATACTTGCTCTAATAAAGATAAATTATAAATAATTTATGTACCTTTCCAATTTAACAAAACCATTTCCTAATGTTCAAATATTTAAAAATTATTTACAAATTAATGTCACTATTTTGTGTAATAGAATGCAATTTTAGGGAACTTCACTCCACTTAGATTAGTAAGAAGTACAGTGTAAAGGGTCTATTAAACTGCCATTATTAGCTTGGGTGTTCTTAGTGGGTGCACTCATAGATAATGCCAATGATGCATTTAATGTAAGTCCAGGAACAAAGGAAGAATATATAGAAAGGAAGTCATCCAGTAATGTTTTACCTCTTTCCAAAGAATGTTTGTTATGTTTTTGATAAAAATGTGTATTCTCCAAAGAAAAGCAAACAAAAGACACCAACAAAATTAGAAAAAACAGAAACAAATATGAAAAAAGTAAAATGGCCATCCCACAGATTTATATGTTTCATTTATTAATAATGACCTGATGACAAATACTCAAATATGTAGTTTCAAGGACGGGCCTTGAGTGTAAGTGAACAGAGAAGGAAGGAGATCTCTGTAAACACAGCAAACAATTGATACTCAGCAGTGTGGTGACAGTTCTAAGTGGTCTATATCAATCTTTTGTTTCCTGCAGAGCTAACTTTGCTCTCAATTAGTGTTTGAAGAGCATTTAGCAACCCTTAGTTAAAACGCTCAAACTCAGCAATCTATCATTTTATCTGCTTAAAATGTTTCTCAGCAAATAAAGTTTGTTATCCTTGGTTTGATGATCCCTAAAACTGGGCTACTCTCTTCTCTATTCTGGAACAGATACACAATTCTAGAGTGTTCTGTTTATTAATAATGTATTTCAGATTAAATTAAAACTAATTATTTATGAAAATTTTATATCTGTCACAAATAATCTGATTTATTTGAAAGTAAAATCAGATAAATTATAGTTTTGATATTAGTAGCATATATCAGCAGTATTAAAAAGCACTGAAAAATGGCAAATTTTTCAGAAAAATGTCAAAAATAATGATGAATAAATAATCTATAATAAAATAAAGAAAAACATAAAATTAAAACAGAAAATGGGTATTCTATCAGAGCAACAATTAAATAGGAAAGTATTGAAAAGACCACACTATTTTTGCTCCTTTGCTACATCAATCCCTACCAATATTGGGCCGGTAAGATAACACACGGCATCTCCAAAATTGCTGTAAAAGAGGTCCTCAAACTGGCATATTAACTTCACAGATAGTATAAAGTGATATTCAGGGGAAGGACAAGAACAATTTTAAGAGGATGAATTTTTAGATTCTCACCTTCCAGCCGTACTATAGTCTACAACAGATTTTCATAAATTTGTCACTGACTTTTCCAGTTTAACAAAGAAAGCCACACCCCTTACAGATCACAAATGCTGCTCAAATGCATTGCCCTGAGGTGTGAAAATCTCCAGGCACAAAGAAAGGGGTCTTTCTTAGCAACCAGTCAAAACACCAAAAGCCCATAGGTTCCTGGGTTTCCCTTAATTATGAATACTCCTGGGAAGGATAATGTATCCTCTTGGAATGTACTGTCTTGCCTCACATTTGGATAACCTGAACTCATCCATATGAAGAACAATATTGGCTGAATCCTGGAGTATTTTTTAACCACTTCTCATCAGAGCAATAACATGCAATGTACAGGAAAAACTGTAGCTCATTTATGCTAACATTTCAATTCACTTTAGGTTCAAATAAACTCTGATTACTTCAGAAAGTTATTAAGATATTTGCGCAGTTTATAAATTTATAGAAAAGTTCTTTATAACATTTTTATTTCCAGGCAGTAGAGTTTTACCATCATATAAAAACAGAGATTAAAAGTTAGTTGACTGCTCAGTGAAGTTATAATTTTAATAATGTGGTGCCTTAAGCTAATAGAGATGTCTGCTTATAATGAATGAGTGTATTTATGGACCATGTAAGAAATTTCACCAGGGGCATAGTACAGTAGAGCAGTGCTAATGTTTTACCACTTAATGAGCAATACTTTATTTAGCTTTCAAATACTATTACATACCTGCTATTATATCCAAAGGATACATTCATTTCTACTGGTGCTATATATATATTTCAATTTAAATATATTGAATTAAATATATTCAATTTATAGATATAGCAGAGTAATTTTTAAACAAAATAAAATGCTTTAAAAAAGGAAACGGCACCTATATCATCTAAATTGAATAATTATATAACATTTAAATGAATGTTATTGTAATTCAAACTGTGTTCTTCGCACTGTGTTTCTGCTTTTTAGTATGTCTTGCCACCTTTTCTTGATTGTTGGACATGATGTACTGGGTAAAAGGAACCCACATAAGTGTGTCTTTAGGAATGCGATGGTGAGGCATGGGTTATAATATGCATTCTGTTTGGAAATCTATGCTTCACCCCACATATTTTAAACTAATGAAGTGAATTTTTGTCCACTTGGACCAGCTCATGTATATTATTGCATAAAAGTCAGTTGTTCAAAAGTTAATACAGAACAATAGCATTTAATCTAAAATATGATGTCTGTATTAATGACCAGTAGAATTATATATAGTGATATAATAACATAATGATCAGTGAAAAGTGCGAGTCTTTCGAATCATTACTGGAGGATCCCCAAGATATTCTCTGAGACCTGCTAGAGATTTTGATTATTAGGATCCAGAAATATATCTGTTGAAAAGTAAGAGCATCATTTTCACTTCTATCTCAGTAAAAGGACAAAGAAATGGCATAATGGGTTTACTAAAATTGGTTCTCTTTTGACAACACAATTCTACAACATGATACAAGCAACACCAACCTCGGAATTATTTGTCTTAACTTCTGATGTTTTTACTTTGTAAATCAGTCATTCTACTAGAAATTTTTGAGATGTTTTCAGAGTTCAACATATACCCATTGTCCATTTTTAAAGTGATAAGGCAAACCTTTACCTTTAACCAAAAAGTATCATAGTGATGCAAAGACTTGGTTTTTCCCCCCAGCATTTATGAATTCAAGATCCTTTTGGCTGCATCTCAAAGCATGGAATAGGCCAAACATAGACTGTAAACAAGTACAGATATATCTTTGAAAATACCTGAAATTAAATGTTTAAATTTGTTTTGAGGCAAACTTAAAAGAGAGAGTTTGATTTTTCCCCCTATTTATTTAACGCTAGACCGGTCTCTAGCCACCCCTCCTTCCCTCTTGAGTTCTTTTTCATAGCCCTCCTTATTCTGCTTTTATTCCAGGGATTATCACTGGGATTGCTCAATCTCTACAGAAAACAGGAAGGAGGAAAATAGATAAAACAAGCCAGAAGCTTCTTCAGCTCTTGGAGGGAGTATAAACCCTAGAAACACTCATTTATTACTTCTTTTTATGATGTAGAAAATTGAATAGCAGAATGCACATATTAAGCTTCTAGAAATAGAGACAAAAACAATCTGAAGGAATTTTTTTGTAGTTTTATGATCACTTTTCTGAGATGAGAATATGCTTTGCATATTTTAATTATGAGTACTCAGTTAATAATATTGTCTATTTTCAGCAAATATAATAGACATTTTTATGACCCTCTCCAAGTAAGAATTGCTCTTGCATCCTTATTTTCTTAAAAAAAATTACATGCCTACAATGTGGCAAATATTCATCAATCATTGTGAAATGAAATTTCACTTTAATTTGAAACTGGGAAGCCACTAGAAGACTTCATATAATAGATAACATAATCCATCTCACTTTTAAATAAAAAGAAAGTAAAGGCTTATTTGTCCCGTTTTATTGATGCCTAGGGAATATTTTTAAATGAAACTACAAGCTTTTCTCCATATTAAAACTTTATTTAGCGCTCTCAGATTGAGCTACTTTTATGTACTAGGAACCCTTAAAAGTGTGTGCTATTAAAAAAAAAGAAGTAAAGAATTGGTTATTTTCTTTACAAGCAGCACACAATTCAGCAGATGTACTAATCTGATAAAATTATGTAAAAAATTTATTTTGTATCATTTTATCTTTTATCATCTAGTATCTTTCTTTAGAAACTAATTTCTAATTATGTTTCTTATTAATCATAATTCAAAAAGAAATACAATTATTGGCCAGTTAAGTCATAATGTCCCACATTTTTAGATGCTGTTGAGGCCATGCTTCCTACTAATAAGAAATATCTCAAAAAGAAATGGCCACCAGAGTTATAAATAATGAGAGTGTAAATTTCAGACCAGTTACAGGCACTTTCAGCTACACGATCTTTCATTACTTTATTTGTATGTGAACGGTCTATTTTGATCGTTTTATGATAATTATTTGGAAGCAGGTATTTGCCAATGGCTGCTTCTTACACTACGCCTTCTCAGGATATATTTTGAGGACAATGGAAGTGTTTCAGGTCCCTTCATCTCAAAGGCAATAGTCGCATGGTTTCCACTATATCTTTGTACTTCCTATGCTTCCAAGTCTTTTTTCATAGTCTCATGTCTATTCTGTGAAGACTCACTATCTTTCAATAAATGTATTTTTCTTAATTAGAATCAGCTTCTATTGCTGGTAATCGAAGAGCCGTAATTAATGCAAGATAATTAGGACACCAAATATTTGTAAAGAAACCCTGAGAAAGAAAACAGATTGATTCAGATTGACAGAGGTAACCAAAGCACACTTAGAAAAGACTGTTACAAAAAGTATATGGATCCTACGGAATGCCAAATACCAAGGCAATACATGAAAACATTTGCAAGAAGTTATAATGACAACCATCTGGGTGTTGTTTGAAAAACCACATTTGTAGGATATAATACAACACAACTGTTGATTGCCAAAGATGTATATGAAGTAGAAAAAAGGTCTCGCACAGGCACACAAAGATACATAAATACATCAGATAAGGACAAGAAGGAGACTCAAAAAACTGTTAGTTTTCTTCTTTGCTTTATTCCAAGTACCAGGAGCAGTGCATGGCACATAAAATATTTTCAATAAATATTGTCAAATGCTATTAAAATGAATGTACACATAATTAGTTAATTTCAATTATAATTTGTATTAAATATCCAGTGCTATGTGTTGATCTAATAGGTGAACTTAATAAAACTTAGTGTCAGGGTAGGCTTCTATGAAAAGTGATGTGCAGTAAGAGAATTGTGCATGCAGTTAATGAAGAAAGAGTACAGGGAGCAAAGACTTGGGGCCAAGGACCTGCAGGTGTGAGAAATGGACAGACAAGGAATATTGAGGGGGGATTTTACTAAAGCTGGAGTGGTGGTATGCTGGTAAGAATTTATAACTGGTTATATGTAAAAAAAAAAAAAAAACCCAAAAAACTCCTAAATCACACATGTGCTCATTTCTGAAGTGTAAATTCTTCAAACGCGACTTCATGCTACCAGTATGACATCAACGAATGCAGAGTTGGGTAAGTTTGTGCAGTAGGACATCATTATGTAATATTTGCAGTATACAGATACAGCAGAGAAGAAACTCAGTACTTTCATATTTTTTAATCATTATCTGACTCAATTAAATGGCAAGAGCCACCTGAAATATCTGTAATCATTTTATCTGTCACACACATTAAGAGATCTGCCTGGAGTCACCAAGACCTATGACTATGTAAACAGCATTACAAACAGCATTTCTCAAAGGTGGCCCGTCAACATTACCTAGGTACATTTAAGTCTGCACTTGCCATTTCCTTAATATATAATTCCATGCGAATCACTATTTTAGAGGAAAATGCTTTAAGAAATCAAAAAGTCTATTCATATAGCTTGGAGCTGGACAACTGAAAGAGGAAAGGCAAGAAAAAAATAAAGACTCCTCAGAGTGCACAGTCACTAGTAATAAACACCGTATTTCTAAAAGAACCTCTAAACAATATCCATTTTCTAGGTAAAAAATAGGGTACTAAGGATGCTATTTAATAACAAAAGAAAAAGATGAACACACTCACACTGTAAAATATCCAACAATACAAAATATAAATCTAAAAGCCTTGTGTCAGTCTCTCAATGGCTTTATTTTCCACCTCCCTGCTTCACATGAACAAGTTCTTGTAGGAATTCACAAGAATTCACTGGGCTGTGACCCACATCTATATCATATGAGTGATAAGAAGAACTCACACGTTAACTTTTGAGGAGCTGTTCTAACTAGAACTTACCTAGCTCAACTCTTCTTCTTAAACACCAAAACAACTTCTATCAATAAATACAAGTGCCAATGCACCAGTACACAGCAAACCCTTGTCTCTTGTCTCTTGAAACACCAACACGTCATTAGAAATCACAGGGAAAATAAGTCTGTGTTGTGTTTCTGATCACATCAAGCATCCTACCACAACACATTGCCTTTTCCTTTGGAGTTTCAGAAAAGCACCCTACATAGAAATACTTATTTAGCAGGTAGGGGCTTGTTGTCAGGTGTTCACTTCCATCATCTAATGACCTAGTTCATTTGGGCACATGATGCATGCCTACTCCCTATATGAAGAAATATGGACACCATATCTATCCAAAGTTACAGAATATGAAAATTTCAAATGGAAAATATTCACATATATAGAGTTTTTTGTCTCCCCAAGGGTTGGTAATGTATTTTGAATTTCAGAGTAAATTTCTGAATGTTTTCCTTTTTGAGAACGCGCGAAAGAATGAGAATCATTTTTAAACTTCTTTTTCATTTTGCATACACTTCAAGGTATCCAGTGTTAATTGTCCTAAACTACAAAGTAGTAACTTAGCCAACATGTTTCAACCTTCCTGCCCAACATTTGCACTTCCTGTCCCATCTAGTAGTACACTGATTTTGTAAACCACATTCACATTTACCTTCAGTTTTATTGATCCTCTCATGTATAGACATATTTTAATCTCATATAAAATAAATAAGGTTAAATATATAATTCATTCATAAAATATATTTTCATGTAATAGTCCTATCAATTAATATCATGCTACAGATAACACATTTTAAATCAATCAAACTGTAATCAGAACAAAACATAGACTGAAAATGAACAGTCTTTGAAATATAATTAATACAATGACTTTCTAAATTACTGTTCTAAACTGATTATTACTTATATCATCCATGGCTAAAACATAAAATGAGGAAAAAATACCTCAGGTATAGTTACCTCTGTTATTTAAAATTCTCTTTTCAAGATTATTCACAATTATTAATGGTTTTATGGCATTTCACTTTTTTATGGCCACTTGATAGTGGTACAATATAAACTAAAAAACATTTTTATCATGTGTTGCTAAAAGGGTTTGGCCTCCAAGTTAAATTAGATGATATATTTTTTAACTTTTAAAAATGGATTTTTGTTATAATTTGTATGTAGGTGAAAAGTCATGGCAATGATATAAGATAAATTGCTTAGAATAAGTTGCTTCTTCTCTAAGAAGAAGCACATCACCCACATATAGAGGAAATGACTTTCGACACCTTCTCTGACTCTCTGAGAACCTCCCTCTCCTGACTGCTTCGCTCTCTGCCTACCCACACACACACACACGTGCATGTGCACACACACGTGCACATGCATGCACGGGAATTCTGTTCCTCTCAATTTTCATCTCTCCCCATAGCCATTTTTTACTCAAGTAAGATTGGACAGTTTTTATGAAAAAATATACATATGAATTATAAGTAAAATGCATTATATATTGTAAATGATATAGATAGATGTTGTGATATATCTGCTGGGGTTAAGTAATCATTAAAATATATGTCTTGTATGATTTACTGTTTTAGGCAGATGTTTAAAATAGAATCAGAAAAACACAGATAGCTAAAAACATGCACTTTCTGTAACAGCACAGTGAAATAAAATTCATCCTTTCCCATTTTGTTGTTATAATTTTTAACTCACATAGTTTTCATTGTCTATAACTGAAAAAATAGTTTCCTAGTTCATGAAGAAATCTTTCATAAACTTAAGGGTAAAAGACCTTAAATTGAATCTTCAGTTGTGAAGTACACTATTTCTTTCTCATCACAAATTATTTTAGCTTTTATTAGCTGCTTCAAATTATTTTGGTCATAAAGGGAACTGAATGAAAAACCACATCAATCAATGCAAATGCTTTAGCATCAAAAAATTAAGAGTATTGTGTAATGGTAGCAGACAATCAGATGATTCTGAAAACATGGATTCTAATTTTAAAGAACCACGTGAAGATAACTAGATAGCAATGTAAAATTACATGTAAGTACATAACCTACATCACTGTAAAAAAAAAAACAAACCCAAAAACAAACGGTCTATGCCTCTACTTTATTTGTAGGATGAGAGAATACAGTAGTTCCTCCACCTGCTGAAGAGAGCCCCAAAACCCCAGTGAATGCCTGAAACCACGAGGGTACTGAACTTAATATATACTGTTTTTTCCTATACATATATAGCCATGATAAACTTTAATTTATATATCAGACACAGTAAGAAATTATTACCAATAACTAACAATAAAATAGAACAATAATAACAATATGCTGTAATAAAAGTTATGTGAATGTGCTCTCTCTCAATCTCTCAAAATGCCTTTTTGGGCTGTACTCACCCTTCTTCTTGTGGTGCACTGGTGGAACCAATTCATAAACAAGATGGCTGTCATCCATATTTTCTGACGGTGTTGCCAGAATAAAGGCAGGTAGATAATTTTTGCTTTTTTTTTTTTTTAAAGGGTCTGGTTTCTTTGCTCTGTACATTAAGCCTGGCTTTTTCATATGTCCTGCAGTGTTGCCACATAGCACCAAAGTTCATCTGTCCTTCCACGCCCTGGTGTCTCCTTTGCACTTTTATGAATGTAGGTTTTATTGGGCATCTTCTTCCAGAGGAGCCTGGTTTCATCGCAACTGAAAGCTTGCTCTGAATGGTAAAACCTTCCTCCTTAATCAGCTTCAACTCTGCAGGAAATGTGGCAGCAGCTTCTTCACTGGCAGGCACTGTTTCTTCATTATTTAATATTTTTTAGTCCAAACCTATTCCTGAATATGTTTAACAGTCTCTTCTTTGCAGTTAATGGCTTGGTGTCACACATTGCAGGGGTATTCCTTGCAGAAGTCAACTTACAGGCTCAATACTTTCTGGCACAACACGTTGCCTTCAATCATGCAACGTGTTTTCTGTTCCTGTCTTCCACCCACAAATTTAATGCATTTTCCATCTTAACTATGCACTTGTGCTGTGGTCATAACTTTTCAGTTTCAGATGTGAATTTCTCTTTCCTTCACAATTTCAAGGACAGAAGATTTGTTCTTAACGTAGATCTCAGCAACCTCAGCATTTGATTTTTTTTCTTCCCTCATTAGGTAGACAACTTTCACCTTTTCAGTTAAAGGAAGCACTTTAAGGCTTCTCCTTGTATCCGAATTGCCAGCATCTCTACTGTTGTGCTTTGGAGCCACTACCAAGTTAAAAAAGGATGACTGAACTTAAGCACTGCGATACCTGTCATGGATCTGGTAACTTAAGTGACTAAAGGCTAGTGGCAGCAGTGTCTCTGGCACAAAGCACCTACAGCAGGGAGACATTGGACAGAGGGATGATTCGTGTCTGGGGCGGGACTGAGCAGGACTCTCGAGACTTCAGTGTACTACACAGAAGGGGAGGGAAAGTGAAACCAATGAACATTGAATAAAGGGGAAATACTGTACAATTAGATGATCAAAGGGCCTTTACATTTCTGTATATAAAAAAGCAACTTAAAGCAAACTTCTTTTTCAGATCTTAAAATAATATGAATCCATATCCAGAAATGATGTTTGGAATTGTCTTTCCGTTCTTATTTTTAAAATAATTTCAAACTATACACGATTCTCTTTTTTTCAGAGTACAACAAAATTAGTCACTTTCATTTAAAAGAAACATTATAAATAAGAATGAAATTAAATTTCATAATTAAATACACAAAAAAGAACTTTGTAATGTTCTTATCAATGTAAAGGAGATACTTTACATTGAAGCCCACGTACAAAGCTAGTTGATTACATGACAGTAAAAGAACCGGCAAAACAGAGAATTTGTTGTTGTAGATTTTAAATGTTGTAACCTGAAATTAAAACGGCAAGTTAGGTTTCCTTAAATGGAATTTAAGAAAATCAGATAAAGACCTCAAGTAGTACTAACAACATTGAGCCCATAATCTATCTTAGTTAACAAATGTTAAAAAAAAAAAAGTTACATGTTTTTCATTCTCAAAATGTTAGTGTGCAGCTGTTATAAATGTTGGAGAGAGGAAAAGGTGGTGAGAGAGGGAAGTGCAAATGGTGGGGTAAGGCATCCTGCTCGACTTTGCTGACATGTCAAACGTTTCCTTTCATATCCTCTAAATTAAGCGACACTTTCTTCTATGACGAATATTTAAAGCCAATGCATTACTCTGCTCCCTGCATACAACAGAGGAACTCATCTTTCCCAGGAATTTCACCAGGAGACCCCTGGCGTTTCTCTCAATTTAACTTCAACAGAAAGAAAGATTGCCAGTGAACCACAGGATTCCAACAGGCACAGAGAGGACTGTGATGCAGGACTCCTGAGGGAAATACCTACCTGTGCTGTCCGGGGACATTGGTCTTTAAGCCATGTGTGGCTGTGTTTTCCTCAGCACAGGCTGGCATTTCCAGAATTAAAGGGAGAAGAATCATCGAGGCACGGCAGAAGCTCCAGGGGCTCTGAGCAGCCCTAGCTCGACTGCGAGTTTGGTACCAGCAGGTCACCTGTGTGATGCTAGTGTTAATGGTTCACTGCTTCCACGCACCTGCAGTCTGGGCTCTATGCAAACTTAAGGCCTGAGTTGAGAAAGGTTGGAGAAGTTGAAACTCATTTTTGGTAGCAGATTCCATTATTTTCACTGAGTTTATAACAGGGGGATGAACAGATGTGTAAATATTAGTTCTTACACTATAACCATATTTATATAGAATAATACTACTAGCAGATTGCCTTAGAAAAGGAGAAAGGGATTTTCTCCCATTTGAAACTGAAGAGACAAGACACAGCTGCTTTAGGGAACACAGGCAAACATAGTCTTCTTAATGAGAATTATCCAGCTTATTCATTTTGAATTATTCCGTTTAAAAAAAGACCACTCTGTTTTTTCTTATCTGTATTTTCATTAGCTCTCAGCTAACTGAAAAATGTATTAATTAATTAATGCAGTCATACCATAAATTATTACTATAATAGCAGAAATTAAAATAGGATTTATAAAGATGCTCATTATGATATTCATGGTAATTATTATCATAATGATGACAGAGTCTTCAAGACAGTTACTTTATGTAAATTTGTTTCAGAGAAGGGGCAAAGAAGTATTATATGCAGGGTGGGGCAAAAGTAGGTTTACAGTTGTTCATATGGAAAATAATACAATAATTAATTAATAATAATCCAAGAATAAACTGTTTTGCATACTCACAACTGTAAACCTATTTTTCCCCTCCAAAAGGGTTAAAATTAATAAAGTTGTGGTCTCGAGAAAAATAAAACAGCTATGTGGAAAATGAATTTGCCTTCACTAGCTCAGTCAGTGGCATAGCCAGATTAATGAAGTATTTTTCGTCATTCATTGCTATATGACAGCCATGCACACCGATGGAGAATCCCAACTCCAATCCTCTTTTGCACACTCCTTTGTGTTCTTAGGAAGACAGGGTTCCCTTATGGGTTAAAGACAAGAGAAAAAGATGTAAAATGTCCATTTATAGAATTCCTACATATAAAACTATGCAGAAGTTTATCTCCATGTTCACTACCTATTTGTCTTTCCAACTAGTTTAAGATTCATGTGTGAAATTTCTAATTTATGTCATCTAAAGAGTCATTTCTTTTAGACAGTTTGAAAAACAAATTACTACAAAAAAAACATTTTGTAGATCTTACAAAAAATAAATATTGTATTTTACATTGAAATTTAAGAAATTTTTAGTGCTTAGTTCCTTGTATTTACTTTTCTACCATTGAAATTCTGTTATTACATTGAATGTTTAAGAATCAATTTTGGTACATACTCATCTCAAAATGCCTCTTTTAGGTTTTTCTTCAGTGAGATTATATAATGTAACTAACTTTGTATTTATAAGCGTAATCTGTTAAGACATTTAAAAATACTTTAAAATAAATTATTTTGTTAATGATACATAGGAATTAACATGTAAATTGAAACCACTTCTTGTGCTATCATATCAATATAATAATATATAAAAGATTAGTCTTCTTTTTCTAACAATTAATGGAAGTATTATCTGAAAGTATGAATGATACCAGGTTTCATTCTTTAACAAAAAACTGAAAAGTTCCATAACTTTGAAATAATTTTAATTTTTAGAGAGAAAAATGTTTTGTTTCTACAAAGTCCACTTGCAAATAAGACAGAAGAACTGAACAAAACGGGATGATCTGAGCTAAATATTTGACTTAAATATTGTTGATTTTAAGAGCAACTGCATTTCCACTTCGGATTTAATCTCTTTGTAGCCTGTCCCTGAGCCTATGCCACAGGCTCAGTAAACAAGGGCTCCTCTGAACAAGGATCAGCAGCAGGTTATTCCAAGTGGATTTGCAAGTGAACAAAGAGATTAGGATCAGGCTTTTTAAGTAATGACACACCCAACCTCTTGGACATTGGGACTTCCCCTCTCCTAAACTGCCTCTGCCCCACTGGGACAGTGACTATGATAACTGGCAAGCTCCAGGCCAAGTTAAAAAATGTCCCCAGATGAGGGATTCTGAGAACCCGATACAGTACCGTTTACCTGAAAGAGCTAATGGCTTCCCTCTGGAACCTCGCCCCTATCAAAACGCTTGCAAAGCCACGAGTGGATTTCCTGCTGACTATGTGGCACACTAGACAACATTTCGCCTTTACAGGGGCAAGCCAAACAATGTATTTTGAACCACACTAGTCACAACGAGGCACTTTCTCACAGCAATCCTAACTTAACCTGACTAAATCCCAAGGTCAAAGACCTCTCACTGTTGTGTACACACTTCAATATTCTAGATCACAACTTGTGCTTTCTCCCTAATGCATGCATAACAGGCCCTACTCCCTTTATTATCCCATAGCCAGCACCTCCTCCAGACCTGGAAATGCCGTCCCCAACTTCTCTCCACATCTTATCCATAAGCCCCTCCCTGCTGTACACCATGACCTTGCCTCACAATATGCCCAAGTGGACCAGATCCGATATGGCAAGTATATTCATGCAAACCTCTGAGGTTCGGTTCCAACCTTGCAAGTAAAATGACATTGTATCTGTTACCAGGCATGGAGATCTACAGCCCCATGTAGCTATCGATCCCACAGATAACTCTAGTGATCAGCCCATCTGCTAATTTTCGCCAAAAGATCACAAGCCTCATTTAGGCTGGACCAAACCCCTGTTCTCAACCCCAAATAGAGTGCCCTGTGGTTAAGTATCAAAACAGGTACCCCCTCACCATGATGCTACTTCCTGAAGGCTACCAACCATACCTGAACAAAAGGGCTGGATCTCACTCTGTGTGTCACTGTCCCTTAATGATGAGTACAGCCTCATTCCAATTCTATTGAGGACTCAATTCAAGGGGCAGATCGGGTCCATTTGACCCTGCTGAGGGCACAAGCCCTTCAAGGAGATAACCCCTATTGTTGCAACATTGTTACCTTTAATGTTTCAGCCACCTTTTTTCCTCTCAGCACCTCTCTGCTAGGGATGTCTTGACCTAGTGGCAAATGAGCCACTCTTATCCCTACCTTGTTGGGACTGACTGTCACCACTGGACTGGCAGGCATAGGAACAGGTGCTACCACTCTAGCCCAACAAGGTCAAATATTAAAAGCTACCCAGCAATGATCAGCCACCCTCCACATAGACACCACAGCATATTCCAAGTTTAATACAGCAGCATGTCTTACTGGTAGACATGGTGATGAATGATCAATGGGAATTACATGTCCTATTGGCTGAGTAGGATGGAACCCATTCTCTACAGGGTACCTCTTGCTGCATGTACATGACTCTGGACAGGTACTAACCACCCCCCAGAACACCTCTCAGCATATACAGGTCATGCATAATATCACTACAATATTTCACCAGCTTCCCATACTCCCCGAGGATTCTAATTTGTTCGCAGATCTCTTGCCACTCTCCTGGGGACAGTGGCTAAGAGCTGAATTCCAAACGGCAGCGAGTCTGTCATCACAGTCTTCATCGTTGTTGCCCTGGTTAAATGTGTTTTTCATTGGCTTCAGAAAACAATACCTATGTCCTATAACATATCTGTAACACAAGTAATTGCCATTCCTGATGTTGAGTCATCACAGGATAACTTGCTGAGAGTCTGGCTAAGCTACTCCATGATACTGCTGTCTTGGTATCCATTTAGTTTGTCCAAGTGGTTCCTGCAAGCAGATATAGACTTCTAATATGATTTCTCCAACAGCCCTTGTGATCAACAGTGCCCCCTGCCTCCCAGTGCCTTCCCCTTACATCAGACTCCTGCGGGACTTCCCCAAACCCCACTCTTGGTTTGAATCGGCTGATCTGATCGTAGCCCAGGAACCCCAAAGCACTCCACCACCGGCTCTAATAAAGGCATGTGCTGGGTTACCCTGCCTCTCTCTTTCTGTACTCAGCCTTGACTTCCCCTGGAGGCCCCTCCAGGATCTGTGAGTAATAAACTTCTCTATTGCAACTCCTTTTATAATCTGTTGTTGAACTATGGCACATCGTCTGACTTCTAACACTCCACCGAGTAAATATTAATTTAACCCATTCATATCAGGAGGCTTGCACGTACACCTTTTGTCTTTATTTCCAGTGCCATTTTTTCACCACCATAGTACTTGGTTTCTCACAGCTAGTTTTAAATTTCATAGAGAGGTTTTCAATTCTTATATTATAATGGTAATTGTTTCTGATTTCTTTTATTTAGTCCATCATAGTCTGTCATGAATCCAGGGTATCTGAGACAAATAATTGTTGTTCTTAAAATTTAGAGGCAGAGTTGAGCCAGAGGAAAAAAATATCAAAGGCTTCATATTTGTCAGAGATATTTTTTAAAGTCCTGTCAAGAGATGTGTGAAAACACATCTGTTTCTTTTAGACATCTTGAAGATCAATACTTATTTCTGGTTCTGGTGATCATGTTGTTATCAGCATCAATCACTAAGATGGTCACAAGGAACAAGCAAAACACATGGGAGATATTTCATTTTCTCTGTGATTTAAAGCGAATTTAGATGCATATCAATCATGGTGTCCATGCCAAAAGCTAACATTAAAAGCACAAGTCATATTTTAATAATATTAAATGTAGTTTTAAATCTTTACCATCAAAAATATAGATTAACCTTGGTTAATAACCCAGCAGTAACCATGATAGTAGCTAAAATAAAATAATTTGCCCAAAGTCAGAAAGAAGCCAGATAGAAGTTAAAAATCATGCTACATTTACTAAACAAAAATCTAAGAATCTCACATGCTAAATATAAAAACGTTGTTCTCTATCATAAACACACACGGGGGAGGGAGGGAGAAAGACAGAGGCAGAGAGACAGAGGCTGGATCGTGGGAAATCACACGCATTTACACATTACTTGGACAACTTTAATTTGGGTGCTAACCTTAGTCCTTAATGAAGTCATTCTGAACATATTCATATGAGGTATGTATTCATGAGCAGCTCATGTAAAATTCTTGAGCTTTCAAAATAATATCAACGTGAAAGTGGGAAAGAAGGCAATATTTTTCTAAATAAAGTTAGTATATAATTCGTTGCAACAAAAATCTTTAATTTTGCCAAAGTGAGATTCCATTAGGTAAATTTGAGAAATGTAATTCTGCAGTTTAAATAATCTGATGATAAAGCTCCTATCGGGGTCTCTAATTTTTAGCCCCATACTCCCCATGCCCGTCCTTTAGGTGTATGCTAGACTAGAGGAAGTGCAGGGCAGCGAAGCGGTAGCATGGATGAGATTGTCAGTCAGAGTAGATACAAAGCTAGAGTGGAAAATGCATTGGAATGTTGAAAATTATTCCATAAGACATTTGGAGCAGAAAGAGTAGACAGCATCAACACAGGCTACAACTCTGTGACAAGTATAGTCCCAGGAGATCACTTCAGCATTATTACAAGGTATTGCGGAGACGATTCTGCAGGTGTTG
The DNA here is from genome assembly GCA_004026545.1 of Mormoops blainvillei. Classification (NCBI taxonomy): domain Eukaryota; kingdom Metazoa; phylum Chordata; class Mammalia; order Chiroptera; family Mormoopidae; genus Mormoops; species Mormoops blainvillei. Next base: position 183,374 of record PVJD01001245.1, on the reverse strand, counting down.
TATTGGAGGAAGATGAGGGCAGCCTATTTGAATATGAGAAAGCAACTGACATGACTGTGAGAACACAGTGTTAATTTAAAGTGATATCATACTATTCAATACCTTTTCAACTGCAGGAATATATATACTTATAACATATTTCCTATTTAGCTTTTTGCAGTGTGAAAATGCAGATGACAATACTTTAAGGTTTACTACTTTTCAATTGCTATTATTTGTTCTTATTTTTAACACTTTTCTCTTTTGCTTGAGTCATTTATACACAATTTAGAAGGTCACCCCCCACACAGAAAAAGTTATCCCATTTTCCTTGTCTCCAGATGATATAGACTTGTGACACTTATCTGCAAACATAATAACCAGAAGTAAGGGAGAAGCATTCAAAGAACGTTAAGTTTAAGCTTTTCTATTTCTCACAAACAAGTTGCTGAGAATCTGGCATGTGTTTTCCCACATTCCAAAATGTAATTTTTTAGAAGTTAAAAACAGCAAGGATATCACACCATATGTTTATACTTGTTCATAAACTTCTCTTGTTACCAAAGAAATGCTTTTTGAAGTTTGGGAGGCAACAATAACATCGAATTATAATTTCATGTTTTTATTTAACATGACCTGGATAAAAAAAAGTTAAAGCTTTTGGCTTTGGACATAGTAATCAGAAAAAAAAAATGAATTAACCTCCTATTATCTTCAAAATAATTCTCTTATCTCAAATTAATAATCTCATTTTTCTGGCTCAATTAAGAACAGCAAGTGCCCATGGAACTCTGTCTCCCTATGGTCTACCTGAGGTAGCTGAGGTCTGCCTACCAGAGCAGAATATGATTGGACTGCTTAGGTGACGATTCACTCTTCAGAGTGAGGCTGAGGTAGAAGAGAGAAAGTGTTAAATCTGCTCTCTTCTTATCTTCATCTCACATCTCAATGCTGCTTGCAAGACACACATACACATACACCAATCCAAAAAAAAAGGCATACTTATTAAATGAATGCATGAATGAAGAAACAAGACTTATGTTCTCTTCTTCATTATCTATCTGTCATGCACGGCTGACTCTTGAACAATGACAGGAGTAGGACCACATCCATAACTCATATGTAATTTTTGAAACGACCCCCAAATTAATTACAGTTGGCCCTTTTCATCCAGGGTTTCAACCAACTGCCCACTTGGAGAGGGTCAGGTCTAAAATGCTAGGGATGAGGAAAGAACTCAAACAAGTCTATATGCACTTTGAGCCACTCCCTCAATCCTCAGTCTCATGCTGTGCTCCCATTTTCCACGGTATGTGTTCACCAACACAAACAAATCAAGAAACTATGGGACATTTAGTTAATTTCTAATCGGCACTGCCCTCAGAGGCACTGTAAGTTTCTATTTCTTTCCCTCTGCTTAGTAAGCTAAAACTCCTTCTTTGAATGTATATCTTTGAACTAGCTATTACGGAAATGCAAATCAAAAGTGTAAGGAGATACCACCACACACCTGTTAGAATGGCTATTATCAATAAGACAAGTAATAACAAGTGTTGGAGAGATTGTGGAGGAAAAGGAACCCTCATATACTTCTAGTGGGAATGTAAGCTGGTACTGCCACTGTGGAAAAGAGTATGGAGGTTCCTCAAGAAATTATGAATAGAGTTATCATGTGACCCAGTAACCTTTTTTCTGGGTATCTACCCCAAAATTTTGAAAACACTTATTCCTAAAAATATTTGTACCCCTGTGTTCATTGCAGCATTATCCATGGTGGCCAAGACATGAAAATAACCAGAGAGCCTTCTGATAGATGATTGGATAAAGAAGATGTGGTACATAAACACAATGGAATATTATTCAGCCATTAGAAAGATCAAACACTGCCATTTGCAACAACATGGATGGATCTTGAGAATATCGTGCTAAGTGAAATAAGGCAGAAAAAGTCAACAACCATATGATTTCACTCATAGGTTGGATATAACAGTGAAAGCAATGAATAAACAAGATAAACAACAACTCATATATGCAGACTGCAGTGTGGTGGGTACCAGAGGGAAAGGGGGATGGGGGGAGTTATAGAACGTAGGGGGTCAAATATATGGTGGTAGAAGGAGACTTGACTTTGGAAAGAGACACATAGTACAATATACAGGTGATATATTATAGAATTTAACACTTGAAACCTATGTAATCTTACTAACCAATGTCAATAACAAATGTAATAAAATTTCAAAAAACACAGAAAGATTATAGAATACCAATTTTCCACATGAAGTGTTCCACCATTTTTGAGCTTGAAGTATCTCTTGTGAATATAAGCAACTAAAATTGTCTGATATTTTTTGTGTACTTAGACAAAAGGTTATTCCAAAAGAAATGAGATACTGGTCACCTCAGCAAAGTCCTTGAATGACACTAATATGGGTCTGAAGTGGGCATGTCACCAGAGAACAAATAAAACTGTATAGTAAGCCAATTTGAATTTAATGCTTCACTACTCAAGCATTTCTCCCCACTTCAAAGCCACTCCAATTTAGCATGTGCTCTTAGTTATTTCTCGATTGCAGGGGAAGGTGACCATACATAATAGGACCGTGTACAGTTTAAGCAGCAATTCATGCCTCAGGATCCTGGCTTCCTGTTTCATTTATACCCACATTCGCCAAATGTAAAAGTCAAGTAAAACAAATGATAAACAGAAGAAAAAAAAGGACACATGCTCTTTCACAACACATCGGTTATGCCGTTCTCCACTAACAAGAGGTGGATTAATTTGATAAATGAGTCCCATTTTTTAATACTAGTTAATGAATTATCTTTCTTCAAGAAAACAAACAAATAAAAATTAACCTGGGTAAAATGTCTGTACATATCATAATAATAAATTAATTAAAGATAATAATCCATTAAAGAAGTAAAGAATATTTAAATAAGTCAGCAAATGAACATAAATTTTAACAAATGATTTTTTAAATGTAACTATTAATGATGAAAATATTATAGTAAGTATTGCAGTGTTAGTAAATAGCCATAATAAAATTAATTTTGTTTGTACAAGAGTGTGGGAAAACAACTGGTAATTTAAATTCAGAACTTTTTAAATCATTCATACATTTTGACCCATCTCTTTCTCTTCTAAGACTACTTCCTAAAGCAATGATCAGAAATTAAGTAAAATATGAATATTATTTAATATTCTTTTAAGCATTACCTATAATTAGAACAACCTAAACATGTAGAGATAGAGTAAGATTAAAAATACTAAATTTATAAGATGAAATATATAGTATACCAATTATGTTTATGAAATAACAGTAAATGGAAATAAGCATAAGACATCTATTGCTGATTATAGCAAATTGATTAACACAAGTAGATGATTTTCTTTTTTTTTCAATTTTATATTATATATTTATTCCATGAATCTTAATGTCTTACAGTAAAAATAACTTTTTACAAGGGAGAAAAGAATAATCAGATAAATAAAAAACGATTACTTTTAGGGAGTTGTTGGGTTACCAAAGCATGACATACAATATTTTATATTCTATATATTCACTGATTTATTTATTTGGTTGTTCATTTATTTATTACTGTGGTTAGAACTCAACAAGACAATATGACATCTACTTTCTTAATTAAATGTTAAGTGCACAATACGGTAATGTTAACTATAGGCAGGAAGTTGTACTTATTTATGTTGCAAAGTTGAGACTTTATACCTGATGAACAACATATTCCTTTTTTCCGCCTCCCAGTCCCTAGAAATCTCTCTGTTTGACTCTTAGATACCTCATATAACTGGAATCACAAAATATTTGTCCTTCTGTGGCTGGTTTATTTCACTTAGCATAATATTCTCTAGGTCAATTCATATTGTCACATATGGAAGGATACCCCTCTTTTTTAAGACTTTATATTCCATTGTCCATATATACCACATTTTCTCTATCCATTCATCTGTTGATAGACATTTAGGTTGTTTCCAAATATCGGCTTTTGTTCAATGCTACAATGAACACAGAAACGCATATATCTGAGATACTTGTTTCAATTCATATATATATGTAATTTTTAATTTTTTGTGGAATCACCATATTGCTTTTCAAAGTGGCTCAACCATTTTTACATCCCCACCAACAAGGTACAAGCGTTCCGATTTTCTAAATCCTTGCTAACACCTGCATTTTTAAAAAGAATAGCCACCCTAACAGGTGTGAGATGCAATCTCATTGTGTTTTTGAATTGTATTTCATATGTAATTAGAAATATTAAAAATACCTGTAGGTTATTTGGATGTTCTTAGGAGAAATGTCTATTCAAGTCCTTTGCCAATTTTTACTTAGGCTTTTTGTCTGTTTGCTCTTGAGTATAGGAATTTCTAATATGTTTTGTACGGTTATTAGTCCCTTATAAGATATAGAGTTTGTAAATATTTACTTCCATTCTGTAGGCTGCCTTTAGATCACGTATTTCTTTCCTTTGTCATGCAGAAACTTTTTAAGTTGATATAGTTCCACTTGTCTAGTTTTGCTTTTCTTGCTTGTGCTTTTGCTATTGTATCCAAGAAATCATTGCCACTCACAATGTTATAAAGCTTTCCCCTGTTTTTTTTTTTTCAGGGAGTTTTACAATTACAAGTTATTAATTCATTTTGAGTTGATTTATGCATACAGTATAAGGTAAGAGACCAATTTTATTCTCTTGAATGAGGAAGTTGTTTCCCAGGACCATTTTTTGAAGTGACTGTTCTTCCCCCATTGCATATTCTCAGCACCCTTCTCAAAGATCATTTGACCATATATGCATGGGTTTATTTAGGGGTTCTCCATTCTGTTCCATAATGTCTGCATGTCTGTTTTTATGCCAGTACAATACTGTTTTAATTACTATAGCTGTGTAGTATATTTTGAAATCAGGAAATGTGATACCTCCATCTTGGTTCTTCTTTTTCAAGAGTTCTTTAATTATTTGGGGTCTTTGTGGTTCCATACAAATTTTATGATTTTTTTTCTATTTTTGTAAAAAATACTATTGGGATGTTGAACCCAATCTATTCCTCCTGTATCAAGGCCAGCTTGCAGTAAGGGCTGATGAAGTCAAATTTATATTGTTCTCTTTATCTGCTACAGTTCTGAAAATCTCAATTTTCTTATTATCTGGGGTATAGCAGATTCTTAACTGGATTCTGGACCTCTCATATAGGTATTTTGTTATTAAAACATTACTAAATCTATGTGTCTTGGTGGGGAATAAAAGCTAGAATTTTGCATTCTGCCATCTTGCTGATATCATTCTCTTTACTGATTATTTTTATAACAAAAATAATTACATGAGCATTTATGTATTGCTCATGTAATTAATTTTTAAATACAAACATCATAGGTTTTACAAAGAAAATGTAAAATTTCTTCTTCACTTATCTGATGGAAATGTATTTCTATGTGAATATTTTTTCACCTCTGTCTCACATTTGGTACATCTTTATATTTTGAGTCTTGGTTAAATGTAATCGTCCTATCCATGAAAGATAATTTATTTCTACTTCCAAGGAAATCTTTCTGTGACTACTGAATATTTTATTAATTAAATGAATTTAATTCTCCAAGGCCTGAAAATTTATCTCTGTAAAGCCAGAGATAAAAAAGGAGATTATGTCAATCTTATGTTTGGAAAGGTCCAAAAGACAAACCATAAATATGAAATGTTTAATCTCTATGTATCTCAGACTATTCTCTCTGGAGTGGAGCAAGGACATAGACAGATGATTTTAAAAGATTAGTAGATTTCTTTTTTTAAAAAAACATACACTTAAAAATATTTTATGAAAATGCTGGTGATGAACTGATTCATCAAATTTCAGAAGCTCCAGGGTCAGCCTCATGTGCGGGAGGAGTTGAACCTCACATTCCTTGTTCGCCTATCTCCTCTAATCTACCTGAACCCCTGCTTCCAGGAGCTCAGTCATATTTCAAGCTCGGATTGCTCCAATCCATTTAATTATTAATAAAATTAATCTCCAATGCATTTATCTCATTGTCAATCCCAAGCTCCCACCCTTATATTTTGAGTCACAATTCCTGTCTTAAGGACACTTCACCAACTCCTCTATTTGTCCTTATTCCTCTACATTCTGCTGTATGCATTTCAGTTTCTAATCATGCAAGAATCAATGGGCCATAACATCAAGTTATCTTTTGCCTAAGCCTTGAAAACTCAACTTGAACCAGCCCTGTGCAATCTTCTCAGTGTTTGTATATTAGTTGCTAAGACAAGTGAAGAAAATGACTCAAACCAGAAGAGTGATTAATCCTTAATTCTTAGTTACTAATGTCCACAGGTTTTAATGCTCAGCCTTGAAATTTACTGTTTAATTCAACCCACCAATAGTCACATCCTGAAATGACTACTTAAAACACTCTTGACTGACCTCGTGACTGAACCTCGTACTCCATGCCTCTCCCTGTCTTCAAAGACCCAGGGATAATGAACACCATCAAACCAGACTAATTTGCTTTTTCTTTTTTTTAACTTCCTATATTTGCATTCAGCATCTTCTCTGTCCTTTCTATTTGATATAGAAGACTCTTCCCTCCCAATGACCAGCCCTGTTACTTGTGCTCCTTATGCTCCGGACACAACTCTCTCTCTCACCTTCTCAAGAAACTTTCCAAACCTTCAACCTTGTCTTGTCTTCTATTTTTATTTATTGATTTTAGGGAGAGAGAAAGGGAAACAGACAGACAGCCAGGCAGCAGACATCAATTAGTTGTTCCATGTATTCATGTACTCACTGGTTGATTCTTACATGTGCCCTCTTGACTGGATATCAAACCTGCAACCTTGGCAAACTGGACAACAACACTCTCACCAACTGAGCTACCCCAGGGCTACTTCACTGATATTTTCTTTTCTTTTTTAAAAAAATATTTTATTTATTTACTTTTAGAGAGAGGGGAAAGGAGGGAGAAAGAGAGGGAGAGAAACATGATGTGAGAGGGAAACAGCAATCCATTGCCTCTCTCACGCTTCCAAATGGCATGTGCCCTGACTGGGAACCGAATCTGCAACAGCTTAAAGACATAAAAGACAATGAAAAATAAGAAAAAGAATGCCATGTATGCATCATCACAGTAATAGAACCCCTTTTGGTTTCTTTCAGTGAGTTCTAATTACAGAATTTATAATATATCAGGGTTAATCACCAATTTGGATTTGAATCCATTTATATAAAATTCCAGAATAGGTACTATGAAAAGAGTTAAGTACGAAGTGCAAAATGATAGACTAAAATCACAGAATCAATCATGACATTAATGGTCAATGACTTAAACCTTCTAATTATAGTAAAACCTTATAAAACTGGGTAACAAAGCAAGACTGACTAATTATTGGAGACTCACTCTAAATATAAGATCATAAAGAGGATTAAAGTCTAAACAAAAGGGTGTCATGATAAAAGTAATAAATAAAATCTGATATGACTTTAATAATACAAGAAAAGTAGGCTTTAGGCCAAAAGTATGATTAGCTACAAAGAAGAATATTTTACAATGATAAAGAATCAAGTTAAAAACAGATTCAGACTAAACATTCATACAAGAAAATAGCTACCAAGAGGAAAAACACCAAAGTAAGTACTTCTCTAGGGTCTTGCGAGTGAACATCCTCATGTATTTCATTAACCATATTTGTGGTAAGTCCCTGCCAAAACCTTTTTTCAGCAAGGGTGTAAGAGTAACATGATTTGTTTACATCATCTCAGATCTCCCTTCCAAGGATATATGTGAGGTCAGCTTAAAGCATACAGACATGAAGAGAAAGATGAGGGACTACATAAGGTTAGCGACTGATGAAATAAGGAAGAAAGGGAGGCGTGTGTTGGGTGGCAACATTTGCCTGATTTTGCCTGATTTACCTATTTATTACAAATTGGTTCTTTGAAGAGTAAAAACAGAAGTTACTTTTTGTTCTTATAGTCTTGTAGTACTGAAACTGACCTCTGATAATGAGTGGAGCTTTTATGCCCTTGAGCAGGAATTCCAGCCGTGTGTTAGATTAGTTGCAAAATATATATAGGACTTATAAGTTTGTTTTACATATACATAAGAGTGAATTCAAAGTACTCTAAATAATACCATAACTCTTTCTTTTAAATTGTGAAAGCATGTTTAGTATATCATTAGATCATGTCTGTTACCCATTACCCACAACTAATCTTGCCTACAATGAACATCTGTTGTGTCAATCATTGCCACAAATGAACATAAATGCAGAATTTATGAATAGTTAGTGAGGTAATTTGCTTTCATTCCATCACCCATTTTTATCAAAAATATGGCTGCTCCTATGAAAAGGTACCCTAAAAGTTTGAAAGATTCTATCTCATATTACAAAGTCAAAGAAAACGGAAGAGAAAGAGCAACTACTACAGTTACGATGGCTAGAATTCGACCCAGCTTCTCCTTGCAACTTCTCAGTGTTCTCATCGCTCTCTTAATTTTAATTCACATTTCACTGAGCCTAGGAAATTTTAAAAACTTCTAGAAAAGCATTTGTCAACTTAAATCTGAGCTGCTATAAACCTGCAATGGTTCTGATTCTTTTATTTCACCTCTGAAAAAATAAAGCAAAACAAAAAATAAGGCAATAAAATGACACTTAGAACACAATTTTATCTCATTTAATTTTATGGCATTTTAAAAAAACTTTCTAAAGTTTAAAGCGCAATTAAACTATGTTCTCAGTCATGGGAAAAAACATACACACACACACACAAACACATAAAAGAGCAATAAGCTAAGTAGTAATTTCCAGGTACGAGGCTCATTTTTACTACTACTTATTCAAGTTGAATGAGTATTTTTTATGTAAAATAAGTAGTCCTTGACACAAATAAAAATTTATTTTTGTTTTTCAGCATGTTATTACTTTTGTTATAACAGAAAATCACAGTGAAACCTTATCAGATCAATCTATAATATATTAATCATAAATTTAAATATTTTCTGTTGTTCCTCATTTGAACTGATGCTGATTTTTTAGCATAGAACAATGAATAAAATTTAACAAAATATACTGATATTAACTTGATCTTTTAATGATGATATAGCATTACCTAAGAAACCTAATCAAATATTGAACCTGCTGAAATGGATTTTGTTTTGGGATGTACTTGAGAAAATCTTCAAAGATTACTAAGTGGATAAAAGTATTTGAAAATTGTTCCAATATATCAGGTAAACATAAAAATACAGACCTTGTAAAATAAGCATAGATATTAAATAAAACATGCAGTAACATTTTTGGTGACTTCTTATTTAACAAACTCAGCAAAATTGCATAAACTAGAAATCTAAAAATATGCATTTATTTATAGAAATAGATAAACCAAGGTTAAAATTATGACCTACATAAAAATTGAAATCTCCATGAAAATCAGTGACAGTCACATCATTATGAATATTCTTTGGAAACACATTTTCAATATATGTGTGCTTGAGGCTGATGGAAAGGAAACTAGTGGTATTACCAGCCTCACTCTCAGGGCTATCTATACACGAATATTTCCATTTATATACCTATGGATGGTTAACTTCATAATTATAAATATATGCTTATACATGTTTTCTTTGACATGTAAAAAAAATAAATTCTGCTGTAAAAGAAAATAAATTAGCTCAACATCTTCATCTTCCTTTGCTCCATTCCAACAACTGCTCTTTATAAAGTTTTTTATTAATCTCCTTTTAAACTTTAATTTACAGATATCACTGTTTCTATTCCACAGAATTCTCCTAACTTCATTTCCCCTAAGTTCTTTAGACTAAAACCTTCATACTTGCCTTCTCTGCATCTACTTTGAATGGTTGGTAACAACTCCCAAATTTTTACATTGTCCATGTCTATAGTATTTGCCATCCTATTATTTTTACCCTTTATCTAGTTGGTGATTAGGGATATCTTAAGAGTAGAAAGAAAATTTATAATCAAGTTTAGGTAAATATTATCTTTTGCAAAATCAGCTAGTGTGGTTATGCTGATATAAGAGGAAATCTAATGATGGCATTTGTTGCTCCAAATCAGAATGGACTCAGGAAGGGGTGGACTAAGTATTTCAAGAAAAAATGGGAAGGACCTGGAAAGAATTTGAAAGAAATTCCATGATTATCATAGTGCAGTATTGCTATCTGAAGTCATACTCTTTAATCATGGTCCTATTTCTTCTGTCAACATGAAAAAAGGAAATTTAGAAAAAAATCACTTTTAAGAAAATCAAGAATTTGTATTTTAAAGCCATTGTCCAAAATGAGCAAAGTATATTCCACCATTTAAAAACAGTCATTTGAAGACTAAGTAATTTACACTATATAGAGGATGAAACAGCCTTTTCTTTTTTGTTGTTTTAATTGTTGTTCAAGTACAGTTTTCTCCATTTTTCCCCTACAACTGTCCCCCGGCCCCACCCATCCCCACTTCACACTTTCGATGAAACAACCTTTTCCTAAATAGTTATCAAGTCTAAGGAAAAGATTATTCACTTTTTCAAAGGCTCTTCCAAGACTGACCAGCAATTTGGTTCTCTGTCAACCAGATTTCTGCATCATAAACCCAATGTGAGGTAGTACATTCCTCTAGGCTTTTATTCATGTTTTTCTCATGCAGCCATTAAATTTGTTTATAAAATGAAAAGGAGAGATTTTCTTTACTATTTAGAATATTATGGTGCTTTCTGAATATTTTATAAATAATTTAAAATATTTATGTAAAATATCATGCAGCAGATTAGCTTAAACTTTAATATTTACCACAAACAAATTTAAATGAATAGTAGCTTTAAATTTCATTTGAAATAGTTCATTCTGTTTGAATGAATTACCATTCTTTATAAATATACAACTTTTCCTATACTAAATAATATCTTGTTTCATCAGTTAAATCAGAGTTACATTTGAGAACAGAGGAATACATTATAATCAATATCTCTTGTTTTCTCAGATTGAGGTAATTATGCTAGTACAATACTATTGTCTGGGAGTTCTCAAATCATAAGTACTGCATGGCCTTCTATGCAGTATATTAACATATATACCAGTAACATTAGGGTGGAACGTAGGTAGCATAACCCAGGTATCATGGCTTCAAATGTACTGTAACATGGTAGAAAAGATAAATATAGGTAGAAACACACATTAATAAAAGCTACATTTTTTCACATTTAAGAACTAGCTTTGGCTCGCTTTGAATAACCAAAGAAAAAATGTTAACAAAAACACACACAACTTATTTACTCACACTCGACAAATTACTCTTAATTTATTCTATCAACTTTGCCTATTAAGGGAAAAAAGCATGGTTTTAGTTCAAATTAGATCTTTGGTTTATTGAATTTTGAAGACTTTAATGAGTACCCAGAGAATGTTCAAATTTAATTGTGGTCTGAATTGATTATGTGTATAGTATGAATGTTTAGCTAAAAGTTACTCACAACCTGACCCAAAATGATTAGTAAATGTATATATTTCTATATTTATGTATTTATACACCTGTATATCTGTACATTTACAGTCCCACCTATATATTTATAAAATTTATCTGTATGTCTTCTCTCTCTAAATCTATGTATTTATCTACATTTATTATTTATCTCCATTACAATCGTAATATCTTTGGAAGCTCCATCTCTACCTATAGCTCTTTATAGTGGCTTATTTTCCACAAGACGTAATTACTTAGGGGCATGTATATTAGCTAAAAAAATTGATAATCAATCAAATCTGTGTTTCTCTATTCCTAACTGTACCCAATCTGCAAGAGCTCCAGCTTCCTCTAATTTCTCTCAATTAGTTCAGAGAGCTCTTGTGGAGAATATTATATTTACACAAGAATGCACCTTTGATGATAGTGGCATATATCATTTTGTTTTACCAGAGCTGTAGAGAAATACCTCTTGTTGCTGGTGGCACTTCAAAGCTGCCAACAAAACCATTTACAACCTAATGTCCTGGGCACTCTTATTTTTCTGTTCTGTATTTAGTATATTTAAACTGTTGTGAGGTCATTTTATCTTTTGTAGAATTCATAGTCATCCTGCAGGAAACCTAAATAGGAAACAAATGTTGTTTCCCATTTAAGGAATGCTAATTAATGTCTAAATCATTCAGCTTAGTGTTCTTTTTGCCATGCCTTAAAAATATTTTATAAATTAACTCTATAGAGACATAAGTTGCATTCAGTAAGATGCAGCTATATAAACCCATGTGCTAGGGTTAGTCTACCAAGGCTGTAGTAACAAAATACCACAGACTGGGTGGCTTAAACAATAGACATTGATTTCTCTAAGTTCTGTAGGCTAGAAGTCCAAGATCAAGGTGTCAACAGGTTTGGTTTCTCCTGAGGCCTTTGTCCTTTGCTTGCAACGAGCCATCTTCTCCCTGTGTCCTCATGTGACTTTCTTGCATCTTCTTATAAGGACACTACTCCTATTGGATTAGGGGCCCATCCTTATGACCTCATTTAATCTTAATTACTGCTTTAAAAACCCTATCTCCAAATACAGGCATATTGGAATTTATGGCTTCAATATATGAATTTTGGGAGAACAAAATTCAGTCCATAATATCACATGACAACCACCACACTCAAGAGAAGAGTTTTGTTAACCTTATAAGTTTTCTTACTCAGATTTCTACGTATTTGCACCAAGCCACCCACCCAAACCTGGCCCCAGACAATCACTGCCATTTCTAGAATTTCATATGAAAGAATCACTGAGTGTATATTCTTTTGGTCTCTCTCTCTATAAATATATGTATAAATCTTTATGTAAATATACATTTTCATGCCTCTTGCATAAATTCTTAGGATTCATGGGTCATATGGTTAGTATATGTTTAATGTATACTGAGTATATAATTAATACATTCTTTAAATAAACACACACACACACACGAGTTCTGTCTGGAAAAAGTCCAGTCATTGTTAATATAATGAGAACAGTTTGCACAACACTGATGTAACCTGGCAGCCAAAAAGAATGAACTGGAATGTGCATGCGTGAAAAATGATGACTTGATCCTACTAGTCAGTGGGGGTGGTAGACACTATTGAGTGATCATGTGTACTGTGTGGTCATCACATTGAAAATGACTGAGTGAGCACAGCAATGAACCTGCATCAAGTTTTGCATTAAGCTTGGACATTCCTCTGTGGAAACTCTTTGGATAACTCAGAAGGTAACTGGTGATTGGCAGCTTCATCCTGACAACACACCCATTCATGTATCATGTCTCATGCAGAATTTTTTGGTGAAACATCAAATTACCCAGGTGACTCAGCCCCTTCACAGTTCAGGTTTGGTACCCTGCAACTTCTGGCTTTTCCAAAGCTAAAATAACCTGTGAAAGGGAAGAGATTTCAGGGTGTTGATGAGATTCAGGAATATATGATGGGGTAACTGATGGTGATTGGGCAACTGTGTGAGGTACCAAGGTGCCTACTTTGAAGGGGACTGAGGTATCATTTCCCTAGGTACAACGTTTCTTGTATCTTGTATCTTCTTCAATAAATGCCTGTATTTTTCATATTACATGGCTGTATACCTTCTGGACAGAATTTGTGTGTGTGTGTGTGTGTGTGTGTTTGCCAAAATGTTTTCCAAAGCAGTTGTACTCTTTTGCCTATTTAAAAAAATATTTTCCATAAAAATTTACTTGGCACATTTGTTAAATTACAATCACTCATATGTATTAATTTATTTATACTCTCTTTATTTTCAGAGTGATCTCTATATCTATTTTTATGCTAATACTACAAGGCCATAATTATTTACTTTTTATAGTACATCTTTTATTATGTGTAAATCCTCTACATTTTTTCTTTACTCATAAATATTTTGACTATTCTGGATCATTTCTGTTACCATGGAAAAGCTAGATTCAGATTGTCTATTTCTCTTTTAAAAGCCTAGTAAAAATTTTGATTTGAATTGTGATAAATTTATAGATGAATCTAAGGGAGAATTTATATTTAAGAACATTGGGTTTTCCAATCCAGAAGAAAAGAGAATTATGTTATACCCTTGTCAGAAAATTAAGGCTGTGTTTCTTTGATACTATACCAGAACTGGGCAAGTGGTAGTTACTTAAAAGTTTCACTGTAAGGTATAACTTGAAAACATATAAATTAACCTTTTATATCCAGGTACACTAAAATCCATTAATCTACTTTGTACTTTAAATAGATTTTGTCACTCCTATATAACTGTGTAACATCATGCCACAGTCACTGAGAAAATGTTGTTCACTGCCTGATGCCAATTTTCCAAAGGTTGACACACTTGATTAGATAATATTGCTGGGAGGCAATCTGCCACAGAACTCTCGCACTCATACACACTGTGCTGCGTGTGCAAAAATTCCAAGGCTGTGACCTCAAGTTTTATCATGAGAGCCATTTCTCAGGGCTGACTATGCAGGTGGAAACAGAGAAGTGTGATAACATATCACAGTAGATTCCATAAGCTCAGGGTTCCTTGCTTGTGGTGGACTCAATGCACGTGCAGGCTCTCTGTCCTGTGGAGTTTGGTACCCTGCAACTTCTGGGACAAGAAACACATGCGACTATGCTGATACTCCTACTACTGCTTTTCTGTGATAGAGTCTATTGTGTCTGAGCCAGTAGTCTTGGGTCTACTATCAACATCCATGAAATGTGTAAGACTAATTTATTAGCTTAAACAGTTATTTGGGTAGAAAATCTCTTGCTTCTAGCTCTCCTGGGCATTGTCGAACTTACTAAAATTGAGTAAAATCCATATATTTCTGACAATGGTGATATAAATATGACCTTCTTCTAGGGGCAAATGTCCAGCAACTGATGCTGATTCACAGTAGATATTGAAAGAAACCCCTGGGAATCAGTGGGCGATAAATGCTCCTGCTACTGGGGAGGGAGTGGGGATATGGTTGCAAGACAAGTGCTGGAAGGTAGACTCAAAGACAGCTCCCCAGGCGGATGCTGCTAAAATGAAGGAAATGTTCTAAATTATTTTCTATAAATTTGCTCAGCTACAAGGTGTCTTAATCTGGGATTCGGGGGCTCACGGAAAGCTTATGGATGAGCTTCATGGGTGATGAATCCCTGAAATTACATATAAAATGGGTTGTTGTTCGTTGTTTGACTGACCATAATCCATAATTTTTATGAGATTACCAAAGCAATCTGTGATCCGAAGAAGATTCAACAGGTCAGTAGTATTTGACTCTTTCTATGAAATCACAAATAATTTGCAACCCATCCATGGCTATACTTCCAAATTGCTTAACCTCATTGAAGAGTATTACCTTAACATGTAAAAAAATATGCACAGACATAAAGAAAACCCATTTCCTCTATCTATTTCAATTTCATTCTCGTAAATCAATAATGTAGCAACACAGTTTCTGTCCTTAATCTAGTCATTTTAAAGAGTGGTAAAATACTAAAGATTAAATAGTTGGTTTATGCCTAATTTGCAATTAGTACATAAACCACTAAGGGTGTTACTTTCAACTCTTTTTGTTATTGTTCCCAAAGCAATCTTTTCCAAATGATTATCAATCTAAAAATGGCTGAAGCTGGAGTGAGAGTTTCATTGTCAGTCCATGGTGGCTTCTAGGGGATGGACCACCTCTAGGAAGTTTATATATCTGTTTTCCAACAATTTGATATAACCTCTGCATGATAGTGGTACAAATGCAAGGATAAAGTAGTTTTAAAACTTGCAAGCAGGAAAAAATACTGGTATGATAAAGAATCCTAGAGACTTCAACCCTTATAGTAGCCATTTATTTCTCTCTCTATATATTCACCAGTCTAATTCTTTCATTTTCATTAAACACATTATCTAATATTCTCTGTGTTAGCCCTAATGTCATATAATTAAGGCACACTTTTAATAATCTAACATTAGGCTTAATTTTGATGAATAATGGATAGTCATACAATTGGTTGTATCACTGGCCAATGTAAGGGACTTAAAGATTGAATATGAAGAGGGCTGAGAACAATGACCTATTACTCAACCTTAAAAAAGTGGAAAATTCTCTCCATTTGCAACAATACAGATGAACCTGGAAGACATCATGTTAAGTGAAATAAGCCAGACAAAGAATGACAAATATTGCATGATTTTCTTACCTGTGAGATCTAAAAAAGATGAAAACATGGTAACACAGAGAAGAATGGTGATTAGCATAGGCGGTGGGAGGGGGGAAACAATATATTAAACAAAGTGTCCCAACTTGCAGTTACAAGATGAGTAACTTCTGGAGGCCAAAAGTACAGCGTGGTGACCATAGGCAATAATATGTCATTTACCTGAAAGTTGCTAAGAGAATTTATCTTTAAGAATAAATATAAATAGTCTTGCCCTGGCCAGGTAGCCCAGTTGGTTAGAGCATCATCTGGGTACACCAGGGTTGTAGATTTGATCCCTGGTCAGGGAACATACAGGAATCACCCATTAAATGTGTGAGGGGGTGGAATAGTGGATTGATGTCTCTCTGTCTTTCTGTCTGTCCCTAATATCAATCAATAGAAATATTCTATTAGTAGCTAAAAAAAGGAATAGTCTCAAGTGTTCTTATCACACACACAAATTCACACACACAGATAACTATGCAAGATGATATATATGTTAATTAACTGAATTGTGGTAATTCATCATTTTGCTATGTATACACATATCAAAACATCACAGTTTTGTACCTTAAGTATATATCATTTTTATTTGTCAATCAGAACCTCAATAAAGCTGGAAAAATTCTAGTTTTTTCTTTCATACAATTTTTTTAATAAATAAAGGGCTGAGATAAATTGTGCAGAATAGTAAAGAGTAGGAAGAGGAAATATATGTGCAACTTCAAGTGTGTTTATACGAATATAAATAAGCAGAAGCTCATATTGAAAATAATTTAAAATGTCTAGGTTGATTTTTTTAAAGATAAAGATACTGCACCTATTTCCATGTGTTTCAAGTGAAATTTCTCTGTGTTCATAGAATTTGAATATTTTGAGGAAAACATTCCAAGTGCATTTTCATCAAGATTGTGAAGTGCCAATTTCGATCACTTTCCCCACAGTTCGTGACTGAACTCTGCAGGTTTTTTGAATCCAATCCAATTTTGTTTGTGGATCCAGTTGGCAGACCATTTGCTCTCTGGAATTATAGTGCTAATGTAATTGAACAAAGAATTAGCCCCTGTTCAAAGCAGATGCCCAGTCACTAGCTTTTAAGTGGGAGATGAGGAAGCCATGTGAAATCTTTGTAGAGAGAGAACAGTCAGGTGCCTGCTGCCCTAGGTGCTGTCATGGCAACCTCTCACCCAAGGTGTACTTCCTATTTTGAGAAGCAGGGATTTCCCACAAGGCCAGCGAAAGAAGGCCTTTCATTTCAATCCATGTGTTTTATAATTCCTGTATTAAAGTATTTTGTGTTGTTTTATTTGATTTCATGGTGTCAGGTAAAATTTTTTTTAAAATTTAGCATAATTCAAAAACTGCTGGTTCCTATGAGCCACTATGGGAACTTCCATCTTTATTATTTCTCAAACAATTGGAATCTGATTTTTTCTAGATATTAAAGAAAGTTCCCCCAACATGCCAATAGAATATCTGACACTATTATTATAGATTAAAACTGACTTTGCATTCATTCGGAAGACGTTTTTCCATCAAAATAAGTTGGCACGGGGATGCGTCTGACAGAGTACGCTACTTTGGCCCAAATAAAGCATCTCAACATTAAGTTAAAATTGTGCACACTGAAAGTGACATCTTCTTGGCAGCTTTTTGAGACTCCCCACTAAAGTATCTATAAAGATGTCAAATGTTAAAAATTAATAATGATATAGAAAACTAAGATTTAGGGGGAAAAAGCCACTGGAACCAGAAAACTATGAGGAACTTGCAATAATTTCAAGTTGATAAAACAGAATTAGGGAGAATGATCTGGAAACCACCGTGCTATGGCCACTCCTGGAAACTGATCAATACAACTGTGTGACAGTGAGTAGGAGGGGCCACTGAAGCAGGGCGAAGCGAAATGCTACCCTACACCTAGTTACCCCACCCCTATGAGTGATTTTAAAAATTGTTCCTCTACCCACTTTGAGAATTAAACTCTTATTTATCATTTGACAAAAATATTGCTTCCTGAGTGCCAGGAATTGGAAGAATAAATTACGTTCAGGAGAAAATGCCTTTCTGCAATGCCTTCGGGGGCGTGCCGCAGATACCAGGAAACCCACACAGGCAGGACTGAAAGAGTGTAAGTTCCGCTTGCAGTGCATTATTTGGATTAGAGATTTTCACATTCACCTATGTTAGGATTTCAGGAAATAATAGTGGCTCAAATGATCTTATTTCAGGACTGTGGAATAATCTAGATGAAAGGTATAAATAAATATGAAACTCATGCGGGAAAACTAGCCATGGGTATAATCAGTTGAGAACCATGAGGATATAGATAATAGAGAAAACCGTGAGTCTAGATATGATTCCTTCAGAGAAAACGCATGAAAGGGAAGGAAAAGTAGATAGATAACCTGGGGAATGATGCTGTCAGAGGCAGGAGGAAGAATCTCCCCACTACTGATGTTTCCTTCCGTGCAGAGGGAGTTTATCTAGCCTCATTCTCCCGTCCCTCTCTGTCTTCTAAACCTTTCGTCCAGCCAACTGGTGTCTTTGGACAGAGAAGCGAGCATGCAAGTTTTGGACTTCTGGGTCACTTTCTCCCTTCCTTATGAGTGCTAGCCTGTCTGTAGGGAACAGATGTTTGCCCCGTCCTGTGCCTAGGATGGCAGAGCCCTGACTCTATAGGGATAGGTAGCACCCAAAGCTGCATCTTCCATTACCAACTTTAACAGGACTAACCAAATAAACAAAAATTAATAAATATCGAGTAATTTTTAATTCTTATGCCTGCCTAAGCTTTATATATGTTTTTGCAATATAGCCATAACTTACAGAATTTAGAGAAATAGTATTTTATTGAGCTCCTGCAAAACGTCCAACAAACATCAACTTAACAGAAGCAGTTAGAAGGTGCAGGTCCCAGGAAGCAGATTGGAAAATTGTTGTTACAGGGTAAGAGCTATAGGATCTTCTGTTCTGGTAGCATAGTCTCTGGGAATTGGAAAGCAAAGGGACACATAACAGTATTTGTCTCCTAATCTCTAACTCATTCTTTCCTAGAAAGATTGTGTCCCCAATTAAGAGGCCACCTTTTTAGAAATTATATGTTACAGCAATAGGCATGTTTTCTTAAAGCACATAGCTTCCTGGTTGACACACACAGAATTCTGTTTAGTTTCTGCAAACTACTCAAGCAGGGACCTATTAAATTTGTGTGGCTGTGCTTGGGTCAATATGTCTTAATTGACTGATTGTATAAAAGCTGGTGCATTCTAGGTAGAAGGCAGTGTTCTAGGTGTTAGAGGAACCACTGTAGATGCTCCGTCATTCGTTTCTTAAGATACACAAAATGGCAAGTAGCTATTTGTTGTACTTACATCTTTTCTTTCTATTAGATCGATAAAGACTGTTACAAGCTGTACTCCCAGGTGAAAAGAGAATGAGCTAGCAATTGACATCTTATATTGGATAGTCACTTACAAGTTAAGATAGCTATTATTTTTCCTTCTGAAGCTATTATAGTTCTAATACAGAGAAAGGTCAGGGTTCCATAATGCATCTAAAATTATAGTTCATTTTATCTTAATATAATAATAATCTAAATGCCACTGTGCATAAACCCAAGGTCAGTTTTAACACCTTTACCCTTGAGGTAAAGACATGGAGCTCTAACTTATTTTTCCCCCTGGAAGCAAGGGCGATGCATTTTGATGAAGGAAGTCCTGTTGCAGAGCATGTTTATTTCAATAAAAGTGCAGTCCATGCACAGGGAGAGACACAAAACATGTGCACAAACCCTAAACCCTAGAAGCTCTGAAATGTCTAGAATATCTCTTTTCAAGATGCATTAGCAACACAATACTGAGGAAAATAATATGCCAAAGTTACACCGAGCTCATGCTTTAAACCCATATAATCTTATTAACCAATGTCACCCCAATAACTTAAATAAAAAAAGAAAAAGCATATTAATTATTGCATGCCTATATTAACAGCTCTCTTTTCAAGATTCCAAAACTTTATCATCTTCTAAACTGTACATAGGGTTTTGCTTCTCTCAGAAAACAGATACAGGGTTATGGCAAATGTAGGTTTACAGTTGTGAGTAAGCAAAACAGTTTATTCCTCTATTTTTATTTATTAATTATTGAATTATTTTCCACACAAACAATTATAAACCTACTTTGCCCCATTCTATATTTACCTCTTTATATAGAAAGATGGAAAGACAGGTAGATAGAAGAATGGAATGTTCAAGGCTGTCCAATATTTCAGATAGTCAAGACTGAATTTAACAAAATAGTTTTCTCTTTTTAACAAAATTATTTATTTTTAGAGAGAGTTGGAAGGGGTGGAGAAAGAGAGGGAGGGAAGCATCAATGTGTGAGAGATACATCAATCGGTTGCCTTTTGTAAGCCTCCAAAGGGGGACCTGACCTGAAACCCAGGCATATGTTCTGATGGGAAATTGAACAGGCGACATTTCAGTTCGAAGGCTGGCACTCAATCCACTGACCCACATCAGCCAGGGCAACAAAATGGCTTTCGATGATGAGCTTTTTCTGGTGCATTGGTGGGGACGAAAGCTCATTTTGAATATTTTAATGAATAAAGAAAAAAAAACAATTTGAAACATCGAGTATATAAAATTATTTTAAGTAGTCAAGCTGGAGGGATATATTGAGCCCAGGTATTTTTTTAAAAGGTAATTGAGATATTACATCATATTTGTATTATGATAAGAAATTGAAATGACAAAAGAGAATGCAAAACTATTGAATCAGCATAACTGAGGACATGAAAATAGATGGAAGGTAGTTGACAAGGGACGAGGGAGGCTGCTTCTATGACAATGCAGACAGTTCATCTACAATAATAAAGAGACAGACAGAGTAGACAAGGCACAGATGGAAGCAGGCTGGTCTGTGCACTGCTCAGAGTATCTGAAAATTCTCTCTTATTTCTCAATAACACAAGAAAATAGGTCATCAGCTGAGAGTGAGAAAGGGCAATGGGGTGTTAGTTATTCCAGTAGAGGCAAGTCATGAAAAGTAATCTAGGAAAGTGGGAAAGTCAAAGAACTAAGGAAATGAAGTAAGATTGCTAGGCAGAAGCAAGGGGATTGGTTTTGAGTGCAAAGGAGTGATAAAATGGACTAGAAGAATTAACCTGGAAGGGGGTGGAAAAAAACTAACATATTCATGGCATGAAAAACAAAAACAAAGCAAACAAACAAACAAAAAACACTTGGTAGGATTAATTTTATCATAGGTTCTAAGAGGGTAAAGAAATTTGGGAGTTTGCATCAAAAGATACAAAATGGAAGACAGAGAGCAGGAATTTGAAATGGAGGCAGATGTTGTTTTGAGTAATGACGTGATTTCAAGGTGAATGTCAAAGCAGGTTTAAAAATTAGTGAGTTTGTGACTTAGAAAAAAAAATGTATTAAAATAAAGGAAGTCAAGAAGCTCAAACACTAAGATAGTGGAAGGATTATCACAATTTCATTGCAGATCTGACAAAATGGTCTGGGGTCATTTGCATCTTTTTTTTTTTGGCAGATTCCAAATTTATCAAAATTTATTTTCATTATTCATATATCTATTATAAAAAAGAAAACACCTATTTTCAAAACTGGCCAATCTTTTTCCAGGACAAGGGTCTTTAAAACTTTCCCCTTTATCATCACAGTCTATTTCTTCCCAGCCAGTTCCTTCAGAGCAGCACTGAATGAATGGGTTACACTTTTTCTGAGGCTTATACTGTCAGACTTAGCTACCAAGCTGGCCACTTAATTCTGAAGTGTGTCATCATTTCAACTGTTCCCCTCCACAGTTGTTATTACTGTCATCTGAACGCTTCTAGTAGTGGAGCTATTCAAGTAGAACAAAACAACAGCAAGCAATGCCTGTTCAATGAGACCCTTTTGCCCCACTGGGGAAAATTCTGAAGCAATATCTCAGCCTCGGCTTCCCTGAGTCATTGTCAAAGTTCATCTTCCTCTGTCTACTTGTGTTTCATTACTTCCCTTCAACAAGGTCTTTAAAGTTCTTTAGTAAAACTCCTGCACTCTAACCTCATCTCAGAGTTGTTTTACTGGGGAACGCAGCCTGAGAAAGTATTATCTGTCTTTTGTTTCGCATCTTGGTTTTAAATGGCATGGTTTCTTACCTCAGTGATTCAATTTTTAGCCCACAGGGACAATTATTTCAAATCGCAGTAGAGAGACCGGGCTTGCTTTCTTCATAAAAATTTCTGAACAGGGACCCAACATTATGCAGTTATAACACACATATTTCAAACTCCCGTTATCCTTTCAGTCACAATTTACTCCTCAAATCATATCTACTTTTAGTCACTGTAACCTGTAAAAGGGATGAAATATTTTTCTGCCTCTTAAAAAGTTATATTTCACTGTCTTCATAGATACTGAAGCCTCAAGAAGATTGTGCCAAAAATAAACCTCAAGACCAATTTCATTCACGAACATCTATGTAATAATCTGACATAAAATATAAAGAAATGGAATCCAAGATTTCAAAATAATCCATCATACCAGGTGCATGTTATTTAAAAAATATAAGAATGTTTCAATATTAAAAATTATTGTAATATAATTTATTATTTTAATTTTACTAATTAATGGAGTTGATTATTAATACCACACACCAGAAAGGCAATTGGCATAATTTGATACACATTCTTAACAAAATCACTCAAGAAAATAGATATTAGATACTTCTATCACATGATGAATTTGTGTGTTTATCAGCATAAGGGCTAAAACAATATTTAATGAGGTATCCCCACAGAATTTAGTAACACAAAATATTTCTGCTAGAACCAGTATTTAAGACTATATTGGAGGTACTAGTTATTTAGCCTGAGATATGATTTTACTCTACTTACAAACTAATAAACTAGCATGCCACTTCACGTACTCCTCAACCTTTTCACGTCCTGACAATCTCATGGAGTATAACGTCAAAGTTGGTATACCCCTCGATCTGTTGTCTTCTTATAATGTGTACCAGATCACCAATCAGCAGGTAAGAATTCCTCTGCTGCTCAGGTTCTGACCCCATGCCAGGTGTCCCCCCATGCAGACATCCTTTCTACCCTGCCTGGATTCTGATAGCCCATGTGGGGCCACCACAACTTAACCCAACCAGGTGTGAATGCTAAACCACGTTGTGACCCATTAAACAGTTTTGGAACCCAAGTCTTCAGGAAGGAAAGAGAAATAAACAGGGAAGAGTCAGGGGCAGAAGAAGGGGCACAGAAAGAAGAGGAAGATTTTGCAATATAAAAATACGTGTGGGATAGAACCTGCACAATGGTGTCTTTTACTCACACGGATGGATGTTGATTTTAAGAATTAAAATGGCCAAACCCTTCCCTACACTATTTCAGAATTCTGGCTGAACAATGGCTTCAAAAAGAGGTTATAGCACACATGTCATTACAGTTACCCTACTACAGGGATATTCCATGGACTATTATTATTATCAAAATAGTTGTGTTAATAATTCATAGAGAAGGGTTTATACAGCTTCCTTCATCTGCTGTTCTTTCGCCTTGTCTTTCTCAAGCTTTTTGAAACTATTTAAACTGTTCAGATTTCACCACCTCACACACCAAAAAGTTGTACTTCGGTTTAATGTACTTTAAAAAGCGGTCTAACATATAAAACTGGTGTTAACTGTTTTTTATTGAATTATCAATGTATTGATGCAACAATTTCAAGGCCAAGAATAAACTAGCCTAAGGAATTCCGAAACCTCCAAGTAAGTGTACCTGTTATATTGAGCATGAAGTAAGACTCTGCTAATTCTATAGGTACAGCTACTTGAGAGAAATGTAAGAAAATCAATCTTGAGGAAAACAAGTAAATCACTTCACTTTCTTAGAAGTGTTTAAATAGTAATGAAGAACTCTTCCAGACATGCTAGTTTTATGCTGAGAGGGTGAGTTCATTGACTGCAAATGTGGGTGTGGTACTCTTTCAGCAACACAACTTTTCTGGATGATGTGGCCGCACTGCTCATAGCAGGAGTCAACATACTTGTCTACAGTTCATTCAGATGAGAAAGTCTAAGTTGTATGGCATACAGCTGAGCACTGCATAGAGCCGTCCCAGAACTCTGAAGAAGTACTGGGAAGATATTATTTAAAAAGAAAACAATAAGTTGAAAATTTAAAAAAATGATAACAAAGGTACTCACTAAATTGGGCCCGAGGTTAATCGCTTTGCTTTTTTATGATTGTACCTTTACACTTGATGGATATTTTTTGTTTCATTGTCTCACTTTTGATATTTTTATTTTCTTTAAGAAATTTGAAGTTATCCATTTTAAAAATAGAAAGATTTATTAAACATAAATATCACTATCCCCTTCAAAATTTGTTTGAGAGCTGAATTAAGTTGAGTAAACTTTAAACTACCCCTCTATAGTTTGTAAGGCAATCATATTGCTAGAGTAAGACCCACCCTACCTGGTAGCAACCCATAATCCTTCCACAAAAGACTATCTACAGATGTGCAAACTCACATCAACAAAAATCGGCCTGTGAAAGCTATGTAGCTACCAGGGAGTGCACATTCACTGTTCCAGGGAGGTCTCCCATAGGGCAGAAATCAAAACTGTGGAAGGCAGTGTTTCCAGAAATCAGTACCAGGAATGCACTCTTTTGACAATGCAGGGAATCTTTAGTATTGCACCCACTGGGATTAAATAATTGTTTTTGAAACAGTGACTGTTGTATATGTCCTACTCTTTCTTTGCCTGATTTAGTTATACATGGGTTTTTGTCAGTGCCCATATTGTTCAAGGGTCAACTGTATTTGGAGATTGAGTCTTTGAAGAGGTTATTAAAGGAAAATGACGTTGTATGAGAGGGTCTTAATCAAATCTATTGTTTTCATAAAAAGAGATTAGGATACAAACACACACAAAGGCAAGACCATGTGATGACAAAGGAAGAAGACTGCCATCTATAAGCCAAGGAGAGAGGTCACCAGAAGAAACAACAGTGATGACCAGGATTCTGGACTTCTAGCTTCTAAAACTGGGAGCAAATAAATTTCTGTTGTTTAACCCATCCATCTGGGGCATTTTGATATGGCAACAGTAGAACACTGAAACATTTGGCTTAAAAAAATCACCACCCGTTATTCCTTGTCACTTCATTGTTCTTCATGTTGCAGGGAACGTGAGCTGAAACAATTCCTCACAGGATGTCAGAGTGACAATGTGAGATTGAGTCTTTGGTGGCAATGAGGGGAGCTCTACAGTAGTTCAGTGTCAACTCTATAGTTGACACTGGCGTCAGAGTGCCTAAGTGTGAATCCCTCATCTTTCATTTACTAAATGTGAACCAAATAAATTTACTCACCTCTTCTTATATCTCTGTTTCTTCTATATAAAATAGAAATAATAACATATACCTCATAAGGTTGAAATGGAGATTCAATGAGATACTATGTGGAGAAGGTTTAGTATAATGCGATACATAACGTAAGTCTATAAAGGTATTGGCTATTACATACTTGTTATTTTCACTTTTTTTCTCTGTAAATGACTCCTTATTTATGTTTTCTTATGCAATCCTGAATACTAAGTACATAAAAAACAATAAAAATCTAATCAGTAGCAGAGGCAATACAATGGGGCCAAGATAATCCACATGCAAAACAAAACAAAACAAAACAAAAAACACAAAGAATCTGACCAAAGATCTTAGACACTTTACATACATTAAATTAAAATAAGTAACAGGCCTAAGCATAAAATTCAAAAATGAAACTTCTAGAAAATAATATAGGAAAAAACCTAGATGACCTTGGGTAAGCTTCAGTTCACTAAAATAAAATTTTAAAGATCTGTTCTGTAAAGACAATCTCAAGAGAATAAAAAGACAAGCCACACACTGGGACAAAATGCTTACAAAAGATATCTGATAAAGGACTGTTATCCAAAGCATATAAACAACTCCTAAAACTCAGCAATAAGAAAACAAACAACCTGATTAAGGGCCATAGACCTTAATAGACACCACACCCAAGAAGATACACATGTGG